>JAWDJE010000037.1:0-2500 GCA_035047345.1 Bradypodion ventrale | reverse complement strand
GGAGGTAACCCGCGCACGCCCGGTCACGAGCAAGGAATCCCTCTCCGGGAGCGGGCGCGACTGGCGAATTCCACGAAGTTGTGCAAAGGCCCTCCTGGCCACGGTTGACAGCCACTCAGTCTTGCTAGGATTCAGCTGCAACCCGTTAGCCCCCGTCCAGACCCCCACAGCCTCCAGACACCCGGGCGGGACTTTGACAGCGTCGCTCGGGTCCCCACGGGCCGAGACGTGCCATCCGCGGACGGACTGACGGTACCGCACCCCGTGCGAACGGGCGATCTCTCTCGCCCACCCAGCGGTTTCATGCAGACGTTGAATAGGAGAGGAGAAAGCGCCCAGCCCTGAGGCGCCCCGGACCGTACCGGAGGAGCCTAGGGTAGGGCGGCTGGACCTCTCACTCTCCAACCACACCGACTGGGTCCGGCCCTCCAGGAACGAGGAAAACCGGGACGACACGGTGCCCCGGACCCCGCACCTTTTGAGCCGTCCCAGAAGGACACCGCGGTCGACGGTATCGAAAGCCGCCGAGAGGTCGAGGAGAGCAAGGACAGATGGATGACCACCATCCCCGCTCCCCTCAAAAGATCATCCACAAGCGCCACCGATGCGGTCTCCGTTACCGCGAGCAGGCCCGGGAGCCAGACCGAAAGGGGTCCAGATGATCCGCTTCATCCAGGACCCCGTGCAGCTGACGCGCCACCGCCCTCTCCGACAGACAGCCATGAAGCCGCCGGGGCGAGACGATCCGTCAGAAAGTAGGCTCATGACACCCAGCCGTGCATCTCGGCCCGCGGGGACCCCCCACCCCACCCCCAGTGATGCGGTCAATGGCCTATCCAGACGTCTGGAAGCTGTCGGGGTCTGTCTGGTTGGGGGACGGCGGGCTACGACCGAATCCCTCCAAGACTGAGTGGGCTATGGATAGGGGCCCCCGCGTTATCCAGGGAGGGAGCTGCCAACTTTAGAACATAAGAACATAAGAACAGCCTTGCTGGAACAGGCCACAGCCCATCCAGTCCAGCATTCTGTCTCACACAGTGGCTCACCATTTCCTTCAGGGTATTCCCAAGGAGATGCCTTCACCTGCTTAGGATTCCCTGGAAATGGCATTGAGAGATATCCTGCCTATCTCTCCAACCCGGAGGTTGTCCTTAGGTAGCCATAATTATAGCCATTGATAGCCTTGTCCTCCATGAACTTGTCTAATCCTTTCTTAAAGCTGTGAAGACTGACAGCTGTCACCACTTCTTCTGGCAGGGAGTTCCATAGACCAGTAATGCTCTGGGTGAAAAAAGTACTTTCTCTTATTTGTTTGAGAACTAGTACCCAAAAGTTTCATGGAGTGTCCCCTAGTTCTAGTGTTGTGCGATAGGGAAAACAGTTTTTCCTTATCTACCTTGTCCACACCGTGCATGATTTTATACACTTCAATCAGGTCACCTCTTAGACGCCGTCGTTCAAGAGTGAAAAGGCCCAAACGTTGCAGCCTCAGATGGTAAGGAAGGTGTTCCAGTCCCCTAATCATTCTGGTTGCCCTCCTCTGTACTTTCTCCAACTCCATAATATCCTTCTGGAGGTATGGCGACCAGAACTGTACACAATATTCCAGATGGGCCTCACCATAGATTTATAAAGAGGCAAAATGACACTTGCTGACTTATTTTCTATACCCTTCCTAATGATCCCTAACGTTGAGTTTGCTTTTTTCACTGCTGAGGCACACTGGGTTGACACCTTCATTGAGCTGTCCACCAGGACACCAAGGTCCCTTTCCTGGTTTGTCGCAGAGAGTTCAGACCCCATCAGTTTATAAATGTAATGGGGGTTTTTTTTTGCCCCAACATGCATCACTCTGCACTTACTGATGTTGAAGCTCATTTGCCACTGTTTTGCCCGCTCCCCCAGTGTCAAGAGATCCCTCTGGAGCTCTTCACAATCTCTCACAGTTTTCACTACCCTGTATAATTTAGTGTCGTCAGCAAATTTGGCTACCTTGCTTTTTACTCCTACCTCTAGATCATTTATGAAGAGGTTGAAAAGCAGGGGTCCCAGTACTGAACCTTGGGGGACCCCACTCTTTACTTCCCTCCACTTGGCGAAGTGTCCATTTAGTGCTACCCTCTGTTTCCTGTCCCTTAGCCAGTTGCTGATCCAGGACAAGACCTGTCCCTATATTCCATGACTGGTAAGTTTATTCAAGAGCCTTTGGTGTGGGACCTTGTCAAAAGCCTTCTGAAAGTCCAGATAAACAATGCCAACTGGATCCCCCTTATCCACATGCTTGTTGACACTCTCAAACTTTGGTCTCGGATGGGGCTGCTTTCCACTTCGAAAGCGACTTCGAAAGCAAAAAAGGCACAGCCATCGCACCCGTACGCCGCCCCGTACTGCTTGGCGCACTCTCCGGGCAGCGGAGAGAGCGATTAGCATTTCGCCTCCGACACGCCCGGGTACTCGTTCGACAGACCTCCTCAGAAGGACGGAAGCCCGAGTCAGCCTC
>JAWDJE010000036.1:0-72271 GCA_035047345.1 Bradypodion ventrale | reverse complement strand
GCTGTGAGTGAGAGAGAGAGAAAGAGAAGCTGTGTGTGAGAGAGAGAAGCAGTGTGTGTGTGAGAGAGAGACAGGAAGACAAGCTGTGAGAGAGAGAGACAGAAGATGTGAGTGAGAGAGAGAGAGAAAGAGAAGCTGTGAGTGATAGAGAGAGAGAGAACGAGAAGCTGTGAGTGAGAGAGAGAAAGAAAAGCTGAGTGAGAGAGAAAGAGAGAAAGAGAAGCTGTGAGTGAGTGAGAGAGAGAGAAAGGGAAGCTGTGAGTGAGTGAGAGAGAGAGAGAGAGAGAGAAAGAGAAGCTGTGAGAGAGTGAGAGAGAGAAAGAGAAGCTGTGAGTGAGTGAGTGAGAGAGAGAAAGAAGCTGTGAGTGAGAGAGATAGAGAGAAAGAGAACCTGTGTGTGTGTGAGAGAGAGAAATAGAAGTCGTGAGTGAGTGAGAGAGAGAGAGAAAGAGAAGATGTGAGTGAGTGAGAGAGAGAGAGAAAGAGAAGCTGTGAGAGAGAGAGAGAAAGAGAAGCTGTGAGTGAGAGAGACAGAGAAAGAGATAAGCTGTGAGTGAGTGTGAGAGAGAGAAAGAGAAGCTGTGAGTGAGAGAGAGAGAGAGAGAGAAGCTGTGAGAGAGAGAAAGAAAGAAAGAGAAGCTGTGAGTGAGTGAGAGAGAGTGAAAGAGAAGCTTTGAGAGAGAGTGAGAGAGAGAGAAAGAGAAGCTATGAGTTAGTGAGAGAGAGAAAGAGAAGCTGTGAGTGAGAGAGAGAGAGAGAGAAGCTGTGAGTGAGTGAGACAGAGAGAGAAAAGAGAAGCTGTGAGTGAGAGAGATAGAGAGAAAGAGAAGCTGTGTGTGTGTGTGAGAGAGAGAAATAGAAGCTGTGAGTGTGAGAGAGAGAAAGAAAAGCTGAGTGAGAGAGAAAGAGAGAAAGAGAAGCTGTGAGTGAGACAGAGAGAGAGAGAAAGAAAGGTGTGAATGAGTGAGTGAGAGAGAAAGAGAAGCTGTGACTGAGTGAGAGAGAGAAAAAGAGAAGCTGTGAGTGAGTGAGAGAGAGAGAGAGAGAAAGGGAAGCTGTGAGTGAGTGAGAGAGAGAGAGAGAGAGAAGCTGTGAGATAGTGAGAGAGATAAAGAGAAGCTGTGAGTGAGAGAGAGAGATAGAGAGAAAGAGAAGCTGTGAGTGAGTGAGTGAGAGAGAGAAAGAAGCTGTGAGTGAGAGAGATAGAGAAAGAGATAAGCTGTGAGTGAGTGTGAGAGAGAGAAAGAGAAGCTGTGAGTGAGAGAGAGAGAGAGAAAGAGAAGCTGTGAGAGAGAGAAAGAAAGAAAGAGAAGCTGTGAGTGAGTGAGAGAGAGAGAAAGAGAAGCTTTGAGAGAGAGTGCTAGAGAGAGAAAGAGAAGCTATGAGTTAGTGAGAGAGAGAAAGAGAAGCTGTGATTGAGAGAGAGAGAGAAAGAGAAGCTGTGAGTGAGTGAGACAGAGAGAGAAAAGAGAAGCTGTGAGTGAGAGAGATAGTGAGAATGAGAAGCTGTGTGTGTGTGTGTGTGTGTGAGAGAAATAGAAGCTGTGAGTGAGTGAGAGAGAGAGAGAAAGAGAAGCTGTGTGTGTGAGAGAGAAAGAATAGCTGTGAGTGAGAGAGACAGAGAGAGATGCTGCAAGTGAGTGAGAGAGAGAGAAAGAGAAGCTGTGAGTTAGTGAGAGAGAGAGAGAAGCTGTGTGTGAGAGAGAGAGAGAAAGAGAAGCTGTGAATGAGTGAGAGAGAGAGAGAAAAGAGAAGCTGTGAGTGAGAGAGATAGAGAGAAAGAGAAGCTGTGTGTGTTTGTGAGAGAGAAATAGAAGTTGTGAGTGAGTGAGAGAGAGAGAAAGAGAAGCTGTGAGTTAGTGAGAGAGAGAGAGAAGCTGTGTGTGAGAGAGAGAAAGAGAAGCTGTGAGTGAGAGACAGAGAAAGAGAGAGAAGCTGTGTGTGAGAGAAAGAGAGAGAAAGAGAAGCTTTGAGTGAGAGAGAGAGAGAAAGAGAAGCTGTGAGAGAGAGAAAGAAAGAAAGAGAAACTGTGAATGATTGAGTGAGTGAGAGAGAAGGTGTGAGTGAGAGAGAAAGAGAAGCTGTGAGTGAGTGTGAGAGCGAGAAAGAGAAGCTTTGAGAGAGAGTGAGAGAGAGAGAGAGAAGCTGTGAGTTAGTGAGAGAGAGAAATAGAAGCTGTGAGTGAGAGAGAGAGACAGAAGCTGTGAGTGAGAGAGAGAGAGAGAGAGAAGCTGTGAGTGATAGAGAGAGAGAGAACGAGAAGCTGTGAGTGAGTGAGAGAGAGAGAGAAAGGGAAGCTGTGAGTGAGTGAGAGAGAGAGAGAGAGAAAGAGAAGCTGTGAGAGAGTGAGAGAGAGAAAGAGAAGCTGTGAGTGAGAGAGAGAGATAGAGAGAAAGAGAAGGTGTGAGTGAGTGAGTGAGAGAGAGAAAGAAGCTGTGAGTGAGAGAGATAGAGAGAAAGAGAAGCTGTGTGTGTGAGAGAGAGAGAAATAGAAGTCGTGAGTGAGTGAGAGAGAGAGAGAAAGAGAAGATGTGAGTGAGTGAGAGAGAGAGAGAAAGAGAAGCTGTGAGAGAGAGAGAGAAAGAGAAGCTGTGAGTGAGAGAGACAGAGAAAGAGATAAGCTGTGAGTGAGTGTGAGAGAGAGAAAGAGAAGCTGTGAGTGAGAGAGAGAGAGAGAGAGAAGCTGTGAGAGAGAGAAAGAAAGAAAGAGAAGCTGTGAGTGAGTGAGAGAGAGAGAAAGAGAAGCTTTGAGAGAGAGTGAGAGAGAGAGAAAGAGAAGCTATGAGTTAGTGAGAGAGAGAAAGAGAAGCTGTGAGTGAGAGAGAGAGAGAGAGAAGCTGTGAGTGAGTGAGACAGAGAGAGAAAAGAGAAGCTGTGAGTGAGAGAGATAGAGAGAAAGAGAAGCTGTGTGTGTGTGAGAGAGAGAGAGAAATAGAAGCTGTGAGTGTGAGAGAGAGAAAGAAAAGCTGAGTGAGAGAGAAAGAGAGAAAGAGAAGCTGTGAGTGAGACAGAGAGAGAGAGAGAGAGAAAGGTGTGAGTGAGTGAGTGAGAGAGAAAGAGAAGCTGTGACTGAGTGAGAGAGAGAAAAAGAGAAGCTGTGAGTGAGTGAGAGAGAGAGAGAGAAAGGGAAGCTGTGAGTGAGTGAGAGAGAGAGAGAGAGAGAGAGAAGCTGTGAGATAGTGAGAGAGATAAAGAGAAGCTGTGAGTGAGAGAGAGAGATAGAGAGAAAGAGAAGCTGTGAGTGAGTGAGTGAGAGAGAGAAAGAAGCTGTGAGTGAGAGAGATAGAGAAAGAGATAAGCTGTGAGTGACTGTGAGAGAGAGAAAGAGAAGCTGTGAGTGAGAGAGAGAGAGAGAAAGAGAAGCTGTGAGAGAGAGAAAGAAAGAAAGAGAAGCTGTGAGTGAGTGAGAGAGAGAGAAAGAGAAGCTTTGAGAGAGAGTGCTAGAGAGAGAAAGAGAAGCTATGAGTTAGTGAGAGAGAGAAAGAGAAGCTGTGATTGAGAGAGAGAGAGAAAGAGAAGCTGTGAGTGAGTGAGACAGAGAGAGAAAAGAGAAGCTGTGAGTGAGAGAGATAGTGAGAATGAGAAGCTGTGTGTGTGTGTGTGAGAGAGAAATAGAAGCTGTGAGTGAGTGAGAGAGAGAGAGAAAGAGAAGCTGTGTGTGTGAGAGAGAAAGAATAGCTGTGAGTGAGAGAGACAGAGAGAGATGCTGCAAGTGAGTGAGAGAGAGAGAAAGAGAAGCTGTGAGTTAGTGAGAGAGAGAGAGAAGCTGTGTGTGAGAGAGAGAGAGAGAAAGAGAAGCTGTGAATGAGTGAGAGAGAGAGAGAAAAGAGAAGCTGTGAGTGAGAGAGATAGAGAGAAAGAGAAGCTGTGTGTGTGTGTGAGAGAGAAATAGAAGTTGTGAGTGAGTGAGAGAGAGAGAAAGAGAAGCTGTGAGTTAGTGAGAGAGAGAGAAGCTGTGAGAGAGAGAGAGAAAGAGAAGCTGTGAGTGAGAGACAGAGAAAGAGAGAGAAGCTGTGTGTGAGAGAAAGAGCGAGAAAGAGAAGCTTTGAGTGAGTGAGAGAGAGAGAAAGAGAAGCTGTGAGAGAGAGAAAGAAAGAAAGAGAAACTGTGAATGAGTGAGTGAGTGAGAGAGAAGGTGTGAGTGAGAGAGAGAGAAAGAGAAGCTGTGAGTGAGTGTGAGAGCGAGAAAGAGAAGCTTTGAGAGAGAGTGAGAGAGAGAGAGAGAAGCTGTGAGTTAGTGAGAGAGAGAAATAGAAGCTGTGAGTGAGAGAGAGAGAAAAAGAGAAGATGTGAGTGAGTGAGAGAGAGAGAGAAAAGAGAAGCTGTGAGTGAGAGAGATAGAGAGAAAGAGAAACTGTGTGTGTGTGAGAGAGAGAAATAGAAGCTGTGAGTGAGTGAGAGAGAGAGAAAGAGAAGTTGTGAGTGAGTGTGAGAGAGAGAGAAAGAGAAGCTGTGTGTGAGAGACAGAAAGAGAAGCTGTGAGTGAGTGAGAGAGAGAGAGATGCTGTGAGTGAGTGAGAGAGAGAGAAAGAGAAGCTGTGAGTGAGAGAGAGAGAGAGAAAGAGAAGCTGTGAGAGAGAGAAAGAAAGAAATAGAAGCTGTGAGAGAGAGAGAGAGTGAGAGAGAAGTTGTGAGTGAGAGAGAGAGAGAAGCTGTGAGTGAGTGAGAGAGAGAGAAAGAGAAGCTTTGAGAGAGAGTGAGAGAGAGAGAAAGAGGAAATGTGATTTAGTGAGAGAGAGAGAGAGAAGCTGTGAGTGAGAGAGAGAAAGAGAAAGAGAAGCAATGAGTGAGTGAGAGAGAGAGAGAAAAGAGAAGCTGTGAGTGAGAGAGATAGAGACAAAGAGAAGCTGTGAGTGAGTGAGAGAGAGAGAGAAGCTGTGAGAGAGAGAGAGAAAGAGAAGCTGTGAGTGAGAGACAGAGAAAGAGAGAGAAGCTGTGTGTGAGAGAAAGAGAGAGAAAGAGAAGCTTTGAGTGAGAGAGAGAGAGAAAGAGAAGCTGTGAGAGAGAGAAAGAAAGAAAGAGAAACTGTGAATGAGTGAGTGAGTGAGAGAGAAGGTGTGAGTGAGAGAGAGAGAAAGAGAAGCTGTGAGTGAGTGAGAGAGAGAGAGAAAAGAGAAGCTGTGTGTGAGAGAGATAGAGACAAAGAGAAGCTGTGTGTGAGAAAGAGAGAGAGAAATAGAAGCTGTGTGAGTGAGAGAGAGAAATAGAATTTGTGAGTGAGTGAGAGAGAGAGAGAAAAAGAAGCTGTGTGTGAGAGACAGAAAGAGAAGCTGTGAGTGAGAGAGACAGAGAGAGAGACGCTGTGAGTGAGTGAGAGAGAGAGAAAGAGAAACTGTGAGTGACAGAGAGAGAGTAAGAGAAGCTGTGACTGAGTGAGAGAGAGAGAAAGAGAAGCTGTGAGTGAGTGAGAGAGAAACAAAGAGAAGCTGTGAGTGCAAGAAGCAGAGACAGAAGGAGAAGCTGTGAGTGAGTGAGAGAGAGAGAAAGAAAAGCTCTGAGTGAGAGAGAGAGAGAGAAAGAGAAGCTGTGAATGAGAGAGAGAGAATTAGAAGCTATGAGTGAGAGAGAGAAAGAGTAGCTGTGAGTGAGAGATAGAGAGGGAAAGAGAAGCTGTGAGTGAGAGAGAGAGAAAGAGAAGCTGTGAGTGAGAGAGAGAAAGAGAAAGAAAAAGAAAAGCTGTGAGTAAGAGAGAGAGAGAGAAAGAGAAGCTGTGAGTGAGAGAGAGAAAGAGAAGCTGTGTGTGAGAGAGAGTGAGAAAGAGAAGCTGTGAGTGAGAGAGAGAGCGAAAGAGAAGCTGTGAGTGAGTGAGTGAGAGAGAGAAAGAAGCTGTGAGTGAGAGAGATAGAGAAAGAGATAAGCTGTGAGTGACTGTGAGAGAGAGAAAGAGAAGCTGTGAGTGAGAGAGAGAGAGAGAAAGAGAAGCTGTGAGAGAGAGAAAGAAAGAAAGAGAAGCTGTGAGTGAGTGAGAGAGAGAGAAAGAGAAGCTTTGAGAGAGAGTGCTAGAGAGAGAAAGAGAAGCTATGAGTTAGTGAGAGAGAGAAAGAGAAGCTGTGATTGAGAGAGAGAGAGAAAGAGAAGCTGTGAGTGAGTGAGACAGAGAGAGAAAAGAGAAGCTGTGAGTGAGAGAGATAGTGAGAATGAGAAGCTGTGTGTGTGTGTGTGAGAGAGAAATAGAAGCTGTGAGTGAGTGAGAGAGAGAGAGAAAGAGAAGCTGTGTGTGTGAGAGAGAAAGAATAGCTGTGAGTGAGAGAGACAGAGAGAGATGCTGCAAGTGAGTGAGAGAGAGAGAAAGAGAAGCTGTGAGTTAGTGAGAGAGAGAGAGAAGCTGTGTGTGAGAGAGAGAGAGAGAAAGAGAAGCTGTGAATGAGTGAGAGAGAGAGAGAAAAGAGAAGCTGTGAGTGAGAGAGATAGAGAGAAAGAGAAGCTGTGTGTGTGTGAGAGAGAGAAATAGAAGTTGTGAGTGAGTGAGAGAGAGAGAAAGAGAAGCTGTGAGTTAGTGAGAGAGAGAGAAGCTGTGAGAGAGAGAGAGAAAGAGAAGCTGTGAGTGAGAGACAGAGAAAGAGAGAGAAGCTGTGTGTGAGAGAAAGAGCGAGAAAGAGAAGCTTTGAGTGAGTGAGAGAGAGAGAAAGAGAAGCTGTGAGAGAGAGAAAGAAAGAAAGAGAAACTGTGAATGAGTGAGTGAGTGAGAGAGAAGGTGTGAGTGAGAGAGAGAGAAAGAGAAGCTGTGAGTGAGTGTGAGAGCGAGAAAGAGAAGCTTTGAGAGAGAGTGAGAGAGAGAGAGAGAAGCTGTGAGTTAGTGAGAGAGAGAAATAGAAGCTGTGAGTGAGAGAGAGAGAAAAAGAGAAGATGTGAGTGAGTGAGAGAGAGAGAGAAAAGAGAAGCTGTGAGTGAGAGAGATAGAGAGAAAGAGAAACTGTGTGTGTGTGAGAGAGAGAAATAGAAGCTGTGAGTGAGTGAGAGAGAGAGAAAGAGAAGTTGTGAGTGAGTGTGAGAGAGAGAGAAAGAGAAGCTGTGTGTGAGAGACAGAAAGAGAAGCTGTGAGTGAGTGAGAGAGAGAGAGATGCTGTGAGTGAGTGAGAGAGAGAGAAAGAGAAGCTGTGAGTGAGAGAGAGAGAGAGAAAGAGAAGCTGTGAGAGAGAGAAAGAAAGAAATAGAAGCTGTGAGAGAGAGAGAGAGTGAGAGAGAAGTTGTGAGTGAGAGAGAGAGAGAAGCTGTGAGTGAGTGAGAGAGAGAGAAAGAGAAGCTTTGAGAGAGAGTGAGAGAGAGAGAAAGAGGAAATGTGATTTAGTGAGAGAGAGAGAGAGAAGCTGTGAGTGAGAGAGAGAAAGAGAAAGAGAAGCAATGAGTGAGTGAGAGAGAGAGAGAAAAGAGAAGCTGTGAGTGAGAGAGATAGAGACAAAGAGAAGCTGTGAGTGAGTGAGAGAGAGAGAGAAGCTGTGAGAGAGAGAGAGAAAGAGAAGCTGTGAGTGAGAGACAGAGAAAGAGAGAGAAGCTGTGTGTGAGAGAAAGAGAGAGAAAGAGAAGCTTTGAGTGAGAGAGAGAGAGAAAGAGAAGCTGTGAGAGAGAGAAAGAAAGAAAGAGAAACTGTGAATGAGTGAGTGAGTGAGAGAGAAGGTGTGAGTGAGAGAGAGAGAAAGAGAAGCTGTGAGTGAGTGAGAGAGAGAGAGAAAAGAGAAGCTGTGTGTGAGAGAGATAGAGACAAAGAGAAGCTGTGTGTGAGAAAGAGAGAGAGAAATAGAAGCTGTGTGAGTGAGAGAGAGAAATAGAATTTGTGAGTGAGTGAGAGAGAGAGAGAAAAAGAAGCTGTGTGTGAGAGACAGAAAGAGAAGCTGTGAGTGAGAGAGACAGAGAGAGAGACGCTGTGAGTGAGTGAGAGAGAGAGAAAGAGAAACTGTGAGTGACAGAGAGAGAGTAAGAGAAGCTGTGACTGAGTGAGAGAGAGAGAAAGAGAAGCTGTGAGTGAGTGAGAGAGAAACAAAGAGAAGCTGTGAGTGCAAGAAGCAGAGACAGAAGGAGAAGCTGTGAGTGAGTGAGAGAGAGAGAAAGAAAAGCTCTGAGTGAGAGAGAGAGAGAGAAAGAGAAGCTGTGAATGAGAGAGAGAGAATTAGAAGCTATGAGTGAGAGAGAGAAAGAGTAGCTGTGAGTGAGAGATAGAGAGGGAAAGAGAAGCTGTGAGTGAGAGAGAGAGAAAGAGAAGCTGTGAGTGAGAGAGAGAAAGAGAAAGAAAAAGAAAAGCTGTGAGTAAGAGAGAGAGAGAGAAAGAGAAGCTGTGAGTGAGAGAGAGAAAGAGAAGCTGTGTGTGAGAGAGAGTGAGAAAGAGAAGCTGTGAGTGAGAGAGAGAGCGAAAGAGAAGCTGTGAGTGAGTGAGTGAGAGAGAAAGAAAAGCTGTGAGTGAGTGAGAGAGAGAGAGAAAGAAGCTGTGAGTGAGAGAGAGAAAGAGAAGCTGTGAGTGAGAGAGATAGAGAGAAAGAGAAACTGTGTGTGTGTGTGAGAGAGAGAAATAGAAGCTGTGAGTGAGAGAGAGAGAGAGAGAAAGAGAAGTTGTGAGTGAGTGAGAGAGAGAGAGAAAGAGAAGCTGTGTGTGAGAGACAGAAAGAGAAGCTGTGAGTGAGAGAGAGAGAGATGCTGTGAGTGAGTGAGAGAGAGAGAAAGAGAAGCTGTGAGTGAGAGAGAGAGAGAGAAAGAGAAGCTGTGAGAGAGAGAAAGAAAGAAATAGAAGCTGTGAGAGAGAGAGAGTGAGAGAGAAGTTGTGAGTGAGAGAGAGAGAGAGAGAAGCTGTGAGTGAGTGAGAGAGAGAGAAAGAAAGAGAAGCTTTGAGAGAGAGTGAGAGAGAGAGAAAGAGGACATGTGATTTAGTGAGAGAGAGAGAGAGAAGCTGTGAGTGAGAGAGAGAGAGAGAAAGAGAAGCAATGAGTGAGTGAAAGAGAGAGAGAAAAGAGAAGCTGTGAGTGAGAGAGATAGAGACAAAGAGAAGCTGTGAGTGAGTGAGAGAGAGAGAGAAGCTGTGTGAGAGAGAAAGAAAGAGAAGCTGTGAGTGAGAGACAGAGAAAGAGAGAGAAGCTGTGTGTGAGAGAAAGAGAGAGAAAGAGAAGCTTTGAGTGAGAGAGAGAAAGAGAAGCTGTGAGAGAGAGAAAGAAAGAAAGAGAAACTGTGAATGAGTGAGTGAGTGAGAGAGAAGGTGTGAGTGAGTGAGAGAGAGAGAGAAAAGAGAAGCTGTGAGTGAGAGAGATAGAGACAAAGAGAAGCTGTGTGTGAGAAAGAGAGAGAGAAATAGAAGCTGTGAGTGAGTGAGAGAGAGAAATAGAATTTGTGAGTGAGTGAGAGAGAGAGAGAGAAAAAGAAGCTGTGTGTGAGAGACAGAAAGAGAAGCTGTGAGTGAGAGAGACAGAGAGATGCTGTGAGTGAGTGAGAGAGAGAGAAAGAGAAGCTGTGAGTGACAGAGAGAGAGTAAGAGAAGCTGTGACTGAGTGAGAGAGAGAGAAAGAGAAGCTGTGAGTGAGTGAGAGAGAAAGAAAGAGAAGCTGTGAGTGCAAGAAGCAGAGAGAGAAGGAGATACTGTGAGTGAGTGAGAGAGAGAGAAAGAAAAGCTCTGAGTGAGAGAGAGAGAGAGAAAGAGAAGCTGTGAATGAGAGAGAGAGAATTAGAAGCTATGAGTGAGAGAGAGAAAGAGTAGCTGTGAGTGAGAGATAGAGAGGGAAAGAGAAGCTGTGAGTGAGAGAGAGAGAAAGAGAAGCTGTGAGTGTGAGAGAGAAAGAGAAAGAAAAAGAAAAGCTGTGAGTAAGAGAGAGAGAGAGAAAGAGAAGCTGTGAGTGAGAGAGAGAGAAAGAGAAGCTGTGTGTGAGAGAGAGTGAGAAAGAGAAGCTGTGAGTGAGAGAGAGCGAAAGAGAAGCTGTGAGTGAGTCAGTGAGAGAGAAAGAAAAGCTGTGAGTGAGTGAGAGAGAGAGAAAGAAGCTGTGAGTGAGAGAGAGAGAGAAGGTGTGAGTGAGATTGACAGAGAGAAAGAGAAGCTGTGAGTGAGAAAGAGAGAGAAGTTGTGAGTGAGAGAGAGAAAGAGAAGCTGAGTGAGAGAGAGAGAGAAGCTGTGAGAGAGAGAGAGAAAGAAAGAGAAGTTGTGAGTGGGAGAGAGAGAGAAGCTGTGAGTGAGTGAGAGAGAGATAGAAAGAGAAGCTGTGAGAGAATGAGAAAGAAAGAGAAGCTGTGTGTGTGTGAGAGAGAGAGAAGCTGTGAGTGAGTGAGAGAGAGTGAGAAAGAGAAGCTGTGAGTGAGAGAGAGAGAGAGAAGCTATGAGTGAGTGAGTGAGAGAGAGAAAGAGAAGCTGTGAGAGAGAGAGTGAGAGAGAAAGAGAAACTGTGTGAGAGAGAGAAAGAGAAGCTGTGCTTGAGTGAGTGAGTGAGAGAGAGAGAAGCTGTGAGTGAGTGAGAGACAGAGAGAAGGAGAAGCTGTGAGTGAGAGAGAGAGTAGGGAAAGAGAAGCTGTGAGTGAGTGAGAGAAAGAGAAGCTGTGAGTGAGAGAGAGAGAGCAAAGAGAAGCTGTGAGTGAGTGATAGAGAGAGAAAATGAAAAGCTGTGAGTGAGAGAGAGAGAGGGAGAGGGAGAAAGAAGTTATGAGTGAGAGAGAGAGAAAGAGAAGCTGTGAGTGAGAGACAGAGAAAGAGAAGCTGTGAGTGAGAGAGTGAAAGAGAAGCTGTGAGTGAGTGAGAGAGAGAGAAGAAAAAGCTGTGATTGAGAGAGAGAGAAAGAAGCTCTGAGAGAGTGAGTGAGAGAGAAGCTGTGAGTGAGAGAGAGAGAAAGAGAAGCTGTGTGTGTGTGTGAGCGAAGCTGTGAGTGAGTGAGAGAGAGATGGAAAGAGATGCTGTGAGTGTGAGAGAGAGAGAGAGAGAAAGAAAAGCTGTGTGTGAGAGAGAGCGAGAGAGAGAAAGAGAAGCTGTGAGTGAGTGAGAAAGAGAGAGGAAGAAAAGCTTTGAGTGAGAGAGTGAGAGAGAGACAGAGAAAGAGAACCTGTTAGTGAGAGAGAGAGAAAGAGAAGCTGTGTGTGTGAGAGAGAGAGAGCGAAATAGAAGCTGTGAGTGAGTGAGAGAGAGAGAGAGAAAGAGAATTTGTGAGTGAGTGAGAGAGAGAGAGAAAGAGAAGCTGTGTGTGAGAGACAGAAAGAGAAGCTGTGAGTGAGAGAGAGAGAGAGAGATGCTGTGAGTGAGTGAGAGAGAGAGAAAGAGAAGCTGTGAGTGAGAGAGAGAGAGAGAGAAAGAGAAGCTGTGAGAGAGAGAAAGAAAGAAAGAGAAGCTGTGAGAGAGAGTGAGTGAGAGAGAAGTTGTGAGTGAGAGAGAGAGAGAGAGAAGCTGTGAGTGAGTGAGAGAGAGAGAAAGAGAAGCTTTGAGAGAGATTGAGAGAGAGAGAGAGAAAGAGGAGATGTGATTTAGTGAGAGAGAGAAAGAGAAGCTGTGAGAGAGAGTGAGAGAGAAACCGAAGCTGTGTGTGTGTGTGAGCGAAGCTGTGAGTGAGTGAGAGAGAGATGGAAAGAGATGCTGTGAGTGAGAGAGAGAGAGAAAGAAAAGCTGTGTGTGAGAGAGAGCGAGAGAGCGAAAGAGAAGCTGTGAGTGAGTGAGAGAGAGAGAGGAAGAAAAGCTGTGAGTGAGTGAGAGAGTGAGAGAGAGACAGAGAAAGAAAACCTGTGAGTGAGTGAGAGAGAGAGAGAAAGAGAAGCTGTGAGAGAGAGAGAGAAAGAGAAGCTGTGAGTGAGAGAGACAGAGAAAGAGATAAGCTGTGAGTGAGTGTGAGAGAGAGGAAGAGAAGCTGTGAGTGAGAGAGAGAGAGAGAGAAAGAGAAGCTGTGAGAGAGAGAAAGAAAGAAAGAAAAGCTGTGAGTGAGAGAGTGAGTGAGAGAGAAGGTGTGAGAGAGAGAGAAAGAGAAGCTGTGAGTGAGTGAGAGAGAGAGAAAGAGAAGCTTTGAGAGAGAGTGAGAGAGAGAAAGAGAAGCTATGAGTTAGTGAGAGAGAGAAAAGAGAAGCTGTGAGTGAGAGAGATAGAGAGAAAGAGAAGCTGTGTGTGTGTGTGTGAGAGAGAGAAATAGAAGCTGTGAGTGAGTGAGAGAGAGAGAGAAAGAGAAGCTGTGTGTGAGAGAGAGAAAGAGTAGCTGTGAGTGAGAGAGACAGAGAGAGATGCTGCAATTGAGTGAGAGAGAGAGAGAAAGAGAAGCTGTGAGTTAGTGAGAGAGAGAGAGAAGCTATGTGTGTGAGATAGAGAGAGAAAGAGAAGCTGTGAATGAGTGAGAGAGAGAGAGAAAAGAGAAGCTGTGAGTGAGTGAGAGAGAGAGAAAGAGAAGCTGTGTGTGTGTGTGAGAGAGAAATAGAAGTCGTGAGTGAGTGAGAGAGAGAGAAAGAGAAGTTGTGAGTGAGTTAGAGAGAGAGAGAGAAGCTGTGTGTGAGAGAGAGAAAGAGAAGCTGTGAGTGAGAGACAGAGAAAGAGAGAGAAGCTGTGTGTGAGAGAAAGAGAGAGAAAGAGAAGCTTTGAGTGAGAGAGAGAGAGAAAGAGAAGCTGTGAGAGAGAGAAGGAAAGAAAGAGAAACTGTGAATGAGTGAGTGAGTGAGAGAGAAGGTGTGAGTGAGAGAGAGAGAAAGAGAAGCTGTGAGTGAGTGTGAGAGCGAGAAAGAGAAGCTTTGAGAGAGAGAGAGAGAGAAAGAGAAGCTGTGAGAGAGAGAAAGAAAGAAAGAGAAACTGTGAATGAGTGAGTGAGTGAGAGAGAAAGGTGTGAGTGAGAGAGAGAGAAAGAGAAGCTGTGAGTGAGTGAGAGAGAGAAATAGAAGCTGTGAGTGAGAGAGAGAGAAAAAGAGAAGCTGTGAGTGAGTGAGAGAGAGGGAGAGAAAAGAGAAGCTGTGAGTGAGAGAGATAGAGAGAAAGAGAAGCTGTGTGTGTGTGAGAGAGAGAGAAATAGAAGCTGTGAGTGAGTGAGAGAGAGAGAGAGAAAGAGAAGTTGTGAGTGAGTGAGAGAGAGAGAGAAAGAGAAGCTGTGCGTGAGAGACAGAAAGAGAAGCTGTGAGTGAGAGAGAGAGATGCTGTGAGTGAGTGAGTGAGAGAGAAAGAAAAGCTGTGAGAGAAAGAAAGAAAGAGAAGCTGTGAGAGAGAGAGAGTGAGAGAGAAGTTGTGAGTGAGAGAGAGAGAGAGAAGCTGTGAATGAGTGAGAGAGAGAGAAAGAGAAGCTTTGAGAGAGAGTGAGAGAGAGAGAAAGAGAAGATGTGATTTAGTGAGAGAGAGAGAGAGAGAAGCTGTGAGTGAGAGAGAAAGAGAAAGAGAAGCTGTGAGTGAGTGAGAGAGAGAGAGAAAAGAGAAGCTGTGAGTGAGAGAGATAGAGACAAAGAGAAGCTGTGTGTGAGAAAGAGAGAGAGAAATAGAAGCTGTGAGTGAGTGAGAGAGAGAGAGAGAAATAGAATTTGTGAGTGAGTGAGAGAGAGAGAGAAAAAGAAGCTGTGTGTGAGAGACAGAAAGAGAAGCTGTGAGTGAGAGAGACAGAGAGAGAGATGCTGTGAGGGAGTGAGAGAGAGAAAGAGAAGCTGTGAGTGACAGAGAGAGAGTAAGAGAAGCTGTGACTGAGTGAGAGAGAGAGAAAGAGAAGCTGAGAGTGAGTGAGACAGAAAGAAAGAGAAGCTGTGAGTGCAAGAAGCAGAGACAGAAGGAGAAGCTGTGAGTGAGTGAGAGAGAGAGAAAGAAAAGCTGTGAGTGAGAGAGAGAGAGAGAAAGAGAAGCTGTGAATGAGAGAGAGAATTAGAAGCTATGAGTGAGAGAGAGAGAAAGAGTAGCTGTGAGTGAGAGATAGAGAGGGAAAGAGAAGCTGTGAGTGAGAGAGAGAGAGAAAGAGAAGCTGTGAGTGAGAGAGAGAAAGAGAAAGAAAAAGAAAAGCTGTGAGTAAGTGAGAGAGAGAGAAAGAGAAGCTGTGAGTGAGAGAGAGAGAAAGAGAAGCTGTGTGTGTGTGTGAGAGAGAAAAGAGAAGCTGTGAGTGAGAGAGAAAGAGAAAGAGAAGCTGTGAGTGAGAGAGAGAGCGAAAGAGAAGCTGTGAGTGAGTGAGTGAGAGAGAAAGAAAAGCTGTGAGTGAGTGAGAGAGAGAGAGAAAGAAGCTGTGAGTGAGAGAGAGAAAGATAAGCTGTGAGTGAGAGAGACAGAGAGAAAGAGAAGCTGTGAGTGAGAAAGAGAGAGAAGTTGTGAGTGAGAGAGAGAAAGAGAAGCTGAGTGAGAGAGAGAGAAGCTGTGAGAGAGAGAGAGAAAGAAAGAGAAGTTGTGAGTGGGAGAGAGAGAGAAGCTGTGAGTGAGTGAGAGAGAGATAGAAAGAGAAGCTGTGAGAGAATGAGAGAGAAAGAGAAGCTGTGTGTGTGTGTGTGAGAGAGAAGCTGTGAGTGAGAGAGAGTGAGAAAGAGAAGCTGTGAGTGAGAGAGAGAGAGAGAGAAAGAGAAGCTGTGAGAGAGAGAAAGAAAGAAAGAAAAGCTGTGAGTGAGAGAGTGAGTGAGAGAGAAGGTGTGAGAGAGAGAGAAAGAGAAGCTGTGAGTGAGTGAGAGAGAGAGAAAGAGAAGCTTTGAGAGAGAGTGAGAGAGAGAAAGAGAAGCTATGAGTTAGTGAGAGAGAGAAAAGAGAAGCTGTGAGTGAGAGAGATAGAGAGAAAGAGAAGCTGTGTGTGTGTGTGTGAGAGAGAGAAATAGAAGCTGTGAGTGAGAGAGAGAGAGAGAGAAAGAGAAGCTGTGTGTGAGAGAGAGAAAGAGTAGCTGTGAGTGAGAGAGACAGAGAGAGAGATGCTGCAATTGAGTGAGAGAGAGAGAGAAAGAGAAGCTGTGAGTTAGTGAGAGAGAGAGAGAAGCTATGTGTGTGAGATAGAGAGAGAAAGAGAAGCTGTGAATGAGTGAGAGAGAGAGAGAAAAGAGAAGCTGTGAGTGAGTGAGAGAGAGAGAAAGAGAAGCTGTGTGTGTGTGTGAGAGAGAAATAGAAGTCATGAGTGAGTGAGAGAGAGAGAAAGAGAAGTTGTGAGTGAGTTAGAGAGAGAGAGAGAAGCTGTGTGTGAGAGAGAGAAAGAGAAGCTGTGAGTGAGAGACAGAGAAAGAGAGAGAAGCTGTGTGTGAGAGAAAGAGAGAGAAAGAGAAGCTTTGAGTGAGAGAGAGAGAGAAAGAGAAGCTGTGAGAGAGAGAAGGAAAGAAAGAGAAACTGTGAATGAGTGAGTGAGTGAGAGAGAAGGTGTGAGTGAGAGAGAGAGAAAGAGAAGCTGTGAGTGAGTGTGAGAGCGAGAAAGAGAAGCTTTGAGAGAGAGAGAGAGAGAAAGAGAAGCTGTGAGAGAGAGAAAGAAAGAAAGAGAAACTGTGAATGAGTGAGTGAGTGAGAGAGAAAGGTGTGAGTGAGAGAGAGAGAAAGAGAAGCTGTGAGTGAGTGAGAGAGAGAAATAGAAGCTGTGAGTGAGAGAGAGAGAAAAAGAGAAGCTGTGAGTGAGTGAGAGAGAGGGAGAGAAAAGAGAAGCTGTGAGTGAGAGAGATAGAGAGAAAGAGAAGCTGTGTGTGTGTGAGAGAGAGAGAAATAGAAGCTGTGAGTGAGTGAGAGAGAGAGAGAGAAAGAGAAGTTGTGAGTGAGTGAGAGAGAGAGAGAAAGAGAAGCTGTGCGTGAGAGACAGAAAGAGAAGCTGTGAGTGAGAGAGAGAGATGCTGTGAGTGAGTGAGTGAGAGAGAAAGAAAAGCTGTGAGAGAAAGAAAGAAAGAGAAGCTGTGAGAGAGAGAGAGTGAGAGAGAAGTTGTGAGTGAGAGAGAGAGAGAGAAGCTGTGAATGAGTGAGAGAGAGAGAAAGAGAAGCTTTGAGAGAGAGTGAGAGAGAGAGAAAGAGAAGATGTGATTTAGTGAGAGAGAGAGAGAGAGAAGCTGTGAGTGAGAGAGAAAGAGAAAGAGAAGCTGTGAGTGAGTGAGAGAGAGAGAGAAAAGAGAAGCTGTGAGTGAGAGAGATAGAGACAAAGAGAAGCTGTGTGTGAGAAAGAGAGAGAGAAATAGAAGCTGTGAGTGAGTGTGAGAGAGAGAGAGAAATAGAATTTGTGAGTGAGTGAGAGAGAGAGAGAAAAAGAAGCTGTGTGTGAGAGACAGAAAGAGAAGCTGTGAGTGAGAGAGACAGAGAGAGAGATGCTGTGAGGGAGTGAGAGAGAGAAAGAGAAGCTGTGAGTGACAGAGAGAGAGTAAGAGAAGCTGTGACTGAGTGAGAGAGAGAGAAAGAGAAGCTGAGAGTGAGTGAGACAGAAAGAAAGAGAAGCTGTGAGTGCAAGAAGCAGAGACAGAAGGAGAAGCTGTGAGTGAGTGAGAGAGAGAGAAAGAAAAGCTGTGAGTGAGAGAGAGAGAGAGAAAGAGAAGCTGTGAATGAGAGAGAGAATTAGAAGCTATGAGTGAGAGAGAGAGAAAGAGTAGCTGTGAGTGAGAGATAGAGAGGGAAAGAGAAGCTGTGAGTGAGAGAGAGAGAGAAAGAGAAGCTGTGAGTGAGAGAGAGAAAGAGAAAGAAAAAGAAAAGCTGTGAGTAAGTGAGAGAGAGAGAAAGAGAAGCTGTGAGTGAGAGAGAGAGAAAGAGAAGCTGTGTGTGTGTGTGAGAGAGAAAAGAGAAGCTGTGAGTGAGAGAGAAAGAGAAAGAGAAGCTGTGAGTGAGAGAGAGAGCGAAAGAGAAGCTGTGAGTGAGTGAGTGAGAGAGAAAGAAAAGCTGTGAGTGAGTGAGAGAGAGAGAGAAAGAAGCTGTGAGTGAGAGAGAGAAAGATAAGCTGTGAGTGAGAGAGACAGAGAGAAAGAGAAGCTGTGAGTGAGAAAGAGAGAGAAGTTGTGAGTGAGAGAGAGAAAGAGAAGCTGAGTGAGAGAGAGAGAAGCTGTGAGAGAGAGAGAGAAAGAAAGAGAAGTTGTGAGTGGGAGAGAGAGAGAAGCTGTGAGTGAGTGAGAGAGAGATAGAAAGAGAAGCTGTGAGAGAATGAGAGAGAAAGAGAAGCTGTGTGTGTGTGTGTGAGAGAGAAGCTGTGAGTGAGAGAGAGTGAGAAAGAGAAGCTGTGAGTGAGAGAGAGAGAGAGAAGCTATGAGTGAGTGAGTGAGAGAGAGAAAGAGAAGCTGTGAGAGAGAGAGAGTGAGAGAGAAAGAGAAACTGTGAGAGAGAAAGAGAAGCTGTGATTGAGTGAGTGAGTGAGTGAGAGAGAGAAGCTGTGAGTGAGTGAGAGAGAGAGAGAAGGAGAAGCTGTGAGTGAGAGAGAGAGAGCAAAGAGAAGCTGTGAGTGAGTGATAGAGAGAGAAAATGAAAAGCTGTGAGTGAGAGAGAGAGAGGGAGAGGGAGAAAGAATTTATGAGTGAGAGAGAGAGAAAGAGAAGCTGTGAGTGGGAGTGAGAGAAAGAGAAGCTGTGAGTGAGAGAGAGAGAGAAAGAGAAGCTGTGTGTGTGAGAGATAGAAAGAGAAGTTGTGAGTTAGTGAGAGAGAGAGAAAGAGAAGCTGTGAGTGAGAGACAGAGAAAGAGAAGCTGTGAGTGAGAGAGTGAAAGAGAAGCTGTGAGTGAGTGAAAAAGAGAGAAAAGAAAAAGCTGTGATTGAGAGAGAGAGAAAGAAGCTCTGAGAGAGTGAGTGAGAGAGAAGCTGTGAGTGAGAGAGAGAGAAAGAGAAGCTGTGAGAGAGAGTGAGAGAGAAACAAGCTGTGTGTGTGTGTGTGAGCGAAGCTGTGCGTGAGTGAGAGAAAGATGGAAAGAGATGCTGTGAGTGAGAGAGAGAGAGAAAGAAAAGCTGTGTATGAGAGAGAGCGAGAGAGAAAGAGAAGCTGTGAGAGAGTAAGAAAGAGAAGATGTGAGTGAGACAGAGAGAAAGAGAAGCTGTGTGTGTGAGAGAGAAAGAAATAGAAGCTGTGAGTGAGTGAGAGAGAGAGAGAGAAAGAGAAGTTGTGAGTGAGTGAGAGAGAGTGAGAAGCTGTGAGTGAGAGAGAGAGAGAGAGATGCTGTGAGTGAGTGAGAGAGAGAGAAAGAGAAGCTGTGTGTGAGAGACAGAAAGAGAAGCTGTGAGTGAGAGAGAGAGAGAGAGATGCTGTGAGTGAGTGAGAGAGAGAGAAAGAGAAGCTGTGTGTGAGAGAGAGAGAGAGAAAGAGAAGCTGTGAGAGAGAGAAAGAAAGAAAGAGAAGCTGTGAGAGAGAGTGAGTGAGAGAGAAGTTGTGACTGAGAGAGAGAGAGAGAGCAGTGAGTGAGTGAGAGAGAGAGAAAGAGAAGCTTTGAGAGAGAGTGAGAGAGAGAGAAAGAGGAGATGTGATTTAGTGAGAGAGAGAAAGAGAAGCTGTGAGAGAGAGTGAGAGAGAAACAGAAGCTGTGTGTGTGTGTGAGCGAAGCTGTGAGTGAGTGAGAGAGAGAGAGGAAGAAAAGCTGTGAGTGAGTGAGAGAGTGAGAGAGAGACAGAGAAAGAGAACCTGTTAGTGAGAGAGAGAGAGAGAGAGAGAGAAGCTGTGAGTGAGAGAGTTAGAAAGAGAAGATGTGAGTGAGAGAGAGAGAAAGAGAAGATGTGAGTGAGTGAGAGAGAGAGAAGCTATGAGTGAGAGAGAGAAAGAGAAGCTGTGAGTGAGAGAGAGAAATAGAAGCTGTGACTGATTGAGAGAGAAAAAGAGAAGCTGTGTGTGAGAGAGATAGAAAGAGAAGTTGTGAGTGAGTGAGAGAGAGAGAAAGAAAAGCTGTGAGAGAAAGAAAGAAAGAGAAGCTGTGAGAGAGAGAGAGTGAGAGAGAAGTTGTGAGTGAGAGAGAGAGAGAGAAGCTGTGAATGAGTGAGAGAGAGAGAAAGAGAAGCTTTGAGAGAGAGTGAGAGAGAGAGAAAGAGAAGATGTGATTTAGTGAGAGAGAGAGAGAGAGAAGCTGTGAGTGAGAGAGAAAGAGAAAGAGAAGCTGTGAGTGAGTGAGAGAGAGAGAGAAAAGAGAAGCTGTGAGTGAGAGAGATAGAGACAAAGAGAAGCTGTGTGTGAGAAAGAGAGAGAGAAATAGAAGCTGTGAGTGAGTGAGAGAGAGAGAGAGAAATAGAATTTGTGAGTGAGTGAGAGAGAGAGAGAAAAAGAAGCTGTGTGTGAGAGACAGAAAGAGAAGCTGTGAGTGAGAGAGACAGAGAGAGAGATGCTGTGAGGGAGTGAGAGAGAGAAAGAGAAGCTGTGAGTGACAGAGAGAGAGTAAGAGAAGCTGTGACTGAGTGAGAGAGAGAGAAAGAGAAGCTGAGAGTGAGTGAGACAGAAAGAAAGAGAAGCTGTGAGTGCAAGAAGCAGAGACAGAAGGAGAAGCTGTGAGTGAGTGAGAGAGAGAGAAAGAAAAGCTGTGAGTGAGAGAGAGAGAGAGAAAGAGAAGCTGTGAATGAGAGAGAGAATTAGAAGCTATGAGTGAGAGAGAGAGAAAGAGTAGCTGTGAGTGAGAGATAGAGAGGGAAAGAGAAGCTGTGAGTGAGAGAGAGAGAGAAAGAGAAGCTGTGAGTGAGAGAGAGAAAGAGAAAGAAAAAGAAAAGCTGTGAGTAAGTGAGAGAGAGAGAAAGAGAAGCTGTGAGTGAGAGAGAGAGAAAGAGAAGCTGTGTGTGTGTGTGAGAGAGAAAAGAGAAGCTGTGAGTGAGAGAGAAAGAGAAAGAGAAGCTGTGAGTGAGAGAGAGAGCGAAAGAGAAGCTGTGAGTGAGTGAGTGAGAGAGAAAGAAAAGCTGTGAGTGAGTGAGAGAGAGAGAGAAAGAAGCTGTGAGTGAGAGAGAGAAAGATAAGCTGTGAGTGAGAGAGACAGAGAGAAAGAGAAGCTGTGAGTGAGAAAGAGAGAGAAGTTGTGAGTGAGAGAGAGAAAGAGAAGCTGAGTGAGAGAGAGAGAAGCTGTGAGAGAGAGAGAGAAAGAAAGAGAAGTTGTGAGTGGGAGAGAGAGAGAAGCTGTGAGTGAGTGAGAGAGAGATAGAAAGAGAAGCTGTGAGAGAATGAGAGAGAAAGAGAAGCTGTGTGTGTGTGTGTGAGAGAGAAGCTGTGAGTGAGAGAGAGTGAGAAAGAGAAGCTGTGAGTGAGAGAGAGAGAGAGAGAAAGAGAAGCTGTGAGAGAGAGAAAGAAAGAAAGAAAAGCTGTGAGTGAGAGAGTGAGTGAGAGAGAAGGTGTGAGAGAGAGAGAAAGAGAAGCTGTGAGTGAGTGAGAGAGAGAGAAAGAGAAGCTTTGAGAGAGAGTGAGAGAGAGAAAGAGAAGCTATGAGTTAGTGAGAGAGAGAAAAGAGAAGCTGTGAGTGAGAGAGATAGAGAGAAAGAGAAGCTGTGTGTGTGTGTGTGTGAGAGAGAAATAGAAGCTGTGAGTGAGAGAGAGAGAGAGAGAAAGAGAAGCTGTGTGTGAGAGAGAGAAAGAGTAGCTGTGAGTGAGAGAGACAGAGAGAGAGATGCTGCAATTGAGTGAGAGAGAGAGAGAAAGAGAAGCTGTGAGTTAGTGAGAGAGAGAGAGAAGCTATGTGTGTGAGATAGAGAGAGAAAGAGAAGCTGTGAATGAGTGAGAGAGAGAGAGAAAAGAGAAGCTGTGAGTGAGTGAGAGAGAGAGAAAGAGAAGCTGTGTGTGTGTGTGAGAGAGAAATAGAAGTCATGAGTGAGTGAGAGAGAGAGAAAGAGAAGTTGTGAGTGAGTTAGAGAGAGAGAGAGAAGCTGTGTGTGAGAGAGAGAAAGAGAAGCTGTGAGTGAGAGACAGAGAAAGAGAGAGAAGCTGTGTGTGAGAGAAAGAGAGAGAAAGAGAAGCTTTGAGTGAGAGAGAGAGAGAAAGAGAAGCTGTGAGAGAGAGAAGGAAAGAAAGAGAAACTGTGAATGAGTGAGTGAGTGAGAGAGAAGGTGTGAGTGAGAGAGAGAGAAAGAGAAGCTGTGAGTGAGTGTGAGAGCGAGAAAGAGAAGCTTTGAGAGAGAGAGAGAGAGAAAGAGAAGCTGTGAGAGAGAGAAAGAAAGAAAGAGAAACTGTGAATGAGTGAGTGAGTGAGAGAGAAAGGTGTGAGTGAGAGAGAGAGAAAGAGAAGCTGTGAGTGAGTGAGAGAGAGAAATAGAAGCTGTGAGTGAGAGAGAGAGAAAAAGAGAAGCTGTGAGTGAGTGAGAGAGAGGGAGAGAAAAGAGAAGCTGTGAGTGAGAGAGATAGAGAGAAAGAGAAGCTGTGTGTGTGTGAGAGAGAGAGAAATAGAAGCTGTGAGTGAGTGAGAGAGAGAGAGAGAAAGAGAAGTTGTGAGTGAGTGAGAGAGAGAGAGAAAGGGAAGGTGTGAGTGAGTGTGAGAGAGAGAAAGAGAAGCTGTGAGTTAGTGAGGGAGAGAAAGAGAAGCTGTGAATGAGAGAGAATGAGAGAAAGAGAAGCTGAGTGAGAGAGAGAGAGAAAAGAAGATGTGAGAGAGAGAGAGAGAAAGAGAAGCTGTGAGTTAGTGAGAGAGAGAAAGAGAAGCTGTGAGTGAGAGAGATAGAGAGAAAGAGAAGCTGTGACTGAGTGAGAGAGAGAGAAAGAGAAGCTGTGAGTGAGAGAGAGAGAGAGAAGCTGTGAGACATAGAGAGAGAAAGAAAGCTGTGAGTGAGTGAGAGAGAGAGAGAAAGGGAAGGTGTGAGTGAGTGAGAGAGAGAGAAAGAGAAGCTGTGAGTTAGTGAGGGAGAGAAAGAGAAGCTGTGAATGAGAGAGAGAGAGAGAAAAGAGAAGCTGTGAGTGAGAGATAAAGAGAAAGAGAAGCTGTGAGTGAGTGAGAGAGAGAGAGAAAACAGAATCTGTGAGTGAGAGAGAAAGAGAGAAAGAGAAGCTGTGTGTGTGAGAGAGAGTAATAGAAGTCGTGAGTGAGAGAGAGAGAGAAAGAAAGAGAAGCAGTGAGTGAGAGAGAGAAATAGAAGCTGTGTCTGTGAGAGAGATAGAAAGAGAAGTTGTGAGTGAGTGAGTGAGAGAGAGAGAAAGAGAAGCTGTGAGAGAGACAGAGAAATAGAAGCTGTGAGTGAGAGAGAGAGTGAGAGAGAAGCTGTGAGTGAGGGAGAGAGAAAGAAAAGCTGTGATTGAGAGAGAGAGAAAGAAGCTGTGAGTGTGAGAGAGAGAGAAGGGAAAGAGAAGCTGTGAGTGAGAGAAAGAGAGAGAGAAAGAGTAGCTGTGTGTGAGAGAGAGAAAGAGAAGCTGTGAGTGAGAGAGACAAAGAGAGAGAAGCTGTGAGTGAGAGAGAGAGAGAAAGAGAAGCTGTGTGTGTGTGAGAGAGAAATAGAAGCTGTGAGTGAGTGAGAGAGAGAGAGAAAGAGAAGCTGTGTGAGAGAGAGAGAGAAAGAGAAGATGTGTGAGAGAGAAAGACAAGCTGTGAGTTAGTGAGAGAGAGAAAGAGAAGCTGTGAGTGAGAGAGAGAGAAAGAGAAGCTGTGAGTGAGTGAGAGAGAGAGAGAGAAAAGAGAAGCTGTGAGTGAGAGAGAGAGAGAGAAAGAGAAGCTGTGTGTGTGTGAGAGAGAAATAGCAGCTGTGAGTGAGTGAGAGAGAGAGAGAAAGAGAAGCTGTGACTGAGTGAGAGAGAGAGAAACTGTGAGTGAGAGAGAGAGAGAGAATCTGTGAGTGAGACATAGAGAGAGAAAGAAAGCTGTGAGTGAGTGAGAGAGAGAGAGAAAGGGAAGCTGTGAGTGAGTGAGAGAGAGAGAAAGAGAAGCTGTGAGTTAATGAGAGAGGGAAAGAGAAGCTGTGAGTGAGTGAGAGAGAGAGAGAGAAAAGAGAAGCTGTGTGAGAGAGATAGAGAGAAAGAGAAGCTGTGAGTGAGTGAGAGAGAGAGAGAAAGGAGAATCTGTGAGTGAGAGAGATAGAGAGAAAGAGAAGCTGTGTGTGTGTGTGTGTGAGAGAAATAGAAGTCGTGAGTGAGTGAGAGAGAGAGAGAAAGAAAGAGAAGCTGTGAGTGAGAGAGAGAAATAGAAGCGAGTGATTGAGAGAGAGAGAAAGAGAAGCTGTGAGTGAGAGAGAGAGAGAGAGAAGATGTGAGTGAGACATAGAGAGAGAAAGAAAGCTGTGAGTGAGTGAGAGAGAGAGAAAGAGAAGCTGTGAGAGAGACAGAGAAATAGAAGCTGTGAGTGAGAGAGAGAGTGAGAGAGAAGCTGTGAGTGAGTGAGAGAGAAAGAAAAGCTGTGATTGAGAGAGAGAGAAAGAAGCTGTGAGTGTGAGAGAGAGAGAAGGGAAAGAGAAGCTGTGAGTGAGAGAAAGAGAGAGAGAAAGAGTAGCTGTGTGTGTGAGAGAGAAAGAGAAGCTGTGAGTGAGAGAGACAAAGAGAGAGAAGCTGTGAGTGAGAGAGAGAGAGAAAGAGAAGCTGTGTGTGTGAGAGAGAGAAATAGAAGCTGTGAGTGAGTGAGAGAGAGAGAGAGAGAAAGAGAAGCTGTGTGAGAGAGAGAGAGAGAAAGAGAAGATGTGTGAGAGAGAAAGACAAGCTGTGAGTTAGTGAGAGAGAGAAAGAGAAGCTGTGAGTGAGAGAGAGAGAAAGAGAAGCTATGTGAGAGAGAGAGAAAGAGAAGCTGTGAGTGAGAGAGAGAGTGAAAGAGAAGGTGTGAGAGAGAAAGAGAGATGCAGTGTGTGTTTGAGAGATAAAGACAAGCTCTGAGTGAGAGAGAGAGAGAGAAAGAGAAGCTGTGAGTGAGAGAGAGAGAGAAAGAGAAGCTGTGAGTGATAGAGTGAGAGAGAGAGAATGAGAAGCTGTGAGTGAGAGAGAGAAAGAGAAGCTGAGTGAGAGAGAGAGAAAGAGAAGCTGTGAGTGAGACAGAGAGAGAGAAAGAAAGCTGTGAGTGAGTGAGAGAGAAAGATAAGCAGTGAGTGAGTGAGTGAGAGAGAGAGAGAAAGAGAAGCTGTGAGTGAGTGAGAGAGAGAGAGAGAGAAAGGGAAGCTGTGAGTGAGTGAGTGAGAGAGAGAGAGAGAGAAGCTGTGAGTTAGTGAGAGAGAGAAAGAGAAGCTGTGAGTGAGAGAGAGAGAAAGAGAAGCTGTGAGTGAGTGAGTGAGTGAGAGAGAGAGAGAAAAGAGAAGCTGTGAGTGAGAGAGATAGAGAGAGATAGAGAAAGAGAAGCTGTGAGTGAGACATAGAGAGAGAAAGAAAGCTGTGATTGAGTGAGAGATAGAGAGAAAGGGAAGCTGTGTGAGTGAGAGAGAGAGAAAGAGAAGCTGTGAGTTAGTGAGAGAGAGAAAGAGAAGCTGTGAGTGAGAGGGAGAGAGAGAAAGAGAAGCTGTGAGTGAATGAGAGAGAGAGAGAAAAGAGAAGCTGTGAGTGAGAGAGATAGAGAGAAAGAGAATCTGTGAGTGAGTGAGAGAGAGAGAAAAGAGAATCTGTGAGTGAGAGAGATAGAGAGAAAGAGAAGCTGTGTGTGTGAGAGAGAGAGAAATAGAAGTCTTGAGTGAGTGAGAGAGAGAGAGAAAGAAAGAGAAGCTGTGAGTGAGAGAGAGAAATAGAAGCTGTGGGTGAGTGAGAGAGAGAGAAAGAAAGAGAAGCTGTGTCTGTGAGAGAGATAGAAAGAGAAGTTGTGAGTGAGTGAGTGAGAGAGAGAGAAAGAGAAGCTGTGAGAGAGACAGAGAAATAGAAGCTGTGTGAGAGAGAGAGAGTGAAAGAGAAGCTGTGACTGAGTGAGAGAGAAAGAAAAGCTGTGATTGAGAGAGAGAGAAAGAAGCTGTGAGTGAGAGAGAGAGAGAAAGGGAAGGTATGAGTGAGAGATACAGAGAGAAATAGAAGCTGTGAGTGAGAGAGAGAGAGAGGGAGAAGCTGTGAGTGAGAGAGGGAGCGAAAGAGAAGCTGTGAGTGAGAGAGAGAGAGAAAGAAAAGCTGTGAGTGGGAGAGAGAGAGAGAGAAGTTGTGAGTGAGAGAGAGAGAGAGAGATAGAGAAGCTGTGAGTGTGTGAGAGAGAAATAGAAGCTGTGAACGAGAGAGAGAGAAAGAGAAGCTATGTGAGAGAGAGAGAAAGAGAAGCTGTGAGTTAGAGAGAGAGAGAAAGAGAAGCTGTGTGAAAGAGAGAGAAGCAGTGAGTGAGTGAGAGAGAGAGAAAGAGAAGCCGTGACTGAGTGGGAGAGAGAGAAAGAGAAGCTGTGAGTGAGAGAGAGAGAGAGAAGCTGTGAGTGAGACATAGAGAGAGAAAGAAACCTGTGAGTGAGTGAGAGATAGAGAGAAAGGGAAGGTGTGAGGGAATGAGAGAGAGAGAAAGAGAAGCTGTGAGTTAGTGAGAGAGAGAAAGAGAAGCTGTGAGTGAGAGAGAGAGAGAAAGCGAAGCTGTGAGTGAGAGAGATAGAGAGAAAGAGAAGCTGTGACTGAGTGAGAGAGAGAGAAAGAGAAGCTGTGAGTGAGAGAGAGAGAGAGAGAAGCTGTGAGTAATAGAGAGAGAAAGAAAGCTGTGAGTGTGTGAGAGAGAGAGAGAAAGGGAAGGTGTGAGTGAGTGAGAGAGAGAGAAAGAGAAGCTGTGAGTTAGTGAGGGAGAGAAAGAGAAGCTGTGAATGAGAGAGAGAGAGAGAAAAGAGAAGCTGTGAGTGAGAGATAGAGAGAAAGAGAAGCTGTGAGTGAGTGAGAGAGAGAGAAAAGAGAATCTGTGAGTGAGAGAGAAAGAGAGAAAGAGAAGCTGTGTGTGTGAGAGAGAGTAATAGAAGTCGTGAGTGAGAGAGAGAAAGAAAGAAAGTGAAGCAGTGAGTGAGAGAGAGAAATAGAAGCTGTGAGTGAGTGAGAGAGAGAGAAAGAGAAGCTGTGTCTGTGAGAGAGATAGAAAGAGAAGTTGTGAGTGAGTGAGTGAGAGAGAGAGAAAGAGAAGCTGTGAGAGAGACAGAGAAATAGAAGCTGTGAGTGAGAGAGAGAGTGAGAGAGAAGCTGTGAGTGAGTGAGAGAGAAAGAAAAGCTGTGATTGAGAGAGAGAGAAAGAAGCTGTGAGTGAGAGAGAGAGAGAAGGGAAAGAGAAGCTGTGAGTGAGAGAAAGAGAGAGAGAAAGAGTAGCTGTGTGTGTGAGAGAGAAAGAGAAGCTGTGAGTGAGAGAGACAAAGAGAGAGAAGCTGTGAGTGAGAGAGAGAGAAAGAGAAGCTGTGTGTGTGAGAGAGAGAAATAGAAGCTGTGAGTGAGTGAGAGAGAGAGAGAAAGAGAAGCTGTGTGAGAGAGAGAGAGAGAAAGAGAAGATGTGTGTGAGAGAAAGACAAGCTGTGAGTTAGTGAGAGAGAGAAAGAGAAGCTGTGAGTGAGAGAGAGAGAAAGAGAAGCTGTGAGTGAGTGAGAGAGAGAGAGAGAAAAGAGAAGCTGTGAGTGAGAGAGAGAGAAAGAGAAGCTGTGTGTGTGTGAGAGAGAAATAGCAGCTGTGAGTGAGTGAGAGAGAGAGAGAAAGAGAAGCTGTGACTGAGTGAGAGAGAGAGAAACTGTGAGTGAGAGAGAGAGAGAGAATCTGTGAGTGAGACATAGAGAGAGAAAGAAAGCTGTGAGTGAGTGAGAGAGAGAGAGAAAGGGAAGCTGTGAGTGAGTGAGAGAGAGAGAAAGAGAAGCTGTGAGTTAATGAGAGACGGAAAGAGAAGCTGTGAGTGAGTGAGAGAGAGAGAGAAAAGAGAAGCTGTGTGAGAGAGATAGAGAGAAAGAGAAGCTGTGAGTGAGTGAGAGAGAGAGAAAAGAGAATCTGTGAGTGAGAGAGATAGAGAGAAAGAGAAGCTGTGTGTGTGTGTGTGAGAGAGAAATAGAAGTCGTGAGTGAGTGAGAGAGAGAGAGAAAGAAAGAGAAGCTGTGAGTGAGAGAGAGAAATAGAAGCGAGTGAGTGAGAGAGAGAAAGAGAAGCTGTGAGTGAGAGAGAGAGAAGATGTGAGTGAGACATAGAGAGAGAAAGAAAGCTGTGAGTGAGTGAGAGAGAGAGAAAGAGAAGCTGTGAGAGAGACAGAGAAATAGAAGCTGTGAGTGAGAGAGAGAGTGAGAGAGAAGCTGTGAGTGAGTGAGAGAGAAAGAAAAGCTGTGATTGAGAGAGAGAGAAAGAAGCTGTGAGTGTGAGAGAGAGAGAAAGGAAAGAGAAGCTGTGAGTGAGAGAAAGAGAGAGAGAAAGAGTAGCTGTGTGTGTGAGAGAGAAAGAGAAGCTGTGAGTGAGAGAGACAAAGAGAGAGAAGCTGTGAGTGAGAGAGAGAGAGAAAGAGAAGCTGTGTGTGTGAGAGAGAGAAATAGAAGCTGTGAGTGAGTGAGAGAGAGAGAGAGAGAAAGAGAAGCTGTGTGAGAGAGAGAGAGAGAAAGAGAAGATGTGTGAGAGAGAAAGACAAGCTGTGAGTTATTGAGAGAGAGAAAGAGAAGCTGTGAGTGAGAGAGAGAGAAAGAGAAGCTGTGAGTGAGTGAGAGAGAGAGAGAGAAAAGAGAAGCTGTGAGTGAGAGAGAGAGAGAGAGAAAGAGAAGCTGTGTGTGTGTGAGAGAGAAATAGAAGCTGTGAGTGAGTGAGAGAGAGAGAGAAAGAGAAGCTGTGACTGAGTGAGAGAGAGAGAAACTGTGAGTGAGTGAGAGAGAGAGAATGTGAGTGAGACATAGAGAGAGAAAGAAAGCTGTGAGTGAGTGAGAGAGAGAGAGAAAGGGAAGCTGTGAGTGAGTGAGAGAGAGAGAAAGAGAAGCTGTGAGTTAGTGAGAGAGAGAAAGAGAAGCTGTGAGTGAGTGAGAGAGAGAGAGAAAAGAGAAGCTGTGAGTTAGTGAGAGAGAGAAAGAGAAGCTGTGAGTGAGTGAGAGAGAGAGAGAAAGAGAAGCTGTGAGTGAGTGAGAGAGAGAGAGAAAAGAGAATCTGTGAGTGAGAGAGATAGAGAGAAAGAGAAGCTGTGTGTGTGTGTGAGAGAGAAATAGAAGTCGTGAGTGAGAGAGAGAGAGAGAGAAAGAAAGAGAAGCTGTGAGTGAGAGGGAGAAATAGAAGCTGTGAGTGAGTGAGAGAGAGAGAAAGAGAAGCTGTGAGTGAGAGAGAGAGAGAGAGAAGATGTGAGTGAGACATACAGAGAGAAAGAAAGCTGTGAGTGAGTGAGAGAGAGAGAGAGAAAGGGAAGGTGTGAGTGAGTGAGAGAGAGAGAAAGAGAAGCTGTGAGTTAGTGAGGGAGCGAAAGAGAAGCTGTGAATGAGAGAGAGAGAGAGAAAGAGAAGCTGAGTGAGTGAGAGAGAGAGAGAAAAGAGAAGCTGTGAGTGAGAGATAGCGAGAAAGAGAAGCTGTGAGTGAGTGAGAGAGAGAGAGAGAGAAAAGAGAATCTGTGAGTGAGAGAGATAGAGAGAAAGAGAAGCTGTGTGTGTGTGAGAGAGAGAAATAGAAGTCGTGAGTGAGTGAGAGAGAGAGAGAGAGAGAAAGAAAGAGAAGCAGTGAGTGAGAGAGAGAAATAGAAGCTGTGAGTGAGTGAGAGAGAGAGAAAGAGAAGCTGTGTCTGTGAGAGAGATAGAAAGAGAAGTTGTGAGTGAGTGAGAGAGAAAGAAAAGCTGTGATTGAGAGAGAGAGAAAGAAGCTGTGAGTGAGAGAGAGAGAGAGAAAGGGAAGCTATGAGTGAGAGATACAGAGAGAAATAGAAGCTGTGAGTGAGAGAGAGATGGAGAAGCTGTGAGTGAGAGAGAGAGAGAAGGGAAAGAGAAGCTGTGAGTGAGAGAAAGAGTGAGAGAAAGAGTAGCTGTGTGAGAGAGAGAAAGAGAAGCTGTGAGTGAGAGAGACAGAGAAAGAGAGAGAAGCTGTGAGTGAGAGAGAGAGAAAGAGAAGCTGTGTGTGTGAGAGAGAAATAGAAGATGAGTGAGTGAGAGAGAGAGAGAAAGAGAAGCTGTGTGAGAGAGAGAGAGAGAGAAAGAGAAGATGTGTGAGAGAGAAAGACAAGCTGTGAGTTAGTGAGAGAGAGAAAGAGAAGCTGTGAGTGAGAGAGAGAGAAAGAGAAGCTGTGACTGAGTGAGAGAGAGAGAGAGAAAAGAGAAGCTGTGAGTGAGAGAGAGAGAGAGAGAAAGAGAAGCTGTGTGTGTGTGTGAGAGAAATAGAAGCTGTGAGTGAGTGAGAGAGAGCGAGAAAGAGAAGCTGTGACTGAGTGAGAGAGAGAGAATCTGTGAGTGAGACATAGAGAGAGAAAGAAAGCTGTGAGTGAGTGAGAGAGAGAGAGAAAGGGAAGCTGTGAGTGAGTGAGAGAGAGAGAAAGAGAAGCTGTGAGTTAGTGAGAGAGAGAAAGAGAAGCTGTGAGTGAGTGAGAGAGAGAGAGAAAAGAGAAGCTGTGAGTGAGAGAGATAGAGAGAAAGAGAAGCTGTGAGTGAGTGAGAGAGAGAGAGAAAAGAGAATCTGTGAGTGAGAGAGATAGAGAGAAGGAGAAGCTTTGTGTGTGTGAGAGAGAGAAATAGAAGTCGTGAGTGAGTGAGAGAGAGAGAGAAAGAAAGAGAAGCTGTGAGTGAGAGAGAGAAATAGAAGCTGTGAGTGAGAGAGAGAGAAGGGAAAGTGAAGCTGTGAGTGAGAGTAAGAGAGAGAGAAAGAGTAGCTGTGAGAGAGAGAGAAAGAGAAGCTGTGAGTGAGAGAGACAGAGAAAGAAAAGCTGTGAGTGAGTGAGAGAGAGAGAGAGAGAAGCTCTGAGTGAGAGAGAGAGAGAGAAGCTGTGAGTGTGTGAGAGAGAAATAGAAGGTGTGAACGAGAGAGAGAGAGAAAGAGAAGCTATGTGACAGAAAGAGAAAGAGAAGCTGTGAGAGAGAGAGAGAAGCAGTGTGTGTGTGTGAGAGAGAAAGACAAGCTGTGAGTGAGAGAGAGAGAGAAAGAGAAGCTGTGAGTGAGAGAGAGAGAAAGAGAAGCTGTGAGTGAGAGAGTGAGAGAGAGAGAATGAGAAGCTGTGAGTGAGAGAGAGAGAAAGAAAAGCTGAGTGAGAGAGAATGAGAGAAAGAGAAGCTGTGAGTGGAAGAGAGAGAAAGAGAAGCTGTGAGTGAGAGAGAGAGAGAGAGAGAGAAAGAGAAGCTGTGAGTGAGAGAGTGATGGAGAATCTGTGAGTGTGTGTGTGAGAGAAAGAGAAGCTGTGAGTGAGTGAGTGAGAGAGAGAAGCACTGAGAGAAAGAGAAGCTGTGAGAGTGAGAGAGAAAGAGAAGCTGTGAGTGAGTGAGAGAGAGAGAGTGTGAAGAAGCTGTGAGTGAGAGAGAGAGAGAAGCTGTGAATGAGAGAGAGTGAAAGAGAAGCTGTGAGTGAGAGAGAGAAATAGAAGCTGTGAATGAGAGAGAGAGAAAGAGAAGCTATGTGAGAGAGAAAGAGAAGCTGTGAGTGAGAGAGAGAGTGAAAGAGAAGGTGTGAGAGAGAAAGAGAGAAGCAGTGTGTGTTTGAGAGATAAAGACAAGCTCTGAGTGAGAGAGAGAGAGAGAAAGAGAAGCTGTGACTGAGTGAGAGAGAAAGAAAAGCTGTGATTGAGAGAGAGAGAAAGAAGCTGTGAGTGAGAGAGAGAGAGAAAGGGAAGCTATGAGTGAGAGATACAGAGAGAAATAGAAGCTGTGAGTGAGAGAGAGAGAGAGAGGGAGAAGCTGTGAGTGAGAGAGGGAGAGAAGGGAAAGAGAAGCTGTGAGTGAGAGAAAGAGAGAGAAGATGTGAGTGAGAGAGAGAGCGAAAGAGAAGCTGTGAGTGAGAGAGAGAGAGAAAGAAAAGCTGTGAGTGGGAGAGAGAGAGAGAGAAGTTGTGAGTGAGAGAGAGAGAGAGAGAGATAGAGAAGCTGTGAGTGTGTGAGAGAGAAATAGAAGCTGTGAACGAGAGAGAGAGAAAGAGAAGCTATGTGAGAGAGAGAGAAAGAGAAGCTGTGAGTTAGAGAGAGAGAGAAAGAGAAGCTGTGTGAAAGAGAGAGAAGCAGTGAGTGAGTGAGAGAGAGAGAAAGAGAAGCCGTGACTGAGTGGGAGAGAGAGAAAGAGAAGCTGTGAGTGAGTGAGAGAGAGAGAAGCTGTGAGTGAGACATAGAGATAGAAAGAAACCTGTGAGTGAGTGAGAGATAGAGAGAAAGGGAAGGTGTGAGGGAATGAGAGAGAGAGAAAGAGAAGCTGTGAGTTAGTGAGAGAGAGAAAGAGAAGCTGTGAGTGAGAGAGAGAGAGAAAGCGAAGCTGTGAGTGAGAGAGATAGAGAGAAAGAGAAGCTGTGAGTGAGTGAGAGAGAGAGAGGGAGAAGCTGTGAGTGAGAGAGATAGAGAGAAAGAGAAGCTGTGTGTGTGTGTGAGAGAGAAATAGAAGTCGTGAGTGAGTGAGAGACAGAGAGAGAAAGAGAAGCAGTGAGTGAGAGAGAGAGAAATAGAAGCTGTGAGTGAGTGAGAGAGAGAAAGAGAAGCTGTCTGTGAGAGAGATAGAAAGAGAAGTTGTGAGTGAGTGAGTGAGAGAGAGAGAAAGAGAAGCTGTGAGAGAGACAGAGAAATAGAAGCTGTGAGTGAGAGAGAGTGTGAAAGAGAAGCTGTGAGTGAGTGAGAGAGAAAGAAAAGCTGTGATTGAGAGAGAGAGAAAGAAGCTGTGAGTGAGAGAGAGAGAGAGAGAAAGGGTAGTTATGAGTGACAGATACAGAGAGAAATAGAAGCTGTGAGTGAGAGAGAGAAGGAGAAGCTGTGAGTGAGAGAGAGAGAGAAGGGAAAGAGAAGCTGTGAGTGAGAGAAAGAGAGAGAGAAAGAGTAGCTGTGTGAGAGAGAGAAAGAGAAGCTGTGAGTGAGGGAGACAGAGAAAGAGAGAGAAGCTGTGAGTGAGTGTGCGAGAGAGACAGAGAAGCTGTGTGAGAGAGAGAGAGAGAAAGAGAAGATGTGTGTGTGAGACAGAAAGAAGCTGTGAGTTAGTGAGAGAGAGAAAGAGAAGCTGTGAGTGAGAGAGAGAGAAAGAGAAGCTGTGAGTGAGTGAGAGAGAGAGAGAGAAAAGAGAAGCTGTGAGTGAGAGAGAGAGAGAGAAGCTGTGTGTGTGTGTGTGAGAAATAGAAGCTGTGAGTGAGTGAGAGAGAGAGAGAAAGAGAATGTGAATGAGGGAGAGAGAGAGAAAGAGAAGCTGTGAGTTAGTGAGAGAGAGAAAGAGAAGCTGTGAGTGAGTGAGAGAGAGAAAAAAGAAAAGCTGTGAGTGAGAGAGATAGAGAGAAAGACAAGCTGTGAGTGAGTGAGAGAGAGAGAAAAGAGAATCTGTGAGTGAGAGAGATAGAGAGAAAGAGAAGCTGTGTGTGTGTGAGAGAGAAATAGAAGTCGTGAGTGAGTGAGAGAGAGAGAAAGAAAGAGAAGCTGTGAGTGAGAGAGAGTAATAGAAGCTGTGAGTGAGTGAGTGAGAGAGAAAGAGAAGCTGTGTCTGTGAGAGAGATAGAAAGAGAAGTTGTGAGTGAGTGAGTGTGAGAGAGAGAAAGAGAAGTTGTGAGAGAGACAGAGAAATAGAAGCTGAGAGTGAGAGAGAGAGAGTGAAAGAAGCTGTGAGTGAGTGAGAGAGAAAGAATAGCTGTGACTGAGAGAGAGAAAGAAGCTGTGAGAGAGAGAGAGAAAGAAAGGGAAGCTGTGAGTGAGAGATACAGAGAGAAATAGAAGCTGTGAGTGAGTGAGAGAGAGAGGGAGAAGCTGTGAGTGAGAGAGAGAGAGAGAGAGAGTAGCTGTGAGAGAGAGAGAAAGAGAAGCTGTGAGTGAGAGAGACAGAGCAAGAAAAGCTGTGAGTGAGAGAGAGAGAGAAGCTGAGTGAGAGAGAGAGAGAGAGAGAGAGAAGCTGTGAGTGTGTGAGAGAGAAATAGAAGTTGTGAATGAGAGAGAGAGAGAAAGAGAAGCTATGTGAGAGAGAGAGAGAGAAAGAGAAGCTGTGAGTTAGTGAGAGAGAGAAAGAGAAGCTGTGAGTGAGAGAGAGAGAAAGAGAAGCTGTGTGTGTGAGAGAGAGAAATAGAAGCTGTGAGTGAGTGAGAGAGAGAGAGAAAGAGAAGCTGTGTGAGAGAGAGAGAGAGAAAGAGAAGATGTGTGAGAGAGAAAGACAAGCTGTGAGTTAGTGAGAGAGAGAAAGAGAAGCTGTGAGTGAGAGAGAGAGAAAGAGAAGCTGTGAGTGAGTGAGAGAGAGAGAGAAAAGAGAAGCTGTGAGTGAGAGAGAGAGAAAGAGAAGCTGTGTGTGTGTGAGAGAGAAATAGCAGCTGTGAGTGAGTGAGAGAGAGAGACAAAGAGAAGCTGTGACTGAGTGAGAGAGAGAGAAACTGTGAGTGAGAGAGAGAATCTGTGAGTGAGACATAGAGAGAGAGAGAAAGCTGTGAGTGAGTGAGAGAGAGAGAGAAAGGGAAGCTGTGAGTGAGTGAGAGAGAGAGAAAGAGAAGCTGTGAGTTAATGAGAGAGGGAAAGAGAAGCTGTGAGTGAGTGTGAGAGAGAGAGAAAAGAGAAGCTGTGTGAGAGAGATAGAGAGAAAGAGAAGCTGTGAGTGAGTGAGAGAGAGAGAGAAAAGAGAATCTGTGAGTGAGAGAGATAGAGAGAAAGAGAAGCTGTGTGTGTGTGTGAGAGAGAGAAATAGAAGTCGTGAGTGAGTGAGAGAGAGAGAGAAAGAAAGAGAAGCTGTGAGTGAGAGAGAGAAATAGAAGCGAGTGAGTGAGAGAGAGAGAAAGAGAAGCTGTGAGTGAGAGAGAGAGAGAGAGAAGATGTGAGTGAGACATAGAGAGAGAAAGAAAGCTGTGAGTGAGTGAGAGAGAGAGAAAGAGAAGCTGTGAGAGAGACAGAGAAATAGAAGCTGTGAGTGAGAGAGAGAGTGAGAGAGAAGCTGTGAGTGAGTGAGAGAGAAAGAAAAGCTGTGATTGAGAGAGAGAGAAAGAAGCTGTGAGTGTGAGAGAGAGAGAAGGGAAAGAGAAGCTGTGAGTGAGAGAAAGAGAGAGAGAAAGAGTAGCTGTGTGTGTGAGAGAGAAAGAGAAGCTGTGAGTGAGAGAGACAAAGAGAGAGAAGCTGTGAGTGAGAGAGAGAGAGAAAGAGAAGCTGTGTGTGTGTGAGAGAGAAATAGAAGCTGTGAGTGAGTGAGAGAGAGAGAGAGAGAAAGAGAAGCTGTGTGAGAGAGAGAGAGAGAGAAAGAGAAGATGTGTGAGAGAGAAAGACAAGCTGTGAGTTAGTGAGAGAGAGAAAGAGAAGCTGTGAGTGAGAGAGAGAGAAAGAGAAGCTGTGAGTGAGTGAGAGAGAGAGAGAGAAAAGAGAAGCTGTGTGTGAGAGAGAGAGAGAGAAAGAGAAGCTGTGTGTGTGTGAGAGAGAAATAGAAGCTGTGAGTGAGTGAGAGAGAGAGAGAAAGAGAAGCTGTGACTGAGTGAGAGAGAGAGAAACTGTGAGTGAGTGAGAGAGAGAGAATCTGTGAGTGAGGCATAGAGAGAGAAAGAAAGCTGTGAGTGAGTGAGAGAGAGAGAGAAAGGGAAGCTGTGAGTGAGTGAGAGAGAGAGAAAGAGAAGCTGTGAGTTAGTGAGAGAGAGAAAGAGAAGATGTGAGTGAGTGAGAGAGAGAGAGAAAAGAGAAGCTGTGAGTTAGTGAGAGAGAGAAAGAGAAGCTGTGAGTGAGTGAGAGAGAGAGAGAAAGAGAAGCTGTGAGTGAGTGAGAGAGAGAGAGAAAAGAGAATCTGTGAGTGAGAGAGATAGAGAGAAAGAGAAGCTGTGTGTGTGTGTGAGAGAGAAATAGAAGTCGTGAGTGAGAGAGAGAGAGAGAAAGAAAGAGAAGCTGTGAGTGAGAGAGAGAAATAGAAGCTGTGAGTGAGTGAGAGAGAGAGAAAGAGAAGCTGTGAGTGAGAGAGAGAGAGAAGATGTGAGTGAGACATAGAGAGAGAAAGAAAGCTGTGAGTGAGTGAGAGAGAGAGAAAGGGAAGGTGTGAGTGAGTGAGAGAGAGAGAAAGAGAAGCTGTGAGTTAGTGAGGGAGAGAAAGAGAAGCTGTGAATGAGAGAGAGAGAGAGAAAGAGAAGCTGAGTGAGTGAGAGAGAGAGAGAAAAGAGAAGCTGTGAGTGAGAGATAGAGAGAAAGAGAAGCTGTGAGTGAGTGAGAGAGAGAGAGAGAGAAAAGAGAATCTGTGAGTGAGAGAGATAGAGAGAAAGAGAAGCTGTGTGTGTGTGAGAGAGAGAAATAGAAGTCGTGAGTGAGAGAGAGAGAGAGAGAGAGAGAAAGAGAAGCAGTGAGTGAGAGAGAGAAATAGAAGCTGTGAGTGAGTGAGAGAGAGAGAAAGAGAAGCTGTGTCTGTGAGAGAGATAGAAAGAGAAGTTGTGAGTGAGTGAGAGAGAAAGAAAAGCTGTGATTGAGAGAGAGAGAAAGAAGCTGTGAGTGAGAGAGAGAGAGAGAAAGGGAAGCTATGAGTGAGAGATACAGAGAGAAATAGAAGCTGTGAGTGAGAGAGAGAGGGAGAAGCTGTGAGTGAGAGAGAGAGAAGGGAAAGAGAAGCTGTGAGTGAGAGAAAGAGAGAGAGAAAGAGTAGCTGTGTGTGAGAGAGAGAAAGAGAAGCTGTGAGTGAGAGAGACAGAGAAAGAGAGAGAAGCTGTGAGTGAGAGAGAGAGAAAGAGAAGCTGTGTGTGTGAGAGAGAAATAGAAGATGAGTGAGTGAGAGAGAGAGAAAGAGAAGCTGTGTGAGAGAGAGAGAGAGAGAAAGAGAAGATGTGTGAGAGAGAAAGACAAGCTGTGAGTTAGTGAGAGAGAGAAAGAGAAGCTGTGAGTGAGAGAGAGAGAAAGAGAAGCTGTGACTGAGTGAGAGAGAGAGAGAGAAAAGAGAAGCTGTGAGTGAGAGAGAGAGAGAGAGAAAGAGAAGCTGTGTGTGTGAGAGAGAGAAATAGAAGCTGTGAGTGAGTGAGAGAGAGCGAGAAAGAGAAGCTGTGACTGAGTGAGAGAGAGAGAATCTGTGAGTGAGACATAGAGAGAGAAAGAAAGCTGTGAGTGAGTGAGAGAGAGAGAGAAAGGGAAGCTGTGAGTGAGTGAGAGAGAGAGAAAGAGAAGCTGTGAGTTAGTGAGAGAGAGAAAGAGAAGCTGTGAGTGAGTGAGAGAGAGAGAGAAAAGAGAAGCTGTGAGTGAGAGAGATAGAGAGAAAGAGAAGCTGTGAGTGAGTGAGAGAGAGAGAAAAGAGAATCTGTGAGTGAGAGAGATAGAGAGAAAGAGAAGCTTTGTGTGTGTGAGAGAGAGAAATAGAAGTCGTGAGTGAGTGAGAGAGAGAGAGAAAGAAAGAGAAGCTGTGAGTGAGAGAGAGAAATAGAAGCTGTGAGTGAGAGAGAGAGAAGGGAAAGTGAAGCTGTGAGTGAGAGTAAGAGAGAGAGAAAGAGTAGCTGTGAGAGAGAGAGAGAAAGAGAAGCTGTGAGTGAGAGAGACAGAGAAAGAAAAGCTGTGAGTGAGTGAGAGAGAGAGAGAGAGAAGCTCTGAGTGAGAGAGAGAGAGAGAGAAGCTGTGAGTGTGTGAGAGAGAAATAGAAGGTGTGAACGAGAGAGAGAGAGAAAGAGAAGCTATGTGACAGAAAGAGAAAGAGAAGCTGTGTGAGAGAGAGAGAAGCAGTGTGTGTGTGTGAGAGAGAAAGACAAGCTGTGAGTGAGAGAGAGAGAGAAAGAGAAGCTGTGAGTGAGAGAGAGAGAAATAGAAGCTGTGAGTGATAGAGTGAGAGAGAGAGAATGAGAAGCTGTGAGTGAGAGAGAGAGAAAGAAAAGCTGAGTGAGAGAGAATGAGAGAAAGAGAAGCTGTGAGTGGAAGAGAGAGAAAGAGAAGCTGTGAGTGAGAGAGAGAGAGAGAAAGAGAAGCTGTGAGTGAGAGAGTGATGGAGAATCTGTGAGTGTGTGTGTGAGAGAAAGAGAAGCTGTGAGTGAGTGAGTGAGAGAGAGAAGCACTGAGAGAAAGAGAAGCTGTGAGAGTGAGAGAGAAAGAGAAGCTGTGAGTGAGTGAGAGAGAGAGAGTGTGAAGAAGCTGTGAGTGAGAGAGAGAGAGAAGCTGTGAATGAGAGAGATTGAAAGAGAAGCTGTGAGTGAGAGAGAGAAATAGAAGCTGTGAATGAGAGAGAGAGAAAGAGAAGCTATGTGAGAGAGAGAGAAAGAGAAGCTCTGAGTGAGAGAGAGAGTGAAAGAGGTGTGAGAGAGAAAGAGAGAATCAGTGTGTGTTTGAGAGATAAAGACAAGCTCTGAGTGAGAGAGAGAGAGAGAAAGAGAAGCTGTGAGTGAGAGAGAGAGAGAAAGAGAAGCTGTGAGTGATAGAGTGAGAGAGAGAGAATGAGAAGCTGTGAGTGAGAGAGAGAAAGAGAAGCTGAGTGAGAGAGAGAGAGAAAGAGAAGCTGTGAGTGAGACAGAGAGAGAGAAAGAAAGCTGTGAGTGAGTGAGAGAGAAAGATAAGCAGTGAGTGAGTGAGTGAGAGAGAGAGAGAAAGAGAAGCTGTGAGTGAGTGAGAGAGAGAGAGAGAGAAAGGGAAGCTGTGAGTGAGTGAGTGAGAGAGAGAGAGAGAGAAGCTGTGAGTTAGTGAGAGAGAGAAAGAGAAGCTGTGAGTGAGAGAGAGAGAAAGAGAAGCTGTGAGTGAGTGAGTGAGTGAGAGAGAGAGAGAAAAGAGAAGCTGTGAGTGAGAGAGATAGAGAGAGATAGAGAAAGAGAAGCTGTGAGTGAGACATAGAGAGAGAAAGAAAGCTGTGATTGAGTGAGAGATAGAGAGAAAGGGAAGCTGTGTGAGTGAGAGAGAGAGAAAGAGAAGCTGTGAGTTAGTGAGAGAGAGAAAGAGAAGCTGTGAGTTTGAGGGAGAGAGAGAAAGAGAAGCTGTGAGTTAGTGAGAGAGAGAAAGAGAAGCTGTGAGTGAGTGAGAGAGAGAGAGAAAAGAGAAGCTGTGAGTGAGTGAGAGAGAGAGAAAAGAGAATCTGTGAGTGAGAGAGATAGAGAGAAAGAGAAGCTGTGTGTGTGTGAGAGAGAGAAATAGAAGTCTTGAGTGAGTGAGAGAGAGAGAGAAAGAAAGAGAAGCTGTGAGTGAGAGAGAGAAATAGAAGCTCTGGGTGAGTGAGAGAGAGAGAAAGAGAAGCTGTGTCTGTGAGAGAGATAGAAAGAGAAGTTGTGAGTGAGTGAGTGAGAGAGAGAGAAAGAGAAGCTGTGAGAGAGACAGAGAAATAGAAGCTGTGTGAGAGAGAGAGAGTGAAAGAGAAGCTGTGACTGAGTGAGAGAGAAAGAAAAGCTGTGATTGAGAGAGAGAGAAAGAAGCTGTGAGTGAGAGAGAGAGAAAGGGAAGCTATGAGTGAGAGATACAGAGAGAAATAGAAGCTGTGAGTGAGAGAGAGAGAGAGAGAGAGAGAGGGAGAAGCTGTGAGTGAGAGAGGGAGAGAAGGGAAAGAGAAGCTGTGAGTGAGAGAAAGAGAGAGAGAAGCTGTGAGTGAGAGAGAGAGCGAAAGAGAAGCTGTGAGTGAGAGAGAGAGAGAAAGATAAGCTGTGAGTGGGAGAGAGAGAGAGAGAAGTTGTGAGTGAGAGAGATAGAGATAGAGAAGCTGTGAGTGTGTGAGAGAGAAATAGAAGCTGTGAACGAGAGAGAGAGAAAGAGAAGCTATGTGAGAGAGAGAGAAAGAGAAGCTGTGAGTTAGAGAGAGAGAGAAAGAGAAGCTGTGTGAAAGAGAGAGAAGCAGTGAGTGAGTGAGAGAGAGAGAAAGAGAAGCCGTGACTGATTGGGAGAGAGAGAAAGAGAAGCTGTGAGTGAGTGAGAGAGAGAGAAGCAGTGAGTGAGACATAGAGAGAGAAAGAAACCTGTGAGTGAGTGAGAGATAGAGAGAAAGGGAAGGTGTGAGGGAATGACAGAGAGAGAAAGAGAAGCTGTGAGTTAGTGAGAGAGAGAAAGAGAAGCTGTGAGTGAGAGAGAGAGAGAATGCGAAACTGTGAGTGAGAGAGATAGAGAGAAAGAGAAGCTGTGAGTGAGTGAGAGAGAGAGAGGGAGAAGCTGTGAGTGAGAGAGATAGAGAGAAAGAGAAGCTGTGTGTGTGTGTGAGAGAGAAATAGAAGTCGTGAGTGAGTGAGAGACAGAGAGAAAGAGAAGCAGTGAGTGAGAGAGAGACAAATAGAAGCTGTGAGTGAGTGAGAGAGAGAAAGAGAAGCTGTCTGTGAGAGAGATAGAAAGAGAAGTTGTGAGTGAGTGAGTGAGAGAGAGAGAAAGAGAAGCTGTGAGAGAGACAGAGAAATAGAAGCTGTGAGTGAGAGAGAGTGTGAAAGAGAAGCTGTGAGTGAGTGAGAGAGAAAGAAAAGCTGTGATTGAGAGAGAGAGAAAGAAGCTGTGAGTGAGAGAGAGAGAGAGAGAAAGGGAAGTTATGAGTGACAGATACAGAGAGAAATAGAAGCTGTGAGTGAGAGAGAGAAGGAGAAGCTGTGAGTGAGAGAGAGAGAGAAGGGAAAGAAGCTGTGAGTGAGAGAAAGAGAGAGAGAAAGAGTAGCTGTGTGAGAGAGAGAAAGAGAAGCTGTGAGTGAGGGAGACAGAGAAAGAGAGAGAAGCTGTGAGTGAGTGTGCGAGAGAGACAGAGAAGCTGTGTGAGAGAGAGAGAGAGAAAGAGAAGATGTGTGTGTGAGACAGAAAGAAGCTGTGAGTTAGTGAGAGAGAGAAAGAGAAGCTGTGAGTGAGAGAGAGAGAAAGAGAAGCTGTGAGTGAGTGAGAGAGAGAGAGAGAAAAGAGAAGCTGTGAGTGAGAGAGAGAGAGAGAAGCTGTGTGTGTGTGTGTGAGAAATAGAAGCTGTGAGTGAGTGAGAGAGAGAGAGAAAGAGAATGTGAATGAGGGAGAGAGAGAGAAAGAGAAGCTGTGAGTTAGTGAGAGAGAGAAAGAGAAGCTGTGAGTGAGTGAGAGAGAGAAAAAAGAAAAGCTGTGAGTGAGAGAGATAGAGAGAAAGACAAGCTGTGAGTGAGTGAGAGAGAGAGAAAAGAGAATCTGTGAGTGAGAGAGATAGAGAGAAAGAGAAGCTGTGTGTGTGAGAGAGAGAAATAGAAGTCGTGAGTGAGTGAGAGAGAGAGAAAGAAAGAGAAGCTGTGAGTGAGAGAGAGTAATAGAAGCTGTGAGTGAGTGAGTGAGAGAGAAAGAGAAGCTGTGTCTGTGAGAGAGATAGAAAGAGAAGTTGTGAGTGAGTGAGTGTGAGAGAGAGAAAGAGAAGTTGTGAGAGAGACAGAGAAATAGAAGCTGAGAGTGAGAGAGAGAGAGTGAAAGAAGCTGTGAGTGAGTGAGAGAGAAAGAATAGCTGTGACTGAGAGAGAGAAAGAAGCTGTGAGAGAGAGAGAGAAAGAAAGGGAAGCTGTGAGTGAGAGATACAGAGAGAAATAGAAGCTGTGAGTGAGTGAGAGAGAGAGGGAGAAGCTGTGAGTGAGAGAGAGAGAGAGAGAGAGAGTAGCTGTGAGAGAGAGAGAAAGAGAAGCTGTGAGTGAGAGAGACAGAGCAAGAAAAGCTGTGAGTGAGAGAGAGAGAGAAGCTGAGTGAGAGAGAGAGAGAGAGAGAGAGAGAAGCTGTGAGTGTGTGAGAGAGAAATAGAAGTTGTGAATGAGAGAGAGAGAGAAAGAGAAGCTATGTGAGAGAGAGAGAGAGAAAGAGAAGCTGTGAGTTAGTGAGAGAGAGAAAGAGAAGCTGTGAGTGAGAGAGAGAGAGAGAAAGAGAAGCTGTGTGTGTGAGAGAGAGAAATAGAAGCTGTGAGTGAGTGAGAGAGAGAGAGAAAGAGAAGCTGTGTGAGAGAGAGAGAGAGAAAGAGAAGATGTGTGAGAGAGAAAGACAAGCTGTGAGTTAGTGAGAGAGAGAAAGAGAAGCTGTGAGTGAGAGAGAGAGAAAGAGAAGCTGTGAGTGAGTGAGAGAGAGAGAGAAAAGAGAAGCTGTGAGTGAGAGAGAGAGAAAGAGAAGCTGTGTGTGTGTGAGAGAGAAATAGCAGCTGTGAGTGAGTGAGAGAGAGAGACAAAGAGAAGCTGTGACTGAGTGAGAGAGAGAGAAACTGTGAGTGAGAGAGAGAATCTGTGAGTGAGACATAGAGAGAGAGAGAAAGCTGTGAGTGAGTGAGAGAGAGAGAGAAAGGGAAGCTGTGAGTGAGTGAGAGAGAGAGAAAGAGAAGCTGTGAGTTAATGAGAGAGGGAAAGAGAAGCTGTGAGTGAGTGAGAGAGAGAGAGAAAAGAGAAGCTGTGTGAGAGAGATAGAGAGAAAGAGAAGCTGTGAGTGAGTGAGAGAGAGAGAGAAAAGAGAATCTGTGAGTGAGAGAGATAGAGAGAAAGAGAAGCTGTGTGTGTGTGTGAGAGAGAGAAATAGAAGTCGTGAGTGAGTGAGAGAGAGAGAGAAAGAAAGAGAAGCTGTGAGTGAGAGAGAGAAATAGAAGCGAGTGAGTGAGAGAGAGAGAAAGAGAAGCTGTGAGTGAGAGAGAGAGAGAAGATGTGAGTGAGACATAGAGAGAGAAAGAAAGCTGTGAGTGAGTGAGAGAGAGAGAAAGAGAAGCTGTGAGAGAGACAGAGAAATAGAAGCTGTGAGTGAGAGAGAGAGTGAGAGAGAAGCTGTGAGTGAGTGAGAGAGAAAGAAAAGCTGTGATTGAGAGAGAGAGAAAGAAGCTGTGAGTGTGAGAGAGAGAGAAGGGAAAGAGAAGCTGTGAGTGAGAGAAAGAGAGAGAGAAAGAGTAGCTGTGTGTGTGAGAGAGAAAGAGAAGCTGTGAGTGAGAGAGACAAAGAGAGAGAAGCTGTGAGTGAGAGAGAGAGAGAAAGAGAAGCTGTGTGTGTGTGAGAGAGAAATAGAAGCTGTGAGTGAGTGAGAGAGAGAGAGAGAGAAAGAGAAGCTGTGAGAGAGAGAGAGAGAGAAAGAGAAGATGTGTGAGAGAGAAAGACAAGCTGTGAGTTAGTGAGAGAGAGAAAGAGAAGCTGTGAGTGAGAGAGAGAGAAAGAGAAGCTGTGAGTGAGTGAGAGAGAGAGAGAGAAAAGAGAAGCTGTGAGTGAGAGAGAGAGAGAGAAAGAGAAGCTGTGTGTGTGTGAGAGAGAAATAGAAGCTGTGAGTGAGTGAGAGAGAGAGAAAGAGAAGCTGTGACTGAGTGAGAGAGAGAGAAACTGTGAGTGAGTGAGAGAGAGAGAATCTGTGAGTGAGACATAGAGAGAGAAAGAAAGCTGTGAGTGAGTGAGAGAGAGAGAGAAAGGGAAGCTGTGAGTGAGTGAGAGAGAGAGAAAGAGAAGCTGTGAGTTAGTGAGAGAGAGAAAGAGAAGCTGTGAGTGAGTGAGAGAGAGAGAGAAAAGAGAAGCTGTGAGTTAGTGAGAGAGAGAAAGAGAAGCTGTGAGTGAGTGAGAGAGAGAGAAAGAGAAGCTGTGAGTGAGTGAGAGAGAGAGAGAAAAGAGAATCTGTGAGTGAGAGAGATAGAGAGAAAGAGAAGCTGTGTGTGTGTGTGAGAGAGAAATAGAAGTCGTGAGTGAGAGAGAGAGAGAGAAAGAAAGAGAAGCTGTGAGTGAGAGAGAGAAATAGAAGCTGTGAGTGAGTGAGAGAGAGAGAAAGAGAAGCTGTGAGTGAGAGACAGAGAGAGAGAAGATGTGAGTGAGACATAGAGAGAGAAAGAAAGCTGTGAGTGAGTGAGAGAGAGAGAAAGGGAAGGTGTGAGTGAGTGAGAGAGAGAGAAAGAGAAGCTGTGAGTTAGTGAGGGAGAGAAAGAGAAGCTGTGAATGAGAGAGAGAGAGAGAAAGAGAAGCTGAGTGAGTGAGAGAGAGAGAGAAAAGAGAAGCTGTGAGTGAGAGATAGAGAGAAAGAGAAGCTGTGAGTGAGTGAGAGAGAGAGAGAGAGAAAAGAGAATCTGTGAGTGAGAGAGATAGAGAGAAAGAGAAGCTGTGTGTGTGTGAGAGAGAGAAATAGAAGTCGTGAGTGAGAGAGAGAGAGAGAGAGAGAGAAAGAGAAGCAGTGAGTGAGAGAGAGAAATAGAAGCTGTGAGTGAGTGAGAGAGAGAGAAAGAGAAGCTGTGTCTGTGAGAGAGATAGAAAGAGAAGTTGTGAGTGAGTGAGAGAGAAAGAAAAGCTGTGATTGAGAGAGAGAGAAAGAAGCTGTGAGTGAGAGAGAGAGAGAGAAAGGGAAGCTATGAGTGAGAGATACAGAGAGAAATAGAAGCTGTGAGTGAGAGAGAGAGGGAGAAGCTGTGAGTGAGAGAGAGAGAAGGGAAAGAGAAGCTGTGAGTGAGAGAAAGAGAGAGAGAAAGAGTAGCTGTGTGTGAGAGAGAGAAAGAGAAGCTGTGAGTGAGAGAGACAGAGAAAGAGAGAGAAGCTGTGAGTGAGAGAGAGAGAAAGAGAAGCTGTGTGTGTGAGAGAGAAATAGAAGATGAGTGAGTGAGAGAGAGAGAAAGAGAAGCTGTGTGAGAGAGAGAGAGAGAGAAAGAGAAGATGTGTGAGAGAGAAAGACAAGCTGTGAGTTAGTGAGAGAGAGAAAGAGAAGCTGTGAGTGAGAGAGAGAGAAAGAGAAGCTGTGACTGAGTGAGAGAGAGAGAGAGAAAAGAGAAGCTGTGAGTGAGAGAGAGAGAGAGAGAAAGAGAAGCTGTGTGTGTGAGAGAGAGAAATAGAAGCTGTGAGTGAGTGAGAGAGAGCGAGAAAGAGAAGCTGTGACTGAGTGAGAGAGAGAGAATCTGTGAGTGAGACATAGAGAGAGAAAGAAAGCTGTGAGTGAGTGAGAGAGAGAGAGAAAGGGAAGCTGTGAGTGAGTGAGAGAGAGAGAAAGAGAAGCTGTGAGTTAGTGAGAGAGAGAAAGAGAAGCTGTGAGTGAGTGAGAGAGAGAGAGAAAAGAGAAGCTGTGAGTGAGAGAGATAGAGAGAAAGAGAAGCTGTGAGTGAGTGAGAGAGAGAGAAAAGAGAATCTGTGAGTGAGAGAGATAGAGAGAAAGAGAAGCTTTGTGTGTGTGAGAGAGAGAAATAGAAGTCGTGAGTGAGTGAGAGAGAGAGAGAAAGAAAGAGAAGCTGTGAGTGAGAGAGAGAAATAGAAGCTGTGAGTGAGAGAGAGAGAAGGGAAAGTGAAGCTGTGAGTGAGAGTAAGAGAGAGAGAAAGAGTAGCTGTGAGAGAGAGAGAGAAAGAGAAGCTGTGAGTGAGAGAGACAGAGAAAGAAAAGCTGTGAGTGAGTGAGAGAGAGAGAGAGAAGCTCTGAGTGAGAGAGAGAGAGAGAGAAGCTGTGAGTGTGTGAGAGAGAAATAGAAGGTGTGAACGAGAGAGAGAGAGAAAGAGAAGCTATGTGACAGAAAGAGAAAGAGAAGCTGTGTGAGAGAGAGAGAAGCAGTGTGTGTGTGTGAGAGAGAAAGACAAGCTGTGAGTGAGAGAGAGAGAGAAAGAGAAGCTGTGAGTGAGAGAGAGAGAAAGAGAAGCTGTGAGTGATAGAGTGAGAGAGAGAGAATGAGAAGCTGTGAGTGAGAGAGAGAGAAAGAAAAGCTGAGTGAGAGAGAATGAGAGAAAGAGAAGCTGTGAGTGGAAGAGAGAGAAAGAGAAGCTGTGAGTGAGAGAGAGAGAGAGAAAGAGAAGCTGTGAGTGAGAGAGTGATGGAGAATCTGTGAGTGTGTGTGTGAGAGAAAGAGAAGCTGTGAGTGAGTGAGTGAGAGAGAGAAGCACTGAGAGAAAGAGAAGCTGTGAGAGTGAGAGAGAAAGAGAAGCTGTGAGTGAGTGAGAGAGAGAGAGTGTGAAGAAGCTGTGAGTGAGAGAGAGAGAGAAGCTGTGAATGAGAGAGATTGAAAGAGAAGCTGTGAGTGAGAGAGAGAAATAGAAGCTGTGAATGAGAGAGAGAGAAAGAGAAGCTATGTGAGAGAGAGAGAAAGAGAAGCTCTGAGTGAGAGAGAGAGTGAAAGAGGTGTGAGAGAGAAAGAGAGAATCAGTGTGTGTTTGAGAGATAAAGACAAGCTCTGAGTGAGAGAGAGAGAGAGAAAGAGAAGCTGTGAGTGAGAGAGAGAAAGAAAGAGAAGCTGTGAGTGATAGAGTGAGAGAGAGAGAATGAGAAGCTGTGAGTGAGAGAGAGAAAGAGAAGCTGAGTGAGAGAGAGAGAGAAAGAGAAGCTGTGAGTGAGACAGAGAGAGAGAAAGAAAGCTGTGAGTGAGTGAGAGAGAAAGATAAGCAGTGAGTGAGTGAGTGAGAGAGAGAGAGAAAGAGAAGCTGTGAGTGAGTGAGAGAGAGAGAGAGAGAAAGGGAAGCTGTGAGTGAGTGAGTGAGAGAGAGAGAGAGAGAAGCTGTGAGTTAGTGAGAGAGAGAAAGAGAAGCTGTGAGTGAGAGAGAGAGAAAGAGAAGCTGTGAGTGAGTGAGTGAGTGAGAGAGAGAGAGAAAAGAGAAGCTGTGAGTGAGAGAGATAGAGAGAGATAGAGAAAGAGAAGCTGTGAGTGAGACATAGAGAGAGAAAGAAAGCTGTGATTGAGTGAGAGATAGAGAGAAAGGGAAGCTGTGTGAGTGAGAGAGAGAGAAAGAGAAGCTGTGAGTTAGTGAGAGAGAGAAAGAGAAGCTGTGAGTTTGAGGGAGAGAGAGAAAGAGAAGCTGTGAGTGAATGAGAGAGAGAGAGAAAAGAGAAGCTGTGAGTGAGAGAGATAGAGAGAAAGAGAAGCTGTGAGTGAGTGAGAGAGAGAGAAAAGAGAATCTGTGAGTGAGAGAGATAGAGAGAAAGAGAAGCTGTGTGTGTGAGAGAGAGAGAAATAGAAGTCTTGAGTGAGTGAGAGAGAGAGAGAAAGAAAGAGAAGCTGTGAGTGAGAGAGAGAAATAGAAGCTGTGGGTGAGTGAGAGAGAGAGAAAGAGAAGCTGTGTCTGTGAGAGAGATAGAAAGAGAAGTTGTGAGTGAGTGAGTGAGAGAGAGAGAAAGAGAAGCTGTGAGAGAGACAGAGAAATAGAAGCTGTGTGAGAGAGAGAGAGTGAAAGAGAAGCTGTGACTGAGTGAGAGAGAAAGAAAAGCTGTGATTGAGAGAGAGAGAAAGAAGCTGTGAGTGAGAGAGAGAGAAAGGGAAGCTATGAGTGAGAGATACAGAGAGAAATAGAAGCTGTGAGTGAGAGAGAGAGAGAGAGAGAGAGAGGGAGAAGCTGTGAGTGAGAGAGGGAGAGAAGGGAAAGAGAAGCTGTGAGTGAGAGAAAGAGAGAGAAGCTGTGAGTGAGAGAGAGAGCGAAAGAGAAGCTGTGAGTGAGAGAGAGAGAGAAAGATAAGCTGTGAGTGGGAGAGAGAGAGAGAGAAGTTGTGAGTGAGAGAGATAGAGATAGAGAAGCTGTGAGTGTGTGAGAGAGAAATAGAAGCTGTGAACGAGAGAGAGAGAAAGAGAAGCTATGTGAGAGAGAGAGAAAGAGAAGCTGTGAGTTAGAGAGAGAGAGAAAGAGAAGCTGTGTGAAAGAGAGAGAAGCAGTGAGTGAGTGAGAGAGAGAGAAAGAGAAGCCGTGACTGATTGGGAGAGAGAGAAAGAGAAGCTGTGAGTGAGTGAGAGAGAGAGAAGCAGTGAGTGAGACATAGAGAGAGAAAGAAACCTGTGAGTGAGTGAGAGATAGAGAGAAAGGGAAGGTGTGAGGGAATGAGAGAGAGAGAAAGAGAAGCTGTGAGTTAGTGAGAGAGAGAAAGAGAAGCTGTGAGTGAGAGAGAGAGAGAAAGCGAAACTGTGAGTGAGAGAGATAGAGAGAAAGAGAAGCTGTGAGTGAGTGAGAGAGAGAGAGGGAGAAGCTGTGAGTGAGAGAGATAGAGAGAAAGAGAAGCTGTGTGTGTGTGTGAGAGAGAAATAGAAGTCGTGAGTGAGTGAGAGACAGAGAGAAAGAGAAGCAGTGAGTGAGAGAGAGACAAATAGAAGCTGTGAGTGAGTGAGAGAGAGAAAGAGAAGCTGTCTGTGAGAGAGATAGAAAGAGAAGTTGTGAGTGAGTGAGTGAGTGAGAGAGAAAGAGAAGCTGTGAGAGAGACAGAGAAATAGAAGCTGTGAGTGAGAGAGAGTGTGAAAGAGAAGCTGTGAGTGAGTGAGAGAGAAAGAAAAGCTGTGATTGAGAGAGAGAGAAAGAAGCTGTGAGTGAGAGAGAGAGAGAGAGAAAGGGAAGTTATGAGTGACAGATACAGAGAGAAATAGAAGCTGTGAGTGAGAGAGAGAAGGAGAAGCTGTGAGTGAGAGAGAGAGAGAAGGGAAAGAAGCTGTGAGTGAGAGAAAGAGAGAGAGAAAGAGTAGCTGTGTGAGAGAGAGAAAGAGAAGCTGTGAGTGAGAGAGACAGAGAAAGAGAGAGAAGCTGTGAGTGAGTGTGCGAGAGAGACAGAGAAGCTGTGTGAGAGAGAGAGAGAGAAAGAGAAGATGTGTGTGAGAGAGAGAAAGAAGCTGTGAGTTAGTGAGAGAGAGAAAGAGAAGCTGTGAGTGAGAGAGAGAGAAAGAGAAGCTGTGAGTGAGTGAGAGAGAGAGAGAAAAGAGAAGCTGTGAGTGAGAGAGAGAGAGAGAAGCTGTGTGTGTGTGTGTGAGAAATAGAAGCTGTGAGTGAGTGAGAGAGAGAGAGAAAGAGAATGTGACTGAGGGAGAGAGAGAGAAAGAGAAGCTGTGAGTTAGTGAGAGAGAGAAAGAGAAGCTGTGAGTGAGTGAGAGAGAGAGAAAAGAAAAGCTGTGAGTGAGAGAGATAGAGAGAAAGACAAGCTGTGAGTGAGTGAGAGAGAGAGAAAAGAGAATCTGTGAGTGAGAGAGATAGAGAGAAAGAGAAGCTGTGTGTGTGAGAGAGAGAAATAGAAGTCGTGAGTGAGTGAGAGAGAGAGAGAAAGAAAGAGAAGCTGTGAGTGAGAGAGAGAAATAGAAGCTGTGAGTGAGTGAGAGAGAGAGAAAGAGTAGCTGTGTCTGTGACAGAGATAGAAAGAGAAGTTGTGAGTGAGTGAGTGTGAGAGAGAGAAAGAGAAGTTGTGAGAGAGACAGAGAAATAGAAGCTGAGAGTGAGAGAGAGAGTGAAAGAAGCTGTGAGTGAGTGAGAGAGAAAGAATAGCTGTGACTGAGAGAGAGAAAGAAGCTGTGAGAGAGAGAGAGAAAGAAAGGGAAGCTGTGAGTGAGAGATACAGAGAGAAATAGAAGCTGTGAGTGAGAGAGAGAGAGAGGGAGACGCTGTGAGTGAGAGAGAGAGAGAGAGAGTAGCTGTGAGAGAGAGAGAAAGAGAAGCTGTGAGTGAGAGAGACAGAGCAAGAAAAGCTGTGAGTGAGAGAGAGAGAGAAGCTGAGTGAGAGAGAGAGAGAGAGAGAGAGAAGCTGTGAGTGTGTGAGAGAGAAATAGAAGTTGTGAACGAGAGAGAGAGAGAAAGAGAAGCTATGTGAGAGGGAGAGAGAGAAAGAGCAGCTGTGAGTTAGTGAGAGAGAGAAAGAGAAGCTGTGAGTGAGAGAGAGAGAGAGAAAGAAGCTGTGAGTGAGAGAGAGAGAGAGAAAGGGAAGTTATGAGTGACAGATACAGAGAGAAATAGAAGCTGTGAGTGAGAGAGACAGGGAGAAGCTGTGAGTGAGAGAGAGGGAGAAGGGAAAGAGAAGCTGTGAGTGAGAGAGAGAGAGAAAGAAAGAGAAGCTGTGAGTGAGAGAGAAATAGAAGCTGTGAGTGAGAGAGAGAAATAGAAGCTGTGAGAGAGTGAGAGAGAGAGAAAGAGAAGCTGTGAGTGAGAGAGAGAGAGAGAGAGAGAAGATGTGAGTGAGACATAGAGAGAGAAAGAAAGCTGTGAGTGAGTGAGAGAGAGAGAGAAAGGGAAGGTGTGAGTGAGTGAGAGAGAGAGAAAAGAGAAGCTGTGAGTGAGAGAGATAGAGAGAAAGAGAAGCTGTGAGTGAGTGAGAGAGAGAGAGAAAAGAGAATCTGTGAGTGATAGAGATAGAGAGAAAGAGAAGCTGTGTGTGTGTGTGAGAGAGAAATAGAAGTCGTGAGTGAGTGAGAGAGAGAAAGAAAGAAAGAGAAGCTGGGAGTGAGAGAGAGAAATAGAAGCTGTGAGTGAGTGAGAGAGAGAGAAAGAGAATCTGTGAGTGAGAGAGATAGAGAGAAAGAGAAGCTGTGTGTGTGTGAGAGAGAGAAATAGAAGTCGTGAGTGAGTGAGAGAGAGAGAGAAAGAAAGAGAAGCTGTGAGTGAGAGAGAGAAATAGAAGCTGTGAGTGAGTGAGAGAGAGAGAAAGAAAGCTGTGAGTGAGTGAGAGAGGAAGATAAGCAGTGAGTGAGTGAGAGAGAGAGAGAAAGAGAAGCTGTGAGTGAGTGAGAGAGAGAGAGAAAGGGAAGCTGTGAGTGAGTGAGTGAGAGAGAGAGAAGCTGTGAGTTAGTGAGAGAGAGAAAGAGAAGCTGTGAGTGAGTGAGAGAGAGAGAGAAAAGAGAAGCTGTGAGTGAGAGAGATAGAGAGAGATAGAGAAAGAGAAGCTGTGTGTGTGTGGGAGAGAGAAATAGAAGTCATGAGTGAGTGAGAGAGAGAGAAAGAGAAGCTGTGAGTGAGTGAGAGAGAGAGAGAGAAAGAGTAGCTGTGAGAGAGAGAGAGAAAGAGAAGCTGTGAGTGAGAGAGACAGAGAAAGAGAGAGAAGCTGTGAGTGAGTGTGTGTGAGAGAAAGAGAAGCTGTGTGTGAGAGAGAGAGAGAGAAAGAGAAGATGTGTGAGAGAGAGAAAGAGATGCTGTGAGTTAGTGAGAGAGAGAAAGAGAAGCTGTGAGTGAGAGAGATAGAGAGAAAGAGAAGCTGTGACTGAGTGAGAGAGAGAGAAAGAGAAGCTGTGAGTGAGTGAGAGAGACAGAGAAGCTGTGAGACATAGAGAGAGAGAGAAAGCTGTGAGTGAGTGAGAGAGAGAGAGAAAGGGAAGGTGTGAGTGAGTGAGAGAGAGAGAAAGAGAAGCTGTGAGTTAGTGAGGGAGAGAAAGAGAAGCTGTGAATGAGAGAGAGAGAGAGAGAAAGAGAAGCTGAGTGAGTGAGAGAGAGAGAGAAAAGAGAAGCTGTGAGTGAGAGATAGAGAGAAAGAAGCTGTGAGTGAGTGAGAGAGAGAGAAAAGAGAATCTGTGAGTGAGAGAGAAAGAGAGAAAGAGAAGCTGTGTGTGTGTGTGAGAGAGAAATAGAAGTCGTGAGTGAGAGAGAGAGAGAAAGAAAGAGATGCAGTGAGTGAGAGAGAGAAATAGAAGCTGTGAGTGAGTGAGAGAGAGAGAAAGAGAAGCTGTGTCTGTGAGAGAGATAGAAAGAGAAGTTGTGAGTGAGTGAGTGAGAGAGAGAGAAAGAAAAGCTGTGAGAGAGACAGAGAAATAGAAGCTGTGAGTGAGAGAGAGAGTGAGAGAGAAGCTGTAAGTGAGTGAGAGAGAAAGAAAAGCTGTGAGTGAGAGAGAGAGAAAGAAGCTGTGAGTGAGAGAGAGAGAGAAGGGAAAGAGAAGCTGTGAGTGAGAGAAAGAGAGAGAGAAAGAGTAGCTGTGTGTGTGAGAGAGAAAGAGAAGCTGTGAGTGAGAGAGACAAAGAGAGAGAAGCTGTGAGTGAGAGAAAGAGAGAAAGAGAAGCTGTGTGTGTGTGAGAGAGTAATAGAAGCTGTGAGTGAGTGAGAGAGAGAGAGAAAGAGAAGCTGTGTGAGAGAGAGAGAGAGAAAGAGAAGATGTGTGAGAGAGAAAGACAAGCTGTGAGTTAGTGAGAGAGAGAAAGAGAAGCTGTGAGTGAGAGAGAGAGAAAGAGAACCTGTGAGTGAGTGAGAGAGAAAGAATAGCTGTGATTGAGAGAGAGAAAGAAGCTGTGAGAGAGAGAGAGAAAGAAAGGGAAGCTGTGAGTGAGAGATACAGAGAGAAATAGAAGCTGTGAGTGAGAGAGAGAGAGAGGGAGAAGCTGTGAGTGAGAGAGAGAGAGAGAGAAAGAGTAGCTGTGAGAGAGAGAGAAAGAGAAGCTGTGAGTGAGAGAGACAGAGCAAGAAAAGCTGTGAGTGAGAGAGAGAGAGAGAGAAGCTCTGAGTGAGAGAGAGAGAGATAGAGAAGCTGTGAGTGTGTGAGAGAGAAATAGAAGTTGTGAACGAGAGAGAGAGAGAAAGAGAAGCTATGTGAGAGAGAGAGAGAGAAAGAGAAGCTGTGAATTAGTGAGAGAGAGAGAGAGAAGCTGTGAGTGAGAGAGAGAGAGAAAGAAGCTGTGAGTGAGAGAGAGAGAAAGGGAAGTTATGAGTGACAGATACAGAGAGAAATAGAAGCTGTGAGTGAGAGAGACAGGGAGAAGCTGTGAGTGAGAGAGAGGGAGAAGGGAAAGAGAAGCTGTGAGTGAGAGAGAGAGAGAAAGAAAGAGAAGCTGTGAGTGAGAGAGAGAAATAGAAGCTGTGAGTGAGTGAGAGAGAGAGAAAGAGAAGCTGTGAGTGAGAGAGAGAGAGAGAGAAGATGTGAGTGAGACATAGAGAGAGAAAGAAAGCTGTGAGTGAGTGAGAGAGAGAGAGAAAGGGAAGGTGTGAGTGAGTGAGAGAGAGAGAAAAGAGAAGCTGTGAGTGAGAGAGATAGAGAGAAAGAGAAGCTGTGAGTGAGTGAGAGAGAGAGAGAAAAGAGAATCTGTGAGTGAGAGAGATAGAGAGAAAGAGAAGCTGTGTGTGTGTGAGAGAGAGAAATAGAAGTCGTGAGTGAGTGAGAGAGAGAGAAAGAAAGAGAAGCTGTGAGTGAGAGAGAGAAATAGAAGCTGTGAGTGAGTGAGAGAAAGAGAAAGAGAATCTGTGAGTGAGAGAGATAGAGAGAAAGAGAAGCTGTGTGTGTGTGAGAGAGAAATAGAAGTCGTGAGTGAGTGAGAGAGAGAGAGAAAGAAAGAGAAGCTGTGAGTGAGAGAGAGAAAGAAGCTGTGAGTGAGTGAGAGAGATAGAAAGAAAGCTGTGAGTGAGTGAGAGAGAAAGATAAGCAGTGAGTGAGTGAGAGAGAGAGAGAAAGAGAAGCTGTGAGTGAGTGAGAGAGAGAGAGAAAGGGAAGCTGTGAGTGAGTGAGTGAGAGAGAGAGAGAAGCTGTGAGTTAGTGAGAGAGAGAAAGAGTAGCTGTGAGTGAGAGAGAGAGAGAAAGAGAAGCTGTGAGTGAGTGAGAGAGAGAGAGAAAAGAGAAGCTGTGAGTGAGAGAGATAGAGAGAGATAGAGAAAGAGAAGCTGTGTGTGTGTGGGAGAGAGAAATAGAAGTCATGAGTGAGTGAGAGACAGAGAAAGAGAAGCTGTGAGTGAGTGAGAGAGAGAGAGAGAAAGAGTAGCTGTGAGAGAGAGAGAGAAAGAGAAGCTGTGAGTGAGAGAGACAGAGAAAGAGAGAGAAGCTGTGAGTGAGTGTGTGTGAGAGAAAGAGAAGCTGTGTGTGAGAGAGAGAGAAAGAGAAGATGTGTGTGAGAGAGAGAAAGAGACGCTGTGAGTTAGTGAGAGAGAGAAAGAGAAGCTGTGACTGAGTGAGAGAGAGAGAAAGAGAAGCTGTGAGTGAGTGAGAGAGAGAGAGAAGCTGTGAGACATAGAGAGAGAAAGAAAGCTGTGAGTGAGTGAGAGGGAGAGAGAAAGGGAAGCTGTGAGTGAGTGAGAGAGAGAGAAAGAGAAGCTGTGAGTTAGTGAGAGAGAGAAAGAGAAGCTGTGAGTGAGTGAGAGAGAGAAAAGAGAAGCTGTGAGTGAGAGAGATAGAGAAGCTGTGAGTGAGTGAGAGAGAGAGAAAAGAGAATCTGTGAGTGAGAGAGATAGAGAGAAAGAGAAGCTGTGTGTGTGTGAGAGAGAGAAATAGAAGTCGTGAGTGAGTGAGAGAGAGAGAGAAAGAAAGAGAAGCTGTGAGTGAGAGAGAGAAATAGAAGCTGTGAGTGAGTGAGAGAGAGAGAAAGAGAAGATGTGAGTGAGAGAGAGAGAGAGAGAGAAGATGTGAGTGAGACATAGAGAGAGAAAGAAAGCTGTGAGTGAGTGAGAGAGAGAGAGAAAGGGAAGGTGTGAGTGAGTGAGAGAGAGAGAAAGAGAAGATGTGAGTTAGTGAGGGAGAGAAAGAGAAGCTGTGAATGAGAGAGAGAGAGAAAGAGAAGCTGAGTGAGTGAGAGAGAGAGAGAAAAGAGAAGCTGTGAGTGAGAGAGAGAGAGAAAGAGAAGCTGTGAGTGAGTGAGAGAGAGAGAGAAAAGAGAAGCTGTGAGTGAGAGAGATAGAGAGAGAGAGAGAAAGAGAAGCTGTGTGTGTGAGAGAGAAATAGAAGCTGTGAGTGAGTGAGAGAGAGAGAAAGAAAGCAGTGAGTGAGTGAGAGAGAGAGAGAAAGAGAAGCTGTGAGTGAGTGAGAGAGAGAGAGAGAAAGGGAAGCTGTGAGTGAGTGAGTGAGAGAGAGAGAAGCTGTGAGTTAGTGAGAGAGAGAAAGAGAAGCTGTGAGTGAGTGAGAGAGAGAGAGAAAAGAGAAGCTGTGAGTGAGAGAGATAGAGAGAGATAGAGAAAGAGAAGCTGTGTGTGTGTGGGAGAGAGAAATAGAAGTCATGAGTGAGTGAGAGAGAGAGAAAGAGAAGCTGTGAGTGATTGAGAGAGAGAGAGAGAAAGAGTAGCTGTGAGAGAGAGAGAGAAAGAGAAGCTGTGAGTGAGAGAGACAGCGAAAGAGAGAGAAGCTGTGAGTGAGTGTGTGTGAGAGAAAGAGAAGCTGTGTGTGAGAGAGAGAGAGAGAAAGAGAAGATGTGAGAGAGAGAGAAAGAGATGCTGTGAGTTAGTGAGAGAGAGAAAGAGAAGTTGTGAGTGAGAGAGATAGAGAGAAAGAGAAGCTGTGACTGAGTGAGAGAGAGAGAAAGAGAAGCTGTGAGTGAGTGAGAGAGACAGAGAAGCTGTGAGACATAGAGAGAGAGAGAAAGCTGTGAGTGAGTGAGAGAGAGAGAGAAAGGGAAGGTGTGAGTGAGTGAGAGAGAGAGAAAGAGAAGCTGTGAGTTAGTGAGGGAGAGAAAGAGAAGCTGTGAATGAGAGAGAGAGAGAGAGAAAGAGAAGCTGAGTGAGTGAGAGAGAGAGAGAAAAGAGAAGCTGTGAGTGAGAGATAGAGAGAAAGAAGCTGTGAGTGAGTGAGAGAGAGAGAAAAGAGAATCTGTGAGTGAGAGAGAAAGAGAGAAAGAGAAGCTGTGTGTGTGTGAGAGAGAGAAATAGAAGTCGTGAGTGAGAGAGAGAGAGAAAGAAAGAGAAGCAGTGAGTGAGAGAGAGAAATAGAAGCTGTGAGTGAGTGAGAGAGAGAGAAAGAAAGAGAAGCTGTGTCTGTGAGAGAGATAGAAAGAGGTGAGTGAGTGAGTGAGAGAGAGAGAAAGAAAAGCTGTGAGAGAGACAGAGAAATAGAAGCTGTGAGTGAGAGAGAGAGTGAGAGAGAAGCTGTGAGTGAGTGAGAGAGAAAGAAAAGCTGTGATTGAGAGAGAGAGAAAGAAGCTGTGAGTGAGAGAGAGAGAGAGAGAAAGAGAAGCTGTGTGAGAGAGAGAGAGAGAAAGAGAAGATGTGTGAGAGAGAAAGACAAGCTGTGAGTTAGTCAGAGAGAGAAAGAGAAGCTGTGAGTGAGAGAGAGAGAAAGAGAAGCTGTGAGTGAGTGAGAGAGAAAGAATAGCTGTGATTGAGAGAGAGAAAGAAGCTGTGAGAGAGAGAGAGAAAGAAAGGGAAGCTGTGAGTGAGAGATACAGAGAGAAATAGAAGCTGTGAGTGAGAGAGAGAGAGAGGGAGAAGCTGTGAGTGAGAGAGAGAGAGAGAAAGAGTAGCTGTGAGAGAGAGAGAAAGAGAAGCTGTGAGTGAGAGAGACAGAGCAAGAAAAGCTGTGAGTGAGAGAGAGAGAGAAGCTCTGAGTGAGAGAGAGAGAGAGAGATAGAGAAGCTGTGAGTGTGTGAGAGAGAAATAGAAGTTGTGAACGAGAGAGAGAGAGAAAGAAAAGCTATGTGAGAGAGAGAGAGAAAGAGAAGCTGTGAATTAGTGAGAGAGAGAAAGAGAAGCTGTGAGTGAGAGAGAAAGAGAAAGAAGCTGTGAGTGAGAGAGAGAGAGAGAGAGAGAGAAAGGGAAGTTATGAGTGACAGATACAGAGAGAAATAGAAGCTGTGAGTGAGAGAGACAGGGAGAAGCTGTGAGTGAGAGAGAGGGAGAAGGGAAAGAGAAGCTGTGAGTGAGAGAGAGAGAGAAAGAAAGAGAAGCTGTGAGTGAGAGAGAGAAATAGAAGCTGTGAGTGAGTGAGAGAGAGAGAAAGAGAAGCTGTGAGTGAGAGAGAGAGAGAGAGAAGATGTGAGTGAGACATAGAGAGAGAAAGAAAGCTGTGAGTGAGTGAGAGAGAGAGAGAAAGGGAAAGTGTGAGTGAGTGAGAGAGAGAGAAAAGAGAAGCTGTGAGTGAGAGAGATAGAGAGAAAGAGAAGCTGTGAGTGAGTGAGAGAGAGAGAGAAAAGAGAATCTGTGAGTGAGAGAGATAGAGAGAAAGAGAAGCTGTGTGTGTGAGAGAGAGAAATAGAAGTCGTGAGTGAGTGAGAGAGAGAGAAAGAAAGAGAAGCTGTGAGTGAGAGAGAGAAATAGAAGCTGTGAGTGAGTGAGAGAAAGAGAATCTGTGAGTGAGAGAGATAGAGAGAAAGAGAAGCTGTGTGTGTGTGAGAGAGAGAAATAGAAGTCGTGAGTGAGTGAGAGAGAGAGAGAAAGAAAGAGAAGCTGTGAGTGAGAGAGAGAAATAGAAGCTGTGAGTGAGTGAGAGAGAGAGAAAGAAAGCTGTGAGTGAGTGAGAGAGAAAGATAAGCAGTGAGTGAGTGAGAGAGAGAGAGAAAGAGAAGCTGTGAGTGAGTGAGAGAGAGAGAGAAAGGGAAGCTGTGAGTGAGTGAGTGAGAGAGAGAGAGAAGCTGTGAGTTAGTGAGAGAGAGAAAGAGTAGCTGTGAGTGAGAGAGAGAGAGAAAGAGAAGCTGTGAGTGAGTGAGAGAGAGAGAGAAAAGAGAAGCTGTGAGTGAGAGAGATAGAGAGAGATAGAGAAAGAGAAGCTGTGTGTGTGTGGGAGAGAGAAATAGAAGTCATGAGTGAGAGAGAGAGAGAGAAAGAGAAGCTGTGAGTGAGTGAGAGAGAGAGAGAGAAAGAGTAGCTGTGAGAGAGAGAGAGAAAGAGAAGCTGTGAGTGAGAGAGACAGAGAAAGAGAGAGAAGCTGTGAGTGAGTGTGTGTGAGAGAAAGAGAAGCTGTGTGAGAGAGAGAGAGAAAGAGAAGATGTGTGTGAGAGAGAGAAAGAGACGCTGTGAGTTAGTGAGAGAGAGAAAGAGAAGCTGTGACTGAGTGAGAGAGAGAGAAAGAGAAGCTGTGAGTGAGTGAGAGAGAGAGAGAAGCTGTGAGACATAGAGAGAGAAAGAAAGCTGTGAGTGAGTGAGAGAGAGAGAGAAAGGGAAGCTGTGAGTGAGTGAGAGAGAGAGAAAGAGAAGCTGTGAGTTAGTGAGAGAGAGAAAGAGAAGCTGTGAGTGAGTGAGAGAGAGAGAGAAAAGAGAAGCTGTGAGTGAGAGAGATAGAGAGAAAGAGAAGCTGTGAGTGAGTGAGAGAGAGAGAAAAGAGAATCTGTGAGTGAGAGAGATAGAGAGAAAGAGAAGCTGTGTGTGTGTTAGAGAGAGAAATAGAAGTCGTGAGTGAGTGAGAGAGAGAGAGAAAGAAAGAGAAGCTGTGAGTGAGAGAGAGAAATAGAAGCTGTGAGTGAGTGAGAGAGAGAGAAAGAGAAGATGTGAGTGAGAGAGAGAGAGAGAGAAGATGTGAGTGAGACATAGAGAGAGAAAGAAAGCTGTGAGTGAGTGAGAGAGAGAGAGAAAGGGAAGTTGTGAGTGAGTGAGAGAGAGAGAAAGAGAAGATGTGAGTTAGTGAGGGAGAGAAAGAGAAGCTGTGAATGAGAGAGAGAGAGAACGAGAAGCTGAGTGAGTGAGAGAGAGAGAGAAAAGAGAAGCTGTGAGTGAGAGAGAGAGAGAAAGAGAAGCTGTGAGTGAGTGAGAGAGAGAGAGAAAAGAGAAGCTGTGAGTGAGAGAGATAGAGAGAGAGAGAGAAAGAGAAGCTGTGTGTGTGTGGGAGAGAGAAATAGAAGTCATGAGTGAGTGAGAGAGAGAGAAAGAGAAGCTGTGAGTGAGTGAGAGAGAGAGAGAGAAAGAGTAGCTGTGAAAGAGAGAGAGAAAGAGAAGCTGTGAGTGAGAGAGACAGAGAGAAAGAGAAGCTGTGTGTGTGTGTGAGAGAGAAATAGAAGTCGTAAGTGAGAGAGAGAGAGAAAGAAAGAGTAGCTGTGAGAGAGAGAGAGAGAAAGAGAAGCTGTGAGTGAGAGAGACAGAGAAAGAGAGAGAAGCTGTGAGTGAGTGTGTGTGAGAGAAAGAGAAGCTGTGTGAGAGAGAGAGAGAAAGAGAAGATGTGTGTGAGAGAGAGAAAGAGACGCTGTGAGTTAGTGAGAGAGAGAAAGAGAAGCTGTGACTGAGTGAGAGAGAGAGAAAGAGAAGCTGTGAGTGAGTGAGAGAGAGAGAGAAGCTGTGAGACATAGAGAGAGAAAGAAAGCTGTGAGTGAGTGAGAGAGAGAGAGAAAGGGAAGCTGTGAGTGAGTGAGAGAGAGAGAAAGAGAAGCTGTGAGTTAGTGAGAGAGAGAGAGAAAAGAGAAGCTGTGAGTGAGAGAGATAGAGAGAAAGAGAAGCTGTGAGTGAGTGAGAGAGAGAGAGAAAAGAGAATCTGTGAGTGAGAGAGATAGAGAGAAAGAGAAGCTGTGTGTGTGTGTGAGAGAGAAATAGAAGTCGTGAGTGAGTGAGAGAGAGAGAGAAAGAAAGAGAAGCTATGAGTGAGAGAGAGAAATAGAAGCTGTGAGTGAGTGAGAGAGAGAGAAAGAGAAGATGTGAGTGAGAGAGAGAGAGAGAGAAGATGTGAGTGAGACATAGAGAGAGAAAGAAAGCTGTGAGTGAGTGAGAGAGAGAGAGAAAGGGAAGGTGTGAGTGAGTGAGAGAGAGAGAAAGAGAAGATGTGAGTTTGTGAGGGAGAGAAAGAGAAGCTGTGAATGAGAGAGAGAGAGAACGAGAAGCTGAGTGAGTGAGAGAGAGAGAGAAAAGAGAAGCTGTGAGTGAGAGAGAGAGAGAAAGAGAAGCTGTGAGTGAGTGAGAGAGAGAGAGAAAAGAGAAGCTGTGAGTGAGAGAGATAGAGAGAGAGAGATAAAGAGAAGCTGTGTGTGTGGGAGAGAGAAATAGAAGTCATGAGTGAGTGAGAGAGAGAGAAAGAGAAGCTGTGAGTGAGTGAGAGAGAGAGAGAAAGAGTAGCTGTGAAAGAGAGAGAGAAAGAGAAGCTGAGAGTGAGAGAGACAGAGAGAAAGAGAAGCTGTGTGTGTGTGAGAGAGAAATAGAAGTCGTGAGTGAGAGAGAGAGAGAAAGAAAGAGAAGCAGTGAGTGAGAGAGAGAAATAGAAGCTGTGAGTGAGTGAGAGAGAGAGAAAGAGAAGCTGTGTCTGTGAGAGAGATAGAAAGAATAGTTGTGAGTGAGTGAGTGAGAGAGAGAGAAAGAGAAGCTGTGAGAGAGACAGAGAAATAGAAGCTGTGAGAGAGAGAGTGAGAAAGAAGCTGTGAGTGAGTGAGAGAGAAAGAAAAGCTGTGATTGAGAGAGAGAGAAAGAAGCTGTGAGTGAGAGAGAGAGAGAAGGGAAAGAGAAGCTGTGAGTGAGAGAAAGAGAGAGAGAAAGAGTAGCTGTGTGTGTGAGAGAGAAAGAGAAGCTGTGAGTGAGAGAGACAAAGAGAGAGAAGCTGTGAGTGAGAGAGAGAGAGAAAGAGAAGCTGTGTGTGTGTGAGAGAGAAATAGAAGCTGTGAGTGAGTGAGAGAGAGAGAGAAAGAGAAGCTGTGTGAGAGAGAGAGAGAGAAAGAGAAGATGTGTGAGAGAGAAAGACAAGCTGTGAGTTAGTGAGAGAGAGAAAGAGAAGCTGTGAGTGAGAGAGAGAGAAAGAGAAGCTGTGAGTGAGTGAGAGAGAGAGAGAGAAAAGAGAAGCTGTGAGTGAGAGAGAGAGAGAGAGAAAGAGAAGCTGTGTGTGTGTGAGAGAGAAATAGAAGCTGTGAGTGAGTGAGAGAGAGAGAGAAAGAGAAGCTGTGACTGAGTGAGAGAGAGAGAAACTGTGAGTGAGAGAGAGAGAGAGAATCTGTGAGTGAGACATAGAGAGAGAAAGAAAGCTGTGAGTGAGTGAGAGAGAGAGAGAAAGGGAAGCTGTGAGTGAGTGAGAGAGAGAGAAAGAGAAGCTGTGAGTTAGTGAGAGAGAGAAAGAGAAGCTGTGAGTGAGTGAGAGAGAGAGAGAAAAGAGAAGCTGTGAGTGAGAGAGATAGAGAGAAAGAGAAGCTGTGAGTGAGTGAGAGAGAGAGAGAAAAGAGAATCTGTGAGTGAGAGAGATAGAGAGAAAGAGAAGCTGTGTGTGTGAGAGAGAGAGAAATAGAAGTCGTGAGTGAGTGAGAGAGAGAGAGAAAGAAAGAGAAGCTGTGAGTGAGAAAGAGAAATAGAAGCTGTGAGTGAGTGAGAGAGAGAGAAAGAGAAGCTGTGAGTGAGAGAGAGAGAGAGAGAAGATGTGAGTGAGACATAGAGAGAGAAAGAAAGCTGTGAGTGAGTGAGAGAGAGAGAGAAAGGGAAGGTGTGAGTGAGTGAGAGAGAGAGAAAGAGAAGCTGTGAGTTAGTGAGGGAGAGAAAGAGAAGCTGTGAATGAGAGAGAGAGAGAAAGAGAAGCTGAGTGAGAGAGAGAGAGAGAGAAAAGAGAAGCTGTGAGTGAGAGAGTGAGAGAAAGAGAAGCTGTGAGTGAGTGAGAGAGAGAGAGAAAAGAGAAGCTGTGAGTGAGAGAGATAGAGAGAGATAGAGAAAGAGAAGCTGTGTGTGGGAGAGAGAAATAGAAGTCATGAGTGAGTGAGAGAGAGAGAAAGGGAAGGTGTGAGTGAGTGAGAGAGAGAGAAAGAGAAGCTGTGAGTTAGTGAGGGAGAGAAAGAGATGCTGTGAATGAGAGAGAGAGAGAAAGAGAAGCTGAGTGAGTGAGAGAGAGAGAAAAGAGAAGCTGTGAGTGAGAGAGAGAGAGAAAGAGAAGCTGTGAGTGAGTGAGAGAGAGAGAGAAAAGAGAAGCTGTGAGTGAGAGAGATAGAGAGAGAGAGAGAAAGAGAAGCTGTGTGTGTTTGGGAGAGAGAAATAGAAGTCATGAGTGAGTGAGAGAGAGAGAAAGAGAAGCTGTGAGTGAGTGAGAGAGAGAGAGAAAGAGTAGCTGTGAGAGAGAGAGAGAAAGAGAAGCTGTGAGTGAGAGAGACAGAGAGAAAGAGAAGCTGTGTGTGTGTGTGAGAGAGAAATAGAAGTCGTGAGTGAGGGAGAGAGAGAAAGAAAGAGAAGCAGTGAGTGAGAGAGAGAAATAGAAGCTGTGAGTGAGTGAGAGAGAGTGAGAAAGAGAAGCTGTGAGAGAGACAGAGAAATAGAAGCTGTGAGTGAGAGAGAGAGTGAGAGAGAAGCTGTGAGTGAGTGAGAGAGAAAGAAAAGCTGTGATTGAGAGAGAGAGAAAGAAGCTGTGAGTGAGAGAGAGAGAGAGAAGGGAAAGAGAAGCTGTGAGTGAGAGAAAGAGAGAGAGAAAGAGTAGCTGTGTGTGAGAGAGAGAAAGAGAAGCTGTGAGTGAGAGAGACAAAGAGAGAGAAGCTGTGAGTGAGAGAGAGAGAGAAAGAGAAGCTGTGTGTGTGAGAGAGAAATAGAAGCTGTGAGTGAGTGAGAGAGAGAGAGAAAGAGATGCTGTGTGAGAGAGAGAGAGAGAAAGAGAAGATGTGTGAGAGGGAAAGACAAGCTGTGAGTTAGTGAGAGAGAGAAAGAGAAGCTGTGAGTGAGAGAGAGAGAAAGAGAAGCTGTGAGTGAGTGAGAGAGAGAGAGAGTAAAGCGAAGCTGTGAGTGAGAGAGAGAGAGAGAAAGAGAAGCTGTGTGTGTGAGAGAGAAATAGAAGCTGTGAGTGAGTGAGAGAGAGAGAAAGAGAAGCTGTGACTGAGAGAGAGAGAGAGAAACTGTGAGTGAGAGAGAGAGAGAGAATCTGTGAGTGAGACATAGAGAGAGAAAGAAAGCTGTGAGTGAGTGAGAGAGAGAGAGAAAGGGAAGCTGTGAGTGAGTGAGAGAGTGAGAGAGAGAGAGAGAGAAGATGTGAGTGAGACATAGAGAGAGAAAGAAAGCTGTGAGTGAGTGAGAGAGAGAGAGAAAGGGAAGGTGTGAGTGAGTGAGAGAGAGAGAAAGAGAAGCTGTGAGTTAGTGAGGGAGAGAAAGAGAAGCTGTGAATGAGAGAGAGAGAGAAAGAGAAGCTGAGTGAGTGAGAGAGAGAGAGAAAAGAGAAGCTGTGAGTGAGAGAGAGAGAGAAAGAGAAGCTGTGAGTGAGTGAGAGAGAGAGAGAAAAGAGAAGCTGTGAGTGAGAGAGATAGAGAGAGATAGAGAAAGAGAAGCTGTGTGTGTGGGAGAGAGAAATAGAAGTCATGAGTGAGTGAGAGAGAGAGAAAGAGAAGCTGTGAGTGAGTGAGAGAGAGAGAGAGAAAGAGTAGCTGTGTGAGAGAGAGATAAAGAGAAGCTGTGAGTGAGAGAGACAGAGAAAGAGAGAGAAGCTGTGAGTGAGTGTGTGTGAGAGAAAGAGAAGCTGTGTGAGAGAGAGAGAGAGAAAGAGAAGATGTGAGAGAGAGAGAGAGAGAGAGAAGCTGTGAGTTAGTGAGAGAGAGAAAGAGAAGCTGTGAGTGAGAGATATAGAGAGAAAGAGAAGCTGTGAGTGAGAGAGAGAGAGAGAGAGAAGCTGTGAGACATAGAGAGAGAAAGAAAGCTGTGAGTGAGTGAGAGAGAGAGAGAAAGGGAAGGTGTGAGTGAGTGAGAGAGAGAGAAAGAGAAGCTGTGAGTTAGTGAGGGAGAGAAAGAGAAGCTGTGAGTGAGAGAGAAAGAGAGAAAGAGAAGCTGTGTGTGTGTGAGAGAGAAATAGAAGTCGTGAGTGAGAGAGAGAGAAAGAAAGAGAAGCAGTGAGTGAGAGAGAGAAATAGAAGCTGTGAGTGAGTGAGAGAGAGAGAAAGAGAAGCTGTGTCTGTGAGAGAGATAGAAAGAGAAGTTGTGAGTGAGTGAGTGAGAGAGAAGCTGTGAGTGAGTGAGAGAGAAAGAAAAGCTGTGATTGAGAGAGAGAGAAAGAAGCTGTGAGTGAGAGAGAGAGAGAAGGGAAAGAGAAGCTGTGAGTGAGAGAAAGAGAGAGAGAAAGAGTAGCTGTGTGTGTGTGAGAGAAGGAGAAGCTGTGAGTGAGTGAGACAAAGAGAGAGAAGCTGTGAGTGAGAGAGAGAGAGAAAGAGAAGCTGTGTGTGTGTGAGAGAGAAATAGAAGCTGTGAGTGAGTGAGAGAGAGAGAGAGAGAAGCTGTTTGAGAGAGAGAGAGAGAAAGAGAAGATGTGTGAGAGAGAAAGACAAGCTGTGAGTTAGTGAGAGAGAGAAAGAGAAGCTGTGAGTGAGAGAGAGAGAAAGAGAAGCTGTGAGTGAGTGATAGAGAGAGAGAAAAGAGAAGCTGTGAGTGAGTGAGAGAGAGAAAGAGAAGCAGTGTGTGTGAGAGAGAGAAATAGAAGCTCTGAGTGAGTGAGAGAGAGAGAGAAAGAGAAGCTGTGACTGAGTGAGAGAGAGAGAAACTGTGAGTGAGAGAGAGAGAGAATCTGTGAGTGAGACATAGAGAGAGAAGGAAAGCTGTGAGTGAGTGAGAGAGAGAGAAAGGGAAGCTGTGAGTGAGTGAGAGAGAGAGAAAGAGAAGCTGTGAGTTAGTGAGAGAGAGAAAGAGAAGCTGTGAGTGAGTGAGAGAGAGAGAGAAAAGAGAAGCTGTGAGTGAGAGAGATAGAGAGAAAGAGAAGCTGTGAGCGAGTGAGAGAGAGAGAGAAAAGAGAATCTGTGAGTGAGAGAGATAGAGAGAAAGAGAAGCTGTGTGTGTGTGTGAGAGAGAAATAGAAGTCGTGAGTGAGTGAGAGAGAGAGAGAAAGAAAGAGAAGCTGTGAGTGAGAGAGAGAAATAGAAGCTGTGAGTGAGTGAGAGAGAGAGAAAGAGAAGCTGTGAGTGAGAGAGAGAGAGAGAGAAGATGTGAGTGAGACATAGAGAGAAAAAGAAAGCTGTGAGTGAGTGAGAGAGAGAGAGAAATCGAAGGTGTGAGTGAGTGAGAGAGAGAGAAAGAGAAGCTGTGAGTTAGTGAGGGAGAGAAAGAGAAGCTGTGAATGAGAGAGAGAGAGAGAAAAGAGAAGCTGTGAGTGAGAGATAGAGAGAAAGAGAAGCTGTGAGTGAGTGAGAGAGAGAGAGAAAAGAGAATCTGTGAGTGAGAGAGAAAGAGAGAAAGAGAAGCTGTGTGTGTGTGAGAGAGAAATAGAAGTCGTGAGTGAGAGAGAGAGAGAAAGAAAGAGAAGCAGTGAGTGAGAGAGAGAAATAGAAGCTGTGAGTGAGTGAGAGAGAGAGAAAGAGAAGCTGTGTCTGTGAGAGAGATAGAAAGAGAAGTTGTGAGTGAGTGAGTGAGAGAGAGAGAAAGAGAAGCTGTGAGAGAGACAGAGAAATAGAAGCTGTGAGTGAGAGAGAGAGTGAGAGAAAGAGTAGCTGTGAGTGAGAGAAAGAGAGAGAGAAAGAGTAGCTGTGTGTGTGTGAGAGAAAGAGAAGCTGTGAGTGAGAGAGACAAAGAGAGAGAAGCTGTGAGTGAGAGAGAGAGAGAAAGAGAAGCTGTGTGTGTGTGAGAGAGAAATAGAAGCTGTGAGTGAGTGAGAGAGAGAGAGAAAGAGAAGCTGTGTGAGAGAGAGAGAGAGAAAGAGAAGATGTGTGAGAGAGAAAGACAAGCTGTGAGTTAGTGAGAGAGAGAAAGAGAAGCTGTGAGTGAGAGAGAGAGAAAGAGAAGCTGTGAGTGAGTGAGAGAGAGAGAGAGAAAAGAGAAGCTGTGAGTGAGAGAGAGAGAGAGAAAGAGAATAATAATAATAATAAAGTTTTAATTTATATACCGCTTGTCTCTTCCAAAGAAGACTCTAAGTGGTTTACATTGGGGCGTGCTGCCTAAAGCAGGCAGCAGCGAGGGGAAAGATACAAAATCAGAAAGCATACAATATAAGAGGCAAGAAAGAAAAGAGGAAAGACGTTCACTTCCACTCTTCCCCGTGGCAAATGCCAAACCGGGAAAGAGGGCTAAGTCCTCGAGCGGCACGGGGCAGCGTCCTTTGAGCCCTCCGAGGCTCGGGAGGCGGGGACGTAGCGGTGTCCCGACTGCGGCCCGGCGTCTCGTCTGCGGCCCGGCGTCTCTTTATCCCTCCGGTCGATGGAGGGCCGGAGGGAGGCGGGGCCGGTTGCCGCATGTGGCTCCCATCCTGGGCCGATGGTGGGGGCCCAGGAGAGCTTCGGCGCGGCGTCCCAACTTCGGCCCGGCGTTTCTTTATCCCTCCAGTCGGTGGAGGGCCGGAGGGAGGCGGGGCCGGTTGACGCAGGTGGCTCCCATCCTGGGCCGATGGTGGGGGCCCAGGAGAGCTTAGGCGCGGCGTCCTGACTGCGGCACAGCGTCTCGGCTGCGGCCCGGCGTCTCTTTATCCCTCCGGTCGATGGAGGGCCGGAGGGAGGCGGGGGCCGGTTGCCGCAGGTGGCTCCCATCCTGGGCCGATGGTGGGGGCCCAGGAGAGCTTCGGCGCGGCGTCCCGACTGCGGCCCGGCGTCTCTTTATCCCTCCGGTCGATGGAGGGCCGGAGGGAGGCGGGGCCAGTTGCCGCAGGTGGCTCCCATCCTGGGCCGAAGCTGTGTGTGTGTGAGAGAGAAAGAGAAGCTGTGACTGAGTGAGAGAGAGAGAGAAAGAGAAGCTGTGACTGAGTGAGAGAGAGAGAAACTGTGAGTGAGTGAGAGAGAGAGAATCTGTGAGTGAGACATAGAGAGAGAAAGAAAGCTGTGAGTGAGTGAGAGAGAGAGAGAATGGGAAGCTGTGAGTGAGTGAGAGAGAGAGAAAGAGAAGCTGTGAGTTAGTGAGAGAGAGAAAGAGAAGCTGTGAGTGAGTGAGAGAGAGAGAGAAAAGAGAAGCTGTGAGTGAGAGAGATAGAGAGAAAGAGAAGCTGTGAGTGAGTGAGAGAGAGAGAGAAAAGACAATCTGTGAGTGAGAGATAGAGAGAAAGAGAAGCTGTGTGTGTGTGAGAGAGAGAAATAGAAGTCATGAGTGAGTGAGATAGAGAGAGATAAATAAAGAGAAGCTGTGAGTGAGAGAGAGAAATAGAAGCTGTGAGTGAGTGAGAGAGAGAGAAAGAGAAGCTGTGAGTGAGAGAGAGAGAGAGAAGATGTGAGTGAGACATAGAGAGAGAAAGAAAGCTGTGAGTGAGTGAGAGAGAGAGAGAAAGGGAAGGTGTGAGTGAGTGAGAGAGAGAGAAAGAGAAGCTGTGAGTTAGTGAGGGAGAGAAAGAGAAGCAGTGAATGAGAGAGAGAGAGAGAAAGAGAAGCTGAGTGAGTGAGAGAGAGAAAAGAGAAGCTGTGAGTGAGAGATAGAGAGAAAGAGAAGCTGTGAGTGAGTGAGAGAGAGAGAGAGAGAAAAGAGAATCTGTGAGTGAGAGAGATAGAGAGAAAGAGAAGCTGTGTGTGTGAGAGAGAGAGAAATAGAAGTCGTGAGTGAGTGAGAGAGAGAGAGAAAGAAAGAGAAACAGTGAGTGAGAGAGAGAAATAGAAGCTGTGAGTGAGTGAGAGAGAGAGAAAGAGAAGCTGTGTCTGTGAGAGAGATAGAAAGAGAAGTTGTGAGTGAGTGAGTGAGAGAGAGAGAAAGAGAAGCTGTGAGAGAGACAGAGAAATAGAAGCTGTGAGTGAGAGAGAGAGTGAAAGAGAAGCTGTGATTGAGAGAGAGAGAAAGAAGCTGTGAGTGAGAGAGAGAGAGAGAAAGGGAAGCTATGAGTGAGAGATACAGAGAGAAATAGAAGCTGTGAGTGAGAGAGAGAGGGAGAAGCTGTGAGTGAGAGAGAGAGAGAAGGGAAAGAGAAGCTGTGAGTGAGAGAAAGAGAGAGAGAAAGAGTAGCTGTGTGTGTGAGAGAGAAAGAGAAGCTGTGAGTGAGAGTGACAGAGAAAGAGAGAGAAGCTGTGAGTGAGAGAGAGAGAAAGAGAAGCTGTGTGTGTGAGAGAGAAATAGAAGCTGAGTGAGTGAGAGAGAGAGAAAGAGAAGCTGTGTGAGAGAGAGAGAGAGAAAGAGAAGTTGTGAGTGAGTGAGTGAGAGAGAGAGAAAGAGAAGCTGTGAGAGAGACAGAGAAATAGAAGCTGTGTGAGAGAGAGAGAGTGAAAGAAAAGCTGTGAGTGAGTGAGAGAGAAAGAAAAGCTGTGATTGAGAGAGAGAAAGAAGCTGTGAGTGAGAGAGAGAGAGAGAAAGGGAAACTATGAGTGAGAGATACAGAGAGAAATAGAAGCTGTGAGTGAGAGAGAGAGAGAGAGAGGGAGAAGCTGTGAGTGAGAGAGGGAGAGAAGGGAAAGAGAAGCTGTGAGTGAGAGAAAGAGAGAGAGAAGCTGTGAGTGAGAGAGAGAGCGAAAGAGAAGCTGTGAGTGAGAGAGAGAGAAAAAGAAAAGCTGTGAGTTTGAGAGAGAGAGAAAGAGAAGCTGTGTGAAAGAGAGAGAAGCAGTGAGTGAGTGAGAGAGAGAGAAAGAGAAGCTGTGACTGAGTGGGAGAGAAAGAGAAGCTGTGAGTGAGAGAGAGAGAGAGAGAAGCTGTGAGTGAGACATAGAGAGAGAAAGAAACCTGTGAGTGAGTGAGAGATAGAGAGAAAGGGAAGGTGTGAGGGAATGAGAGAGAGAGAAAGAGAAGCAGTGAGTGAGAGAGAGAGAAATAGAAGCTGTGAGTGAGTGAGAGAGAGAGAAAGAGAAGCTGTCTGTGAGAGAGATAGAAAGAGAAGTTGTGAGTGAGTGAGTGAGAGAGAGAGAAAGAGAAGTTGTGAAAGAGACAGAGAAATAGAAGCTGTGAGTGAGAGAGAGTGTGAAAGAGAAGCCGTGAGTGAGTGAGAGAGAAAGAAAAGCTGTGATTGAGAGAGAGAGAAAGAAGCTGTGAGTGAGAGAGAGAGAGAGAGAAAGGGAAGTTATGAGTGACAGATACAGAGAGAAATAGAAGCTGTGAGTGAGAGAGAGAGGGAGAAGCTGTGAGTGAGAGAGAGAGAGAAGGGAAAGAGAAGCTGTGAGTGAGAGAAAGAGAGAGAGAAAGAGTAGCTGTGTGAGAGAGAGAAAGAGAAGCTGTGAGTGAGAGAGACAGAGAAAGAGAGAGAAGCTGTGAGTGAGTGTGCGAGAGAGACAGAGAAGCTGTGTGAGAGAGAGAGAGAGAAAGAGAAGATGTGTGTGAGAGAGAAAGAAGCTGTGAGTTAGTGAGAGAGAGAAAGAGAAGCTGTAAGTGAGAGAGAGAGAAAGAGAAGCTGTGAGTGAGTGAGAGAGAGAGAGAGAGAAAAAAGAGAAGCTGTGAGTGAGAGAGAGAAGCTGTGTGTGTGTGTGTGAGAAATAGAAGCTGTGAGTGAGTGAGAGAGAGAGAGAAAGAGAATGTGACTGAGGGAGAGAGAGAGAAAGAGAAGCTGTGAGTTAGTGAGAGAGAGAAAGAGAAGCTGTGAGTGAGTGAGAGAGAGAGAGAAAAGAGAAGCTGTGAGTGAGAGAGATAGAGAGAAAGAGAAGCTGTGAGTGAGTGAGAGAGAGAGAGAAAAGAGAATCTGTGAGTGAGAGAGATAGAGAGAAAGAGAAGCTGTGTGTGTGTGTGAGAGAGAAATAGAAGTCGTGAGTGAGTGAGAGAGAGAGAGAAAGAAAGAGAAGCTGTGAGTGAGAGAGAGAAATAGAAGCTGTGAGTGAGTGAGAGAGAAACAGAAGCTGTGAGTGAGAGAGAGAGAGAGAGAAGATGTGAGTGAGACATAGAGAGAGAAAGAAAGCTGTGAGTGAGTGAGAGAGAGAGAGAAATCGAAGGTGTGAGTGAGTGAGAGAGAGAGAAAGAGAAGCTGTGAGTGTGTGAGAGAAATAGAAGGTGTGAACGAGAGAGAGAGAGAAAGAGAAGCTATGTGACAGAAAGAGAAAGAGAAGCTGTGTGAGAGAGAGAGAAGCAGTGTGTGTGTGAGAGAGAGAAAGACAAGCTGTGAGTGAGAGAGAGAGAGAAAGAGAAGCTGTGAGTGTGTGTGAGAGAGAAAGAGAAGCTGTGAGTGATAGAGTGAGAGAGAGAGAATGAGAAGCTGTGAGTGAGAGAGAGAGAAAGAAAAGCTGAGTGAGAGAGAATGAGAGAAAGAGAAGCTGTGAGTGGAAGAGAGAGAAAGAGAAGCTGTGAGTGAGAGAGAGAGAGAGAGAGAAAGAGAAGCTGTGAGTGAGAGAGTGATGGAGAATCTGTGAGTGTGTTTGTGTGGGAGAAAGAGCAGCTGTGAGTGAGTGAGTGAGAGAGAGAAGCACTGAGAGAAAGAGAAGCTGTGAGAGTGAGAGAGAAAGAGAAGCTGTGAGTGAGTGAGTGAGTGAGTGAGAGAGAGAGAGTGTGAAGAAGCTGTGAGCGAGAGAGAGAGAGAAGCTGTGAGTGAGAGAGAGTGAAAGAGAAGCTGTGAGTGAGAGAGAGAAATAGAAGCTGTGAATGAGAGAGAGAGAAAGAGAAGCTATGTGAGAGAGAGAGTAAGAGAAGCTGTGAGTGAGAGAGAGAGTGAAAGAGAAGCTGTGAGAGAGAAAGAGAGAAGCAGTGTGTGTTTGAGAGAGAAAGACAAGCTCTGAGTGAGAGAGAGAGAGAGAAAGAGAAGCTGTGACTGAGTGAGAGAGAGAGAGAGAAAAGAGAAGCTGTGAGTGAGAGAGAGAGAGAAAGAGAAGCTGTGTGTGAGAGAGAGAGAAATAGAAGCTGTGAGTGAGTGAGAGAGAGAGAAAGAGAAGCTATGAGTTAGTGAGAGAGAGAAAGAGAAGCTGTGAGTGAGAGGGAGAGAGAGAAAGAGAAGCTGTGAGTGAATGAGAGAGAGAGAGAAAAGAGAAGCTGTGAGTGAGAGAGAGAAAGAGAAGCTGTGAGTGAGTGAGAGAGAGAGAAAAGAGAATCTGTGAGTGAGAGAGATAGAGAGAAAGAGAAGCTGTGTGTGTGTGAGAGAGAGAAATAGAAGTCTTGAGTGAGTGAGAGAGAGAGAGAAAGAAAGAGAAGCTGTGAGTGAGAGAGATAGAAAGAGAAGTTGTGAGTGAGTGAGTGAGAGAGAGAGAAAGAGAAGCTGTGAGAGAGACAGAGAAATAGAAGCTGTGTGAGAGAGAGAGAGTGAAAGAGAAGCTGTGAGTGAGTGAGAGAGAAAGAAAAGCTGTGATTGAGAGAGAGAGAAAGAAGCTGTGAGTGAGAGAGAGAGAGAGAAAGGGAAGCTATGAGTGAGAGATACAGAGAGAAATAGAAGCTGTGAGTGAGAGAGAGAGAGAGAGAGGGAGAAGCTGTGAGTGAGAGAGGGAGCGAAGGGAAAGAGAAGCTGTGAGTGAGAGAAAGAGAGAGAGAAGCTGTGAGTGAGAGAGAGAGCGAAAGAGAAGCTGTGAGTGAGAGAGAGAGAGAAAGAAAAGTTGTGAGTGGGAGAGAGAGAGAGAAGCTGTGAGTGAGAGAGAGAGAGAGATAGAGAAGCTGTGAGTGTGTGAGAGAGAAATAGAAGCTGTGAACGAGAGAGAGAGAAAGAGAAGCTATGTGAGCGAGAGAGAAAGAGAAGCTGTGAGTTAGAGAGAGAGAGAAAGAGAAGCTGTGTGAAAGAGAGAGAAGCAGTGAGTGAGTGAGAGAGAGAGAAAGAGAAGCTGTGAGTGAGTGAGAGAGAGAGAGGGAGAAGCTGTGAGTGAGAGAGATAGAGAGAAAGAGAAGCTGTGAGTGAGTGAGAGAGAGAGAGGGAGAAGCTGTGAGTGAGAGAGATAGAGAGAAAGAGAAGCTGTGTGTGTGTGTGAGAGAGAAATAGAAGTCGTGTGAGTGAGAGACAGAGAGAGAAAGAGAAGCAGTGAGTGAGAGAGAGAGAAATAGAAGCTGTGAGTGAGTGAGAGAGAGAGAAAGAGAAGCTGTCTGTGAGAGAGATAGAAAGAGAAGTTGTGAGTGAGTGAGTGAGAGAGAGAGAAAGAGAAGTTGTGAGAGAGACAGAGAAATAGAAGCTGTGAGTGAGAGAGAGTGTGAAAGAGAAGCTGTGAGTGAGTGAGAGAGAAAGAAAAGCTGTGATTGAGAGAGAGAGAAAGAAGCTGTGAGTGAGAGAGAGAGAGAGAGAAAGGGAAGTTATGAGTGACAGATACAGAGAGAAATAGAAGCTGTGAGTGAGAGAGAGAGGGAGAAGCTGTGAGTGAGAGAGAGAGAGAAGGGAAAGAGAAGCTGTGAGTGAGAGAAAGAGAGAGAGAAAGAGTAGCTGTGTGAGAGAGAGAAAGAGAAGCTGTGAGTGAGAGAGACAGAGAAAGAGAGAGAAGCTGTGAGTGAGTGTGCGAGAGAGACAGAGAAGCTGTGTGAGAGAGAGAGAGAGAGAAAGAGAAGATGTGTGAGAGAGAGAAAGAAGCTGTGAGTTAGTGAGAGAGAGAAAGAGAAGCTGTAAGTGAGAGAGAGAGAAAGAGAAGCTGTGAGTGAGTGAGAGAGAGAGAGAGAAAAGAGAAGCTGTGAGTGAGAGAGAGAGAGAGAAGCTGTGTGTGTGTGTGTGAGAAATAGAAGCTGTGAGTGAGTGAGAGAGAGAGAGAAAGAGAATGTGACTGAGGGAGAGAGAGAGAAAGAGAAGCTGTGAGTTAGTGAGAGAGAGAAAGAGAAGCTGTGTGAGTGAGAGAGAGAGAGAAAAGAGAAGCTGTGAGTGAGAGAGATAGAGAGAAAGAGAAGCTGTGAGTGAGTGAGAGAGAGAGAAAAGAGAATCCGTGAGTGAGAGAGATAGAGAGAAAGAGAAGCTGTGAGTGAGAGAGAGAAATAGAAGTTGTGAGTGAGTGAGAGAGAGAGAAAGAGAAGCTGTGTCTGTGAGAGAGATAGAAAGAGAAGTTGTGAGTGAATGTGAGAGAGAGAAAGAGAAGCTGTGAGAGAGACAGAGAAATAGAAGCTGAGAGTGAGAGAGAGAGAGTGAAAGAGAAGCTGTGAGTGAGAGAGAGAGAGAGAAGCTGTGAGTGAGACATAGAGAGAGAAAGAAACCTGTGAGTGAGTGAGAGATAGAGAGAAAGGGAAGGTGTGAGGGAATGAGAGAGAGAGAAAGAGAAGCTGTGAGTTAGTGAGAGAGAGAAAGAGAAGCTGTGAGTGAGAGAGAGAGAGAAAGCGAAGCTGTGAGTGAGAGAGATAGAGAGAAAGAGAAGCTGTGAGTGAGTGAGAGAGAGAGAGGGAGAAGCTGTGAGTGAGAGAGATAGAGAGAAAGAGAAGCTGTGTGTGTGTGTGAGAGAGAAATAGAAGTCGTGAGTGAGTGAGAGACAGAGAGAGAAAGAGAAGCAGTGAGTGAGAGAGAGAGAAATAGAAGCTGTGAGTGAGTGAGAGAGAGAAAGAGAAGCTGTCTGTGAGAGAGATAGAAAGAGAAGTTGTGAGTGAGTGAGTGAGAGAGAGAGAAAGAGAAGCTGTGAGAGAGACAGAGAAATAGAAGCTGTGAGTGAGAGAGTGTGAAAGAGAAGCTGTGAGTGAGTGAGAGAGAAAGAAAAGCTGTGATTCAGAGAGAGAGAAAGAAGCTGTGAGTGAGAGAGAGAGAGAGAGAAAGGGTAGTTATGAGTGACAGATACAGAGAGAAATAGAAGCTGTGAGTGAGAGAGAGAAGGAGAAGCTGTGAGTGAGAGAGAGAGAGCAGGGAAAGAGAAGCTGTGAGTGAGAGAAAGAGAGAGAGAAAGAGTAGCTGTGTGAGAGAGAGAAAGAGAAGCTGTGAGTGAGGGAGACAGAGAAAGAGAGAGAAGCTGTGAGTGAGTGTGCGAGAGAGACAGAGAAGCTGTGTGAGAGAGAGAGAGAGAAAGAGAAGATGTGTGTGTGAGACAGAAAGAAGCTGTGAGTTAGTGAGAGAGAGAAAGAGAAGCTGTGAGTGAGAGAGAGAGAAAGAGAAGCTGTGAGTGAGTGAGAGAGAGAGAGAGAAAAGAGAAGCTGTGAGTGAGAGAGAGAGAGAGAGAAGCTGTGTGTGTGTGTGTGAGAAATAGAAGCTGTGAGTGAGTGAGAGAGAGAGAGAAAGAGAATGTGAATGAGGGAGAGAGAGAGAAAGAAAGAGAAGCTGTGAGTTAGTGAGAGAGAGAAAGAGAAGCTGTGAGTGAGTGAGAGAGAGAGAAAAGAAAAGCTGTGAGTGAGAGAGATAGAGAGAAAGACAAGCTGTGAGTGAGTGAGAGAGAGAGAAAAGAGAATCTGTGAGTGAGAGAGATAGAGAGAAAGAGAAGCTGTGTGTGTGAGAGAGAGAAATAGAAGTCGTGAGTGAGTGAGAGAGAGAGAAAGAAAGAGAAGCTGTGAGTGAGAGAGAGTAATAGAAGCTGTGAGTGAGTGAGTGAGAGAGAAAGAGAAGCTGTGTCTGTGAGAGAGATAGAAAGAGAAGTTGTGAGTGAGTGAGTGTGAGAGAGAGAAAGAGAAGTTGTGAGAGAGACAGAGAAATAGAAGCTGAGAGTGAGAGAGAGAGAGTGAAAGAAGCTGTGAGTGAGTGAGAGAGAAAGAATAGCTGTGACTGAGAGAGAGAAAGAAGCTGTGAGAGAGAGAAAGAAAGAAAGGGAAGCTGTGAGTGAGAGATACAGAGAGAAATAGAAGCTGTGAGTGAGTGAGAGAGAGAGGGAGAAGCTGTGAGTGAGAGAGAGAGAGAGAGAGTAGCTGTGTGAGAGAGAGAAAGAGAAGCTGTGAGTGAGAGAGACAGAGCAAGAAAAGCTGTGAGTGAGAGAGAGAGAGAAGCTGAGTGAGAGAGAGAGAGAGAGAGAGAGAGAAGCTGTGAGTGTGTGAGAGAGAAATAGAAG
>JAWDJE010000035.1:0-81465 GCA_035047345.1 Bradypodion ventrale | reverse complement strand
AGCTTCGCTCACACACACACACAGCTTCGGTTTCTCTCTCACTCTCTCTCACAGCTTCTCTTTCTCTCTCTCACTAAATCACATCTCCTCTTTCTCTCTCTCTCTCTCAATCTCTCTCAAAGCTTCTCTTTCTCTCTCTCTCACTCACTCACAGCTTCTCTCTCTCTCTCTCTCACTCACAACTTCTCTCTCACTCACTCTCTCTCACAGCTTCTCTTTCTTTCTTTCTCTCTCTCACAGCTTCTCTTTCTCTCTCTCTCTCTCTCACTCACAGCTTCTCTTTCTCTCTCTCTCACTCACTCACAGCATCTCTCTCTCTCTCTCTCACTCACAGCTTCTCTTTCTGTCTCTCACACACAGCTTCTCTTTCTCTCTCTCTCTCACTCACTCACAAATTCTCTTTCTCTCTCTCTCTCTCACTCACTCACAGCTTCTATTTCGCTCTCTCTCTCTCACACACACAGCTTCTCTTTCTCTCTCTCTCACTAACAGGTTCTCTTTCTCTGTCTCTCTCTCACTCTCTCACTCAAAGCTTTTCTTCCTCTCTCTTTCTCACTCACTCACAGCTTCTCTTTCTCTCTCTCGCTCTCTCTCACACACAGCTTTTCTTTCTCTCTCTCTCTCTCTCACACTCACAGCATCTCTTTCCATCTCTCTCTCACTCACTCACAGCTTCGCTCACACACACACACAGCTTCTCTTTCTCTCTCTCTCACTCACAGCTTCTCTCTCACTCACTCTCTCAGAGCTTCTTTCTCTCTCTCTCAATCACAGCTTTTTCTTCTCTCTCTCTCACTCACTCACAGCTTCTCTTTCACTCTCTCACTCACAGCTTCTCTTTCTCTGTCTCTCACTCACAGCTTCTCTTTCTCTCTCTCTCACTCATAACTTCTTTCTCCCTCTCCCTCTCTCTCTCTCACTCACAGCTTTTCATTTTCTCTCTCTATCACTCACTCACAGCTTCTCTTTGCTCTCTCTCTCTCACTCACAGCTTCTCTTTCTCTCACTCACTCACAGCTTCTCTTTCCCTACTCTCTCTCTCACTCACAGCTTCTCCTTCTCTCTGTCTCTCACTCACTCACAGCTTCTCTCTCTCTCACTCACTCACTCAAGCACAGCTTCTCTTTCTCTCTCTCACACAGTTTCTCTTTCTCTCTCACTCTCTCTCTCACAGCTTCTCTTTCTCTCTCTCACTCACTCACTCATAGCTTCTCTCTCTCTCTCTCACTCACAGCTTCTCTTTCTCACTCTCTCTCACTCACTCACAGCTTCTCTCTCTCTCACACACACACAGCTTCTCTTTCTTTCTCATTCTCTCACAGCTTCTCTTTCTATCTCTCTCTCACTCACTCACAGCTTCTCTCTCTCTCCCACTCACAACTTCTCTTTCTTTCTCTCTCTCTCTCACAGCTTCTCTCTCTCTCTCACTCAGCTTCTCTTTCTCTCTCTCACTCACAACTTCTCTCTCTTTCTCACTCACAGCTTCTCTTTCTCTCTGTCAATCTCACTCACACCTTCTCTCTCTCTCTCACTCACAGCTTCTTTCTCTCTCTCTCACTCACTCACAGCTTTTCTTTCTCTCTCACTGACTCACTCACAGCTTCTCTTTCGCTCTCTCTCACTCACAGCTTCTCTTTCTCACTCTCTCTCACACACAGCTTCTCTTTCTCTCTCTCTCACTCACAGCTTCTCTTTCTCTCTCTCTCTCTTACTCACAGCTTTTCTTTTTCTTTCTCTTTCTCTCTCACACTCACAGCTTCTCTTTCTCTCTCTCTCACTCACAGCTTCTCTTTCCCTCTCTATCTCTCACTCACAGCTACTCTTTCTCTCTCTCACTCATAGCTTCTAATTCTCTCTCTCTCATTCACAGCTTCTCTTTCTCTCTCTCTCTCTCACTCAGAGCTTTTCTTTCTCTCTCTCTCACTCACTCACAGTATCTCCTTCTCTCTCTGCTTCTTGCACTCACAGCTTCTCTTTCTTTCTCTCTCACTCACTCACAGCTTCTCTTTCTCTCTCTCTCACTCAGTCACAGCTTCTCTTACTCTCTCTCTGTCACTCACAGCTTCTCTTTCTCTCTCTCTCACTCACTCACAGCATCTCTCTGTCTCTCTCACTCACAGCTTCTCTTTCTGTCTCTCACACACAGCTTCTTTTTCTCTCTCTCTCTCTCACTCACTCACAAATTCTATTTCTCTCTCTCACTCACTCACAGCTTCTATTTCTCTCTCTCTTTCTCACACACAGCTTCTCTTTGTCTCTATCTCTCTCACTCACAGCTTCTCTTTTCTCTCTCTCTCTCACTCACTCACACCTTCTCTCTCACTCACTCACTCATTCACAGTTTCTCTTTCTTTCTTTCTCTCTCTCACAGCTTCTCTTTCTCTCTCTCACTCAAAGCTTCTCTTTCTCTCTCTTTCTCTCACACACAGCTTCTCTCTCTTTCTCTGTCTCTCACTCACAGCTTCTCTTTCTTTCTCTCTCACACAGCTTCTCTCTCTCTCTCACTCACTCACAGCTTCTCTTTGTCTCTATCTCTCTCACTCACAGCTTCTCTTTTCTCTCTCTCTTTCACTCACTCATTGCTTCTCTTTCTCTCTCTCTCTCTCACTCACAGCTTCTCTCTCTCTCTCTCACTAAATCACATGTCCTCTTTCTCTCTCTCTCACTCTCTCTCAAAGCTTCTCTTTCTTTCTCTCTCTCTCACTCACTCACAGCTTCTCTCTCTCTCTCTCTCACTCACAACTTCTCTCTCACTCTCTCTCTCTCACAGCTTCTATTTCTTTCTTTCTCTCTCTCACAGCTTCTCTTTCTCTCTCTCTCTCTCACTCACAGCTTCTCTTTCTCTCTCTCTCACTCACTCACAGCATCTCTCTCTCTCTCACTCACAGCTTCTCTTTCTGTCTCTCACACACAGCTTCTCTTTCTCTCTCTCTCTCACTCACTCACAACTTCTCTTTCTCTCTCTCTCTCTCTCACTCACAGCTTCTATTTCTCTCTCTCACACACACACACAGTTTCTCTTTCTCTCTATCTCTCTCACTCACAGCTTCTCTTTCTCTCTCTCACTCACAGCTTCTTTCTCTCTCTCTCTCACTCACTCACAGCTTTTCTTTCTCTCTCACTCACTCACTCACAGCTTCTCTTTCGCTCTCTCTCTCACTCACAGCTTCTCTTTCTCACTCTCTCTCACACACAGCTTCTCTTTCTCTCTCTCACTCACAGCTTCTCTTTCTCTCTCTCTCTCTTACTCACAGCTTTTCTTTTTCTTTCTCTTTCTCTCTCTCACTCACAGCTTCTCTTTCTCTCTCTCTCACTCACAGCTTCTCTTTCCCTCTCTATCTCTCACTCACAGCTACTCTTTCTCTCTCTCACTCATAGCTTCTAATTCTCTCTCTCTCATTCACAGCTTCTCTTTCTCTCTCTCTCTCTCACTCAGAGCTTTTCTTTCTCTCTCTCTCACTCACTCACAGCTTCTCCTTCTGTCTCTGCTTCTTGCACTCACAGCTTCTCTTTGTTTCTCTCTCACTCACTCACAGCTTCTCTTTCTCTCTCTCTCACTCAGTCACAGCTTCTCTTACTCTCTCTCTGTCACTCACAGTTTCTCTTTCTCTCTCTCTCACTCACTCACAGCGTCTCTCTCTCTGTCTCTCTCACTCACAGCTTCTCTTTCTGTCTCTCACACACAGCTTCTTTTTCTCTCTCTCTCTCACTCACTCACAAATTCTATTTCTCTCTCTCACTCACACAGCTTCTATTTCTCTCTCTCTTTCTCACACACAGCTTCTCTTTGTCTCTATCTCTCTCACACACAGCTTCTCTTTTCTCTCTCTCTCTCACTCACTCACAGCTTCTCTTTCTCTCTCTCTCACTCACACCTTCTCTCTCACTCACTCACTCATTCACAGTTTCTCTTTCTTTCTTTCTCTCTCTCACAGCTTCTCTTTCTCTCTCTCTCTCACTCAAAGCTTCTCTTTCTCTCTCTTTCTCTCACACACAGCTTCTCTCTCTTTCTCTGTCTCTCACTCACAGCTTCTCTTTCTCTCTCTCTCTCACAGCTTCTCTCTCTCTCTCACTCACTCACAGCTTCTCTTTGTCTCTATCTCTCTCACTCACAGCTTCTCTTTTCTCTCTCTCTCTCACTCACTCATTGCTTCTCTTTCTCTTTCTCTCTCTCACTCACAGCTTCTCTCTCTCTCTCTCACTAAATCACATTTCCTCTTTCTCTCTCTCTCACTCTCTCTCAAAGCTTCTCTTTCTCTCTCTCTCACTCACTCACAGCTTCTCTCTCTCTCTCACTCACAACTTCTCTCTCACTCTCTCTCTCTCTCACAGCTTCTATTTCTTTCTTTCTCTCTCTCACAGCTTCTCTTTCTCTCTCTCTCTCTCACTCACAGCTTCTCTTTCTCTCTCTCTCACTCACTCACAGCATCTCTCTCTCTCTCACTCACTCACAGCTTCTCTTTCTGTCTCTCACACACAGCTTCTCTTTCTCTCTCTCTCACACTCACTCACAACTTCTCTTTCTCTCTCTCTCACTCACTCACAGCTTCTATTTCTCTCTCTCACACACACACAGTTTCTCTTTCTCTCTATCTCTCTCACTCACAGCTTCTCTTTTCTCTCTCTCTCTCACTCACTCACATCTTCTCTTTTTCTCTCTCTCTCACTCACAGCTTCTATTTCTCTCTCTCACTAACTCACAGCTTCTCTCTCTCTCTCTCACTCTCTCTCAAAGCTTCTCTTTCTCGCTCTCACACTCACTCACAGCTTCTCTTTCTCTCTCTCTCACTCACACCTTCTCTCTCACTCACTCACTCATTCACAGTTTCTCTTTCTTTCTTTCTCTCTCTCACAGCTTCTCTTTCTCTCTCTCTCACTCACTCAAAGCTTCTCTTTCTCGCTCTTTCTCTCACACACAGCTTCTCTCTCTTTCTCTGTCTCTCACTCACAGCTTCTCTTTCTCTCTCTCTCTCACAGCTTCTCTCTCTCTCACTAACTCACAGCTTCTCTTTCTCTCTCTCTCACTCACTCACAACTTCTATTTCTCTCTCTCACACACACACAGCTTCTCTTTCTCTCTATCTCTCTCACTCACAGCTTCTCTTTTCTCTCTCTCTCTCACTCATTCACAGCTTCTCTTTCTCTCTCTCTCTCTCACACACAGCTTCTCTCTCTCTCTCACTAACTCACAGCTTCTCTTTCTCTCTCTCTCACTCACTTGCAGCATCTCTCTCTGTCTCTCTCACTCACAGCTATTCTTTCTCTCTCACACACACAGCTTCTCTTTCTCTCTCTCTCTCACTCACTCACAGCTTCTATTTCTCTCTCACACACACACACACAGCTTCTCATTCTCACTATCTCTCTCACTCACAGCTTCTCTTTTCTCTCTCTGTCTCACTCACTCACAGCTTCTCTTTCTCTCTCTCTCTCAATCACAGCTTCTCTTTCTCTCTCTCACTAACTCATAGCTTCTCTTTCTCTCTCTAGCACTCTCTCTCAAAGCTTCTCTTTCTCTCTCTCTCACTCACTCACAGCTTCTCTTTCTTTCTTTCTCTCTCTCACAGCTTCTCTTTCTCTCTCTCTCTCTCACTCACAGCTTCTCTTTCTCTCTCTCACAGTCACTCACAGCTTATCTCTTTCTCTATCTCTCTCACTCACAGCTTCTTTCTCTCTCTCACTCACTCACTCACAGCTTCTCTTTCGCTCTCTCTCTCACTCACAGCTTCTCTTTCTCACTCTCTCTCACACACAGCTTCTCTTTCTCTCTCTCACTCACAGCTTCTCTTTCTCTCTCTCTCTCTTACTCACAGCTTTTCTTTTTCTTTCTCTTTCTCTCTCTCACTCACAGCTTCTCTTTCTCTCTCTCTCACTCACAGCTTCTCTTTCCCTCTCTATCTCTCACTCACAGCTACTCTTTCTCTCTCTCACTCATAGCTTCTAATTCTCTCTCTCTCATTCACAGCTTCTCTTTCTCTCTCTCTCTCTCACTCAGAGCTTTTCTTTCTCTCTCTCTCACTCACTCACAGCTTCTCCTTCTGTCTCTGCTTCTTGCACTCACAGCTTCTCTTTGTTTCTCTCTCACTCACTCACAGCTTCTCTTTCTCTCTCTCTCACTCAGTCACAGCTTCTCTTACTCTCTCTCTGTCACTCACAGTTTCTCTTTCTCTCTCTCTCACTCACTCACAGCGTCTCTCTCTCTGTCTCTCTCACTCACAGCTTCTCTTTCTGTCTCTCACACACAGCTTCTTTTTCTCTCTCTCTCTCACTCACTCACAAATTCTATTTCTCTCTCTCACTCACACAGCTTCTATTTCTCTCTCTCTTTCTCACACACAGCTTCTCTTTGTCTCTATCTCTCTCACACACAGCTTCTCTTTTCTCTCTCTCTCTCACTCACTCACAGCTTCTCTTTCTCTCTCTCTCACTCACACCTTCTCTCTCACTCACTCACTCATTCACAGTTTCTCTTTCTTTCTTTCTCTCTCTCACAGCTTCTCTTTCTCTCTCTCTCTCACTCAAAGCTTCTCTTTCTCTCTCTTTCTCTCACACACAGCTTCTCTCTCTTTCTCTGTCTCTCACTCACAGCTTCTCTTTCTCTCTCTCTCTCACAGCTTCTCTCTCTCTCTCACTCACTCACAGCTTCTCTTTGTCTCTATCTCTCTCACTCACAGCTTCTCTTTTCTCTCTCTCTCTCACTCACTCATTGCTTCTCTTTCTCTTTCTCTCTCTCACTCACAGCTTCTCTCTCTCTCTCTCACTAAATCACATTTCCTCTTTCTCTCTCTCTCACTCTCTCTCAAAGCTTCTCTTTCTCTCTCTCTCACTCACTCACAGCTTCTCTCTCTCTCTCACTCACAACTTCTCTCTCACTCTCTCTCTCTCTCACAGCTTCTATTTCTTTCTTTCTCTCTCTCACAGCTTCTCTTTCTCTCTCTCTCTCTCACTCACAGCTTCTCTTTCTCTCTCTCTCACTCACTCACAGCATCTCTCTCTCTCTCACTCACTCACAGCTTCTCTTTCTGTCTCTCACACACAGCTTCTCTTTCTCTCTCTCTCACACTCACTCACAACTTCTCTTTCTCTCTCTCTCACTCACTCACAGCTTCTATTTCTCTCTCTCACACACACACAGTTTCTCTTTCTCTCTATCTCTCTCACTCACAGCTTCTCTTTTCTCTCTCTCTCTCACTCACTCACATCTTCTCTTTTTCTCTCTCTCTCACTCACAGCTTCTATTTCTCTCTCTCACTAACTCACAGCTTCTCTCTCTCTCTCTCACTCTCTCTCAAAGCTTCTCTTTCTCGCTCTCACACTCACTCACAGCTTCTCTTTCTCTCTCTCTCACTCACACCTTCTCTCTCACTCACTCACTCATTCACAGTTTCTCTTTCTTTCTTTCTCTCTCTCACAGCTTCTCTTTCTCTCTCTCTCACTCACTCAAAGCTTCTCTTTCTCGCTCTTTCTCTCACACACAGCTTCTCTCTCTTTCTCTGTCTCTCACTCACAGCTTCTCTTTCTCTCTCTCTCTCACAGCTTCTCTCTCTCTCACTAACTCACAGCTTCTCTTTCTCTCTCTCTCACTCACTCACAACTTCTATTTCTCTCTCACACACACACACAGCTTCTCTTTCTCTCTATCTCTCTCACTCACAGCTTCTCTTTTCTCTCTCTCTCTCACTCATTCACAGCTTCTCTTTCTCTCTCTCTCTCTCACACACAGCTTCTCTCTCTCTCTCACTAACTCACAGCTTCTCTTTCTCTCTCTCTCACTCACTTGCAGCATCTCTCTCTGTCTCTCTCACTCACAGCTATTCTTTCTCTCTCACACACACAGCTTCTCTTTCTCTCTCTCTCTCACTCACTCACAGCTTCTATTTCTCTCTCACACACACACACACAGCTTCTCATTCTCACTATCTCTCTCACTCACAGCTTCTCTTTTCTCTCTCTGTCTCACTCACTCACAGCTTCTCTTTCTCTCTCTCTCTCAATCACAGCTTCTCTTTCTCTCTCTCACTAACTCATAGCTTCTCTTTCTCTCTCTAGCACTCTCTCTCAAAGCTTCTCTTTCTCTCTCTCTCACTCACTCACAGCTTCTCTTTCTTTCTTTCTCTCTCTCACAGCTTCTCTTTCTCTCTCTCTCTCTCACTCACAGCTTCTCTTTCTCTCTCTCACAGTCACTCACAGCTTATCTCTTTCTCTATCTCTCTCACTCACAGCTTCTTTCTCTCTCTCACTCACTCACTCACAGCTTCTCTTTCTCTCTATCTCTCTCTCTCACTCACAGCTTCTCTTTATCTCTCTCACTATCTCACAGCTTCTCTCTCTCTCTCTCTCTCTCTCACTCACTCACAGCTTCCCTTTCTCTCTCTCTCTCTCACTCACTCACAGCTTCTCTTTTTCTCTCTCTCACTCAGTCACAGCTTCTCTTTCTCTCTCACTCACTCACTCACACCTTTCTCTCTCTCTCTCTCTCTGTCTCACTCACAGCTTCTCTTTCTCTCTTTCTCTCTCACTCAGCTTTTCTTTCTCTCTCTCACACTCACAGCTTCTATTTCTCTCTCTCTCTCACACACACACAGCTTCTCTTTCTCTCTATCTCTCTCACTCACAGCTTCTCTTTTCTCTCTCTGTCTCACTCACTCACAGCTTCTCTCTCTCTCTCTCTCACTCACAGCTTCTCTTTCTCTCTCTCACTAACTCATAGCTTCTCTTTCTCTCTCTCTCACTCTCTCTCAAAGCTTCTCTTTCTCTCTCTCTCACTCACTCACAGCTTCTCTTTCTTTCTTTCTCTCTCTCACAGCTTCTCTCTCTCTCTCTCTCTCACTCACAGCTTCTCTTTCTCTCTCTCACACTCACTCACAGCTTATCTCTTTCTCTGTCTCTCTCACTCACAGCTTCTCTTTCTCTCTCTCTCTCACAGCTTCTCTTTCTCTCTCTCTCTCACTCACTCACATCTTCTCTTTCTCTCTCTCTCTCACTCACTCACGACTTCTATTTCTCTCTCTCTCACACACACAGCTTCTCTTTCTCTCTATCTCTCTCACTCACAGCTTCTTTCTCTCTCTCACTCACTCACTCACACCTTCTCTTTCTCTCTATCTCTCTCTCTCACTCACAGCTTCTCTTTCTCTCTCTCACTCTCTCACAGCTTCTCTTTCTCTCTCTCTCTCTCTCACTCACTCACAGCTTCCCTTTCTCTCTCTCTCTCACTCACTCACAGCTTCTCGTTCTCTCTCTCTCTATCACTCACAGCTTCTCTCTCTCTCTCTCTCTCACTCACAGCTTCTGTCTCTCTCTCTCACTCACAGCTTCTATTTCTCTCTCTCACTAACTCACAGCTTCTCTCTCTCTCTCTCACTCTCTCTCAAAGCTTCTCTTTCTCGCTCTCACACTCACTCACAGCTTCTCTTTCTCTCTCACTCACACCTTCTCTCTCACTCACTCAATCATTCACAGTTTCTCTTTCTTTCTTTCTCTCTCTCACAGCTTCTCTTTCTCTCTCTCTCTCACTCAAAGCTTCTCTTTCTCTCTCTTTCTCTCACACACAGCTTCTCTCTCTTTCTCTGTCTCTCACTCACAGCTTCTCTTTCTCTCTCTCACACACAGCTTCTCTCTCTCTCTCACTAACTCACAGCTTCTCTTTCTCTCTCTCTCACTCACTCACAACTTCTATTTCTCTCTCACAAACACACACAGCTTCTCTTTCTCTCTATCTCTCTCACTCACAGCTTCTCTTTTCTCTCTCTCTCTCACTCATTCACAGCTTCTCTTTCTCTCTCTCTCTCACACACAGCTTCTCTCTCTCTCTCACTAACTCACAGCTTCTCTTTCTCTCTCTCTCACTCACTTGCAGCATCTCTCTCTGTCTCTCTCACTCACAGCTATTCTTTCTCTCTCACACACACAGCTTCTCTTTCTCTCTCTCTCTCACTCACTCACAGCTTCTATTTCTCTCACACACACACACACACACACAGCTTCTCATTCTCACTATCTCTCTCACTCACAGCTTCTCTTTTCTCTCTCTGTCTCACTCACTCACAGCTTCTCTTTCTCTCTCTCTCTCAATCACAGCTTCTCTTTCTCTCTCTCACTAACTCATAGCTTCTCTTTCTCTCTCTAGCACTCTCTCTCAAAGCTTCTCTTTCTCTCTCTCTCACTCACTCACAGCTTCTCTTTCTTTCTTTCTCTCTCTCACAGCTTCTCTTTCTCTCTCTCTCTCTCACTCACAGCTTCTCTTTCTCTCTCTCACACTCACTCACAGCTTATCTCTTTCTCTATCTCTCTCACTCACAGCTTCTTTCTCTCTCTCACTCACTCACTCACAGCTTCTCTTTCTCTCTATCTCTCTCTCTCACTCACAGCTTCTCTTTATCTCTCTCACTATCTCACAGCTTCTCTCTCTCTCTCTCTCTCACTCACTCACAGCTTCCCTTTCTCTCTCTCTCTCTCTCACTCACTCACAGCTTCTCTTTTTCTCTCTCTCACTCAGTCACAGCTTCTCTTTCTCTCTCACTCACTCATTCACACCTTTCTTTCTCTCTCTCTCTGTCTCACTCACAGCTTCTCTTTCTCTCTTTCTCTCTCACTCAGCTTTTCTTTCTCTCTCTCACACTCACAGCTTCTATTTCTCTCTCTCACACACACACACAGCTTCTCTTTCTCTCTATCTCTCTCACTCACAGCTTCTCTTTTCTCTCTCTGTCTCACTCACTCACAGCTTCTCTCTCTCTCTCTCTCACTCACAGCTTCTCTTTCTCTCTCTCACTAACTCATAGCTTCTCTTTCTCTCTCTCTCACTCTCTCTCAAAGCTTCTCTTTCACTCTCTCTCACTCACTCACAGCTTCTCTTTCTTTCTTTCTCTCTCTCACAGCTTCTCTCTCTCTCTCTCTCTCACTCACAGCTTCTCTTTCTCTCTCTCACACTCACTCACAGCTTATCTCTTTCTCTGTCTCTCTCACTCACAGCTTCTCTTTCTCTCTCTCTCTCACAGCTTCTCTTTCTCTCTCTCTCTCACTCACTCACATCTTCTCTTTCTCTCTCTCTCTCACTCACTCACGACTTCTATTTCTCTCTCTCACACACACACAGGTTCTCTTTCTCTCTATCTCTCTCACTCACAGCTTCTTTCTCTCTCTCACTCACTCACTCACAGCTTCTCTTTCTCTCTCTCACTCTCTCACAGCTTCTCTTTCTCTCTCTCTCTCTCTCTCTCACTCACTCACAGCTTCCCTTTCTCTCTCTCTCACTCACTCACAGCTTCTCTTTCTCTCTTTCTCTCTCACTCAGCTTTTCTTTCTCTCTCTCACTCACAGCTTCTCGTTCTCTCTCTCTCTATCACTCACAGCTTCTCTTTCTCTCTCTCTCTCACTCACATCTTCTGTCTCTCTCTCTCACAGCTTGTCTTCCTGTCTCTCTCTCACACACACACTGCTTCTCTCTCTCACACACAGCTTCTCTTTCTCTCTCTCTCACTCACAGCTTCTCATTCTCTCTCTCTCACATAGCTTCTCTTTCTCTCTCTCTCTCGTTCACAGCCTCTATTTCTCTCTCTCACACTCACAGCTTCTCTCTCTCTCTCTCTCTCACTCACAGCTTCTCTCTCTCTCACACACACAGCTTTTCTTTCTCTCTCTCTCTCACTCACAGCTTCTCTTTCGCTCTCTCTCTCACTCACAGCTTCTCTCTCTCTCTTTCTCTCACTCACAGCTTCTCTTTCCCTTCTCTCTCTCTCTCACTCACAGCTTCTCCCTGTCTCTCTCACTCACAGCTTCTATTTCTCTCTGTATCTCTCACTCATAGCTTCCCTTTCTCTCTCTCTCTCACTCACAGCTTCTCTTTTCTCTCTCTCTCTCACTCACTCACACCTTCCCTTTCTCTCTCTCTCTCTCACTCACTCACAGCTTCTCTTTCTCTCTCTCTCTCACTCAGTCACAGCTTCTCTTTCTCTCTCACTCACTCACAGCTTTCTTTCTCTCTCTCTCTCACTCACAGCTTCTCTTTCTCACTCTCTCTCACTCACTCACAGCTTCTCTCTCTCACACACACACACAGCTTCTCTTTCTCTCTCATTCTCTCACAGCTTCTCTTTCTCTCTCTCTCTCACTCACTCACACATTCTCTCTCTCTCCCACTCACAACTTCTCTTTCTTTCTCTCTCTCACTCACAACTTCTCTCTCTTTCTCAGTCACAGCTTCTCTTTCTCTCTGTCTCTCTCACTCACAGCTTCTCTTTCTCTCTCTCACTCACAGCTTCTTTCTCTCTCTCTCACTCACTCACAGCTTTTCTTTCTCTCTCACTCACTCACTCACAACTTCTCTTTCGCTCTCTCTCTCACTCACAGCTTCTCTTTCTCTTTCTCTCTCACTCACAGCTTTTCTTTTCTCTCTCTCTCTCACACACAGCTTCTCTTTCTCTCTCTCACTCACAGCTTCTCTTTCTCTCTCTCTCTCACTCACAGCTTCTCTTTCCCTCTCTATCTCTCACTCACAGCTACTCTTTCTCTCTCTCTCACTCATAGCTTCTAATTCTCTCTCTCTCATTCACAGCTTCTCTTTCTCTTTCTCTCTCTCACTCACAGCTTTTCTTTCTCTCTCTCTCACTCACTCACAGCTTCTCCTTCTGTCTCTGCTTCTTGCACTCACAGCTTCTCTTTCTTTCTCTCTCACTCACTCACAGCTTCTCTTTCTCTCTCTCTCACTAAGTCACAGCTTCTCTTACTCTCTCTCTCTCACTCACAGCTTCTCTTTCTCTCTCTCTCACTCACTCACAGCATCTCTCTCTCTGTCTCTCTCACTCACAGCTTCTCTTTCTGTCTCTCACACAGAGCTTCTTTTTTTCTCTCTCTCTCACTCACTCACAAATTCTATTTCTCTCTCTCTCTCACTCACTCACAGCTTCTATTTCTCTCTCTTTCTCTCACACAGCTTCTCTTTGTCTCTATCTCTCTCACTCACAGCTTCTCTTTTCTCTCTCTCTCACTCACTCATAGCTTCTCACTCTCTCACTAAATAACATCTCCTCTTTCTCTCTCTCTCACTCTCTCTCAAAGCTTCTCTTTCTCTCTCTCTCACTCACTCACAGCTTCTCTCTCTCTCTCTCTCACAACTTCTCTCTCACTCACTCTCTCTCACAGCTTCTCTTTCTTTCTTTCTTTCTCTCTCTCACAGCTTCTCTCTCTCTCTCTCTCTCTCTCACTCACAGCTTCTCTTTCTCTCTCTCTCACTCACTCACAGCATCTCTCTCTCTCTCTCACTCACAGCTTCTCTTTCCGTCTCTCACACACAGCTTCTCTTTCTCTCTCTCTCTCACTCACTCACAACATCTCTTTCTCTCTCTCTCTCACTCACTCACAGCTTCTATTTCTCTCTCTCTCACACACACAGCTTCTCTTTCTCTCTATCTCTCTCACTCACAGCTTCTCTTTTCTCTCTCTCTCTCTCACTCACTCACAGCTTCTCTTTCTCTCTCTCTCTCACTCACAGCTTCTCTTTCTCTCTCTCTCTCACTCTCTCTCAAAGCTTCTCTTTCTCTCTCTCACACTCACTCACAGCTTCTCTTTCTCTCTCTCACACTCACACCTTCTCTCTCACTCACTCACTCATTCACAGTTTCTCTTTCTTTCTTTCTCTCTCTCACAGCTTCTCTTTCTCTCTCTCTCTCTCACTCAAAGCTTCTCTTTCTCTTTCTTTCTCTCACGCACAGCTTCTCTTTCTTTCTCTGTCTCTCACTCACAGCTTCTCTTTCTCTCTCTCTCTCACAGCTTCTCTCTCTCACACACACACACTCACTCACAGCTTCTCTTTCTCTCTCTCACTCACTCACGACTTCTATTTCTCTCTCACACACAAACAGCTTCTCTTTCTCTCTATCTCTCTCACTCACAGCTTCTCTTTTCTCTCTCTCTCTCACTCATTCACAGCTTTTCTTTCTCTCTCACACACACAGCTTCTCTTTCTCTCTCACTAACTCACAGCTTCTCATTCTCTCTCTCTCTCACTCACTTGCAGCATCTCTCTCTCTGTCTCTCTCACTCACAGCTACTCTTTCTCTCTCTCACACACAGCTTCTCCTTCTCTCTCTCTCTCACTCACTCACAGCTTCTATTTCTCTCTTTCACACACACACACACAGCTTCTCTTTCTCTCTATCTCTCTCACTCACAGCTTCTCTTTTCTCTCTCTGTCTCACTCACTCACAGGTTCTCTTTCTCTCTCTCTCTCACTCACAGCTTCTCTTTCTCTCTCTCACTAACTCATAGCTTCTCTTTCTCTCTCTCTCACTCTCTCTCAAAGCTTCTCTCTCTCTCTCTCTCACTCACTCACAGCTTCTCTTTCTCTCTCTCTCTCACTCACACCTTCTCTCTCACTCACTCTCTCACTCACAGCTTCTCTTTCTTTCTTTCTCTCTCTCACAGCTTCTCTTTCTCTATCTCTCTCTCACTCACAGCTTCTCTTTCTCTCTCTCACACTCACTCACAGCTTATCTCTTTCTCTGTCTCTCTCACTCAAAGCTTCTCTTTCTCTCTCTCACACAGCTTCTCTTTCTCTCTCTCTCTCACTCACTCACAGCTTCTCTTTCTCTCTATCTCTCTCACTCACAGCTTCTTTCTCTCCCTCCCTCACTCACTCACAGCTTCTCTTTCTCTCTGTCTCTCTCTCTCACTCACAGCTTCTCTTTCTGTCTCTCACTAACTCACAGCTTCTCTTTCTCTCTCTCTCTCTCTCACTCACTCACAGCTTCCCTTTCTCTCTCTCTCTCACTCACTCACAGCTTCTCTTTCTCTCTCTCTCACTCAGTCACAGCTTCTCTTTCTCTCTCACTCACTCACACCTTTCTTTCTCTCTCTCTCTGTCTCACTCACAGCTTCTCTTTCTCTCTTTCTCTCTCACTCAGCTTGTCTTTCTCTCACTCTCATTCACAGCTTCTCGTTCTCTCTCTCTCTATCACTCACAGCTTCTCTTTCTCTCTCTCTCTTACTCACAGCTTCTGTCTCTCTCTCTCACTCACAGCTTGTCTTCCTCTCTCTCTCTCTCACACACACACACTGCTTCTCTCTCTCACACACAGCTTGTCTTTCTCTCTCTCTCTCACTCACAGCTTCTCATTCTCTCTCTCACATAGCTTCTCTTTCTCTCTCTCTCTCGTTCACAGCCTCTATTTCTCTCTCACACACTCACAGCTTCTCTATCTATCTATCTCTCACTCACAGCTTCTCTCTCTCTCTCTCACTCACAGCTTTTCTTTCTCTCTCTCTCTCACTCACAGCTTCTCTTTCGCTCTCTCTCTCACTCACAGCTTCTCTCTCTCTTTCTCTCACTCACACCTTCTCTTTCCCTTCTCTCTCTCTCTCACTCACAGCTTCTCCCTCTCTCTCTCTCTCTCACTCACAGCTTCTATTTCTCTCTGTATCTCTCACTCATAGCTTCCCTTTCTCTCTCTCTCTCACTCACAGCTTCTTTCTCTCTCTCTGAATCACAGCTTTTCGTTCTCTCTCACTCACTCACAGCTTCTCTTTCACTCTCTCTCTCTCACACACAGCTTCTATTTCTCTGTCTCTCTCACAGCTTCTCTTTCTCTCTCTCTCACTCACACACAAAAAACTTCTCTTTCTATCTCTCTCACAGACACAGCTTTTCTTTCTCTCTCTCTCACTCACTCACAGCTTCTATTTCTCTCTCTCACTCACAGCTTATCTTTCTTTCTCTCTCTCTCTCACTCATTCACGACTTCTATTTCTCTCTCTCACACACACACAGCGTCTCTTTCTCTCTATCTCTCTCACTCACAGATTCTCTTTTCTATCTCTCTCTCACTCACTCACAGCTTCTCATTCTCTCTATCTCTCTCACTCACAGCTTCCCTTTTCTCCCTCTCTCTCACTCACACAGCTTCTCTTTCTCTCTCTCTCTCACTCACAGCTTCTCTTTCTCTCTCTCACTAACTCACAGCTTTTCTTTCTCTCTCTCACTCACTCACAGCTTACCTTTCTCTCTCTCTCTCTCACTCACTCACAGCTTTCTTTCTCTCTCTATGTCTCACTCACAGGTTCTCTCTCTCTCTCTCACTCACAGCTTCTCTTTCTCTCTCTCTCACTCAGTCACAGCTTCTCTTTCTCTCTCTCTCTCACTCACTCACAGCTTCTATTTCTCTCTCACACACACACACAGCTTCTCTTTCTCTCGCTCTCTCTCACATCTTCTCTTTCTCTCTCTCTCTCACACAGCTTCTCTTTCTCTCTCACACACTCACTCACAGCTTCTCTCTCTTTCTCTCTCTTTCTCTCACTCACAGCTTCTCTTTCCCTTCTCTCTCTCTCTCTCACTCACAGCTTCTCTCTCTCTCTCTCTCACTCACAGCTTCTATTTCTCTCTGTATCTCTCACTCATAGCTTCCCTTTCTCTCTCTCTCTCTCTCTCACAGCTTCTTTCTCTCTCTCTCAATCACAGCTTTTCTTTCACTCTCACTCACAGCTTCTCTTTCACTCTCTCTCTCTCACTCATAGCTTCTATTTCTCTGTCTCTCTCACAGCTTCTCTTTCTCTCTCTCTCACTCACTCACTCACAACTTCTCTTTCTATCCCTCTCACAGACACAGCTTCTCTTTCTCTCTCTCTCACTCACTCACAGCTTCTCTTTCTCTCTATCTCTCTCACTCACAGATTCTCTTTTCTCTCTCTCTCACTCACTCACAGCTTCTCTTTCTCTCTATCTCTCTCACTCACAGCTTCTCTTTCTCTCTATCTCTCTCACTCACAGCTTCTCTTTTCTCTATTTCTCTCTCACTCATTCACAGCTTCTCTTTCTGTCTCTCTCTCACACACAGCTTCTCTTTCTCTCTCTCACGAACTCACAGCTTCTCTTTCTCTCTCTCTCTCACTCACTTACAGCATCTCTCTCTGTCTCTCTCACTCACAGCTTCTCTTTCTCTCTCACACACACAGCTTCTCTTTCTCTCTCTCTCTCACTCACTCACAGCTTCTCTCTCTCTCTCACTCACTCATAGCTTCTCTTTTCTCTCTCTGTCTCACTCACTCACAGCTTCTCTTTCTCTCTCTCTCTCCCTCACAGCTTCATTTTCTCTCTCTCTCTCACTCTCTCTCAAAGCTTCTCTTTCTCTCTCTCTCACTCACTCACAGCTTCTCTTTCACTCTCTCTCACTCACACCTTCTCTCTCACTCACTCTCTCACTCACTCACAGCCTCTCTTTCTCTCTCTCTCTCTCTCACTCACTCACGACTTCTATTTCTCTCTCACACACACACACAGCTTCTCTTTCTCTCTATCTCTCTCACTCACAGCTTCTCTTTTCTCTCTCTCTCTCACTCACTCACAGCTTCTCTTTCTCTCTGTCTCTCTCTCTCACTCACAGCTTCTCTTTCTCTCTCTCACTAACTCAAAGCTTCTCTTTCTCTCTCTCTCTCTCTCACTCACTCACTCACAGCTTCCCTTTCTCTCTCTCTCTCTCACTCACTCACAGCTTCTCTTTCTCTCTCTCTCTCACTCAGTCACAGCTTCTCTTTCTCTCTCACTCACTCACTGCTTTCTTTCTCTCTCTCACTCACTCACTCACAACTTCTCTTTCTATCTCTCTCACAGACACAGCTTCTCTTTCTCTCTCTCTCACTCACTCACAGCTTCTCTTTCTCTCTATCTCTCTCACTCACAGATTCTCTTTTCTCTCTCTCTCACTCACTCACAGCTTCTCTTTCTTTCTCTCTATCTCTCTCACTCACAGCTTCTCTTTCTCTCTATCTCTCTCACTCACAGCTTCTCTTTTCTCTCTCTCTCTCAGTCACTCATAACTTCTCTTTCTTTCTCTCTCTCTCTCTCTCACTCACAGCTTCTCTTTCTCTCTCTCACTAACTCACAGCTTCTCTTTCTCTCTCTCTCACTCACTCACACCTTCCCTTTCTCTCTCTCTCTCACTCACTCACAGCTTTCTTTCTCTCTCTATGTCTCACTCACAGCTTCTCTCTCTCTCTCTCTCTCACTCACAGCTTCTCTTTCTCTTTCTCACTCAGTCACAGCTTCTCTTTCTCTCTCTCTCTCACTCACTCACAGCTTCTATTTCTCTCTCTCTCACACACACAGCTTTTCTTTCTCTCTATCTCTCTCACTCACAGCTTCTCTTTCTCTCTCTCACTAACTCACAGCTTCTCTTTCTCTCTCTCTCTCACATCTTCTCTTTCTCTCTCTCTCACACACAGCTTCTCTTTCTCTCTCACTCACTCACTCACAGCTTCTCTCTCTTTCTCTGTCTCTCTCACTCACAGCTTCTCTTTCTCTCTCTCTCACACATCTACTCTTTCTCTCTCTTTCTCTCACTCACAGCTTCTCTTTCCCTTCTCTCTCTCTCACTCACAGCTTTTCCCTCTCTCTCTCACTCACAGCTTCTATTTCTCTCTGTATCTCTCACTCATAGCTTCCCTTTCTCTCTCTCTCTCTCACTCACAGCTTCTTTCTCTCTCTCTCAATCACAGCTTTTCTTTCTCTCTCACTCACTCACAGCTTCTCTTTCTCTGTCTCTCTCACAGCTTCTCTTTCTCTCACTCACTCACTCACTCACAACTTCTCTTTCTATCTCTCTCACAGCTTCTCTTTCTCTCTCTCTCACTCACTCACAGCTTCTATTTCTTTCTCTCTCTCACTGCTTCTCTTTCTTTCTGTCTCTCTCTCACTCACTCACGACTTCTATTTCTCTCTCTCTCACACACACAGCTTCTCTTTCTCTCTATCTCTCTCACTCACAGATTCTCTTTTCTCTCTCTCTCTCACTCACTCACAGCTTCTCTTTCTCTCTATCTCTCTCACTCACAGCTTCTCTTTTTTTTCTCTCTCTCACTCACTCACAGCTTCTCTTTCTCTCTATCTCTCACTCACAGCTTCTCTTTCTCTCTCTCACTAACTCACAGCTTCTCTTTCTCTCTATCTCTCTCACTCACAGATTCTCTTTTCTCTCTCTCTCTCACTCACTCACAGCTTCTCTTTCTCTCTCTCTCTCTCACTCACAGCTTCTCTTTTCTCTCTCTCTCACTCACTCACAGCTTCTCTTTCTCTCTCTCACTAACTCACAGCTTCTCTTTCTCTCTCTCTCACTCACTCACAGCTTCCCTTTCTCTCTCTCTCTCACTCACTCACAGCTTTCTTTCTCTCTCTATGTCTCACTCACAGCTTCTCTCTCTCTCTCTCACTCACAGCTTCTCTTTCTCTCTCTCTCACTCAGTCACAGCTTCTCTTTCTCTCTCTCTCACTCACTCACAGCTTCTATTTCTCTCTCTCACACACACACAGCTTCTCTTTCTCTCTCTCTCACTCACAGCTTCTCTTTTCTCTCTCTCTCTCTCACATCTTCTCTTTCTCTCTCTCACACACACAGGTTCTCTTTCTCTCTCACACACTCACTCAGAGCTTCTCTCTCGTTCTCTGTCTCTCTCACTCACAGCTTCTCTTTCTCTCTCTCTCACACAGCTACGCTTTCTCTCTCTCTTTCTCTCACTCACAGCTTCTCTTTCCCTTCTCTCTCTCTCTCACTCACAGCTTCTCGTTCTGTCTCTGCTTCTTGCACTCACAGCTTCTCTTTCTTTCTCTCTCACTCACTCACAGCATCTCTTTCTCTCTCTCTCACTCAGTCACAGCTTCTCTTTCTCTCTCTGTCACTCACAGCTTCTCTTTCTCTCTCTCTCACTCACTCACAGCATCTCTCTCTCTGTCTCTCTCACTCACAGCTTCTCTTTCTGTCTCTCACACACATCTTCTTTTTCTCTCTCTCTCTCACTCACTCACAAATTCTATTTCTCTCTCTCTCTCTCACTCACTCACAGCTTCTATTTCTCTCTCTCTTTCTCAAACACAGCTTCTCTTTGTCTCTATCTCTCTCACACACCGCTTCTCTTTTCTCTCTCTCTCTCACTCACTCACAGCTTCTCTTTCTCTCTCTCTCACTCACACCTTCTCTCTCACTCACTCACTCATTCACAGTTTCTCTTTCTCTCTCTCTCTCACTCAAAGCTTCTCTTTCTCTCTCTTTCTCTCGCACACAGCTTCTCTCTCTTTCTCTGTCTCTCACTCACAGCTTCTCTTTCTCTCTCTCTCTCACAGCTTCTCTCTCTCTCACTAACTCACAGCTTCTCTTTCTCTCTCTCTCACTCACTCACAACTTCTATTTCTCTCTCTCACACACACACAGCTTCTCTTTCTCTCTATCTCTCTCACTCACAGCTTCTCTTTTCTCTCTCTCACTCATTCACAGCTTCTCTTTCTCTCTCTCTTTCTCACACACAGCTTCTCTCTCTCTCTCTCACTAACTCATAGCTTCTCTTTCTCTCTCTCTCACTCTCTCTCAAAGCTTCTCTTTCTCTCTCTCTCACTCACTCACAGCTTCTCTTTCTTTCTTTCTCTCTCTCACAGCTTCTCTTTCTCTCTCTCTCTCTCACTCACAGCTTCTCTTTCTCTCTCTCACACTCACTCACAGCTTATCTCTTTCTCTATCTCTCTCACTCACAGCTTCTTTCTCTCTCTCACTCACTCTCACAGCTTCTCTTTCTCTCTATCTCTCTCTCTCACTCACAGCTTCTCTTTCTCTCTCTCACTATCTCACAGCTTCTCTTTTTCTCTCTCTCTCTCTCTCACTCACTCACAGCTTCCCTTTCTCTCTCTCTGTCTCTCTCACTCACAGCTATTCTTTCTCTCTCACACACACAGCTTCTCTTTCTCTCTCTCTCTCTCTCTCACTCACAGCTTCTATTTCTCTCTCTCTCACACACACAAGCTTCTCTTTCTCTCTATCTCACTCACTCACAGCTTCTCTTTTCTCTCTCTGTCTCACTCACTCACAGCTTCTCTTTCTCTCTCTCTCTCACTCACAGCTTCTCTTTCTCTCTCTCACTAACTCATAGCTTCTCTTTCTCTCTCTCTCACTCTCTCTCAAAGCTTCTCTTTCTCTCTCTCTCACTCACTCACAGCTTCTCTTTCTCTCTTTCTCTCTCACTCAGCTTTTCTTTCTTTCTCTCTCACTCACAGCTTCTATTTCTCTCTCACACACACACACAGCTTCTCTTTCTCTCTATCTCTCTCACTCACAGCTTCTCTTTTCTCTCTCTGTCTCACTCACTCACAGCTTCTCTTTCTCTCTCTCTCTCACTCACAGCTTCTCTTTCTCTCTCTCACTAACTCATAGCTTCTCTTTCTCTCTCTCTCACTCTCTCTCAAATCTTCTCTTTCTCTCTCTCTCACTCACTCACAGCTTCTCTTTCCTTCTTTCTCTCTCTCACAGCTTCTCTTTCTCTCTCTCACTCACAGCTTCTCTTTCTCTCTCTCACACTCACTCACAGCTTATCTCTTTCTCTGTCTCTCTCACTCACAGCTTCTCTTTCTCTCTCTCTCTCACAGCTTCTCTTTCTCTCTCTCTCTCACTCACTCACATCTTCTCTTTCTCTCTCTCTCTCTCTCACTCACTCACGACTTCTATTTCTCTCTCTCACACATACACAGCTTCTCTTTCTCTCTATCTCTCTCACTCACAGCTTCTTTCTCTCTCTCACTCACTCACTCACAGCTCCTCTTTATCTCTATCTCTCTCTCACTCACAGCTTTTCTTGCTCTCTCTCACTATCTCACAGCTTCTCTTTCTCTCTCTCTCTCTCTCTCACTCACTCACAGCTTCCCTTTCTCTCTCTCTCTCTCACTCACTCACAGCTTCTCTTTCTCTCTCTCTCACTCAGTCACAGCTTCTCTTTCTCTCTCTCTCTCTCATTCACAGCTTCTCTTTCTATCTCTCACTAACTCACAGCTTCTCTTTCTCTCTCTCTCACTCACTCACAGCTTCCCTTTCTCTCTCTCTCTCTCTCTCACTCACAGCTTCTGTCTCTCTCTCTCACTCACATCTTGTCTTCCTCTCTCTCTCTCACACACACTGCTTCTCTCTCACACACAGCTTCTCTTTCTCTCTCTCTCACTCACAGCTTCTCTCTCTCTCTCACTCACAGCTTTTCTTTCTCTCTCTCTCTCACTCACAGCTTCTCTTTCGCTCTCTCTCTCACTCACAGCTTCTCTCTCTCTCTTTCTCTCACTCACAGCTTCTCTTTCCCTTCTCTCTCTCTCTCACTCACAGCTTCCTCTCTCTCTCACTCACAGCTTCTATTTCTCTCTGTATCTCTCACTCATAGCTTCCCTTTCTCTCTCTCTCTCACTCACAGCTTCTTTCTCTCTCTCTCAATCACAGCTTTTATTTCTCTCTCACTCACTCACAGCTTCTCTTTCACTCTCTCTCTCACACACAGCTTCTATTTCTCTGTCTCTCTCACAGCTTCTCTCTCTCTCTCTCTCACTCACACACTCACAACTTCTCTTTCTATCTCTCTCACAGACACAGCTTTTCTTTCTCTCTCTCTCACTCACCCACAGCTTCTATTTCTCTCTCTCACTCACAGCTTCTCTTTCTTTCTCTCTCTCTCTCACTCACTCACGACTTCTATTTTTCTCTCTCACACACACAGCTTCTCTTTCTCTGTATCTCTCTCACTCACAGATTCTCTTTTCTCTCTCTCTCTCTCTCACTCACAGCTTCTCTTTCTCTCTATCTCTCTCACTCACAGCTTCTCTTTTTTCTCTCTCTCTCACTCACTCACAGCTTCTCTTTCTCTCTCTCACTCACAGCTTCTCTTTCTCTCTCTCACTCTCACAGCTCTTTCTCTCTCTCTCACTCACTCACAGCTTCCCTTTCTCTCTCTCTCTCACTCACTCACAGCTTCTCTTTCTCTCTCTCTCTCACTCAGTCACAGCTTCTCTTTCTCACTCTCTCTCACTCACTCACAGCTTCTATTTCTCTCTCACACACACACAAAGCTTCTCTTTCTCTCTATCTCTCTCACTCACAGCTTCTCTTTTCTCTCTCTCTCTCACTCACTCACAGCTTCTCTTTCTCTCTCTCACTCACAGCTTCTCTTTCTCTCTCTCACTAACTCACAGCTTCTCTCTCTCACACACACACATCTTCTCTTTCTCTCTCTCTCTCTCACACAGCTTCTCTTTCTCTCTCACACACTCACTCACAGCTTCTCTCTCTTTCTCTCACTCACAGCTTCTCTTTCTCTCTCTCACTCAGTCACAGCTTCTCTTTCTCACTCTCTCTCACTCACTCACAGCTTCTATTTCCCTCTCTCACACACAGAAAGCTTCTCTTTCTCTCTATCTCTCTCACTCACAGCTTCTCTTTTCTCTCTCTCTCTCACTCACTCACAGCTTCTCTTTCTCTCTCTCACTCACAGCTTCTCTTTCTCTCTCTCACTAACTCACAGCTTCTCTCTCTCTCACACACACATCTTCTCTTTCTCTCTCTCTCTCTCACACAGCTTCTCTTTCTCTCTCACTCACTCACAGCTCCTCTCTCTTTCTCTCACTCACAGCTTCTCTTTCTCTCTCACACACAGCTACTCTTTCCCTCTCTCTTTCTCTAACTCACAGCTTCTCTTTCCCTTCTCTCTCTCTCTCACTCATAGCTTCCCTTTCTCTCTCTCTCTCTCACTCACAGCTTCTTTCTCTCTCTCTCAATCACAGCTTTTCTTTCTCTCTCACTCACTCACAGCTTCTCTTTCACTCTCTCTCTCTCTCACAGCTTCTATTTCTCTGTCTCTCTCACAGCTTCTCTCTCTCTCTCTCTCACTCACAACTTCTCTTTCTATCTCTCTCACAGACACAGCTTCTCTTTCTCTATCTCTCACTCACAGCTTCTCTTACTCTCTCTCTCTCTCACTCACAGCTTCTCTTTCTCTCTCTCTCACTCACTCACAGCATCTCTCTCTCTGTCTCTCTCACTCACAGCTTCTCTTTCTGTCTCTCACACACAGCTTCTTTTTCTCTCTCTCTCTCTCACTCACTCACAACTTCTGTTTCTCTCTCTCTCTCTCACTCACTCACAGCTTCTATTTCTCTCTCACACACACACACAGCATCTCTCTCTCTGTCTCTCTCACTCAAAGCTTCTCTTTCTCTCTCTCTCACTCACTCAAAGCTTCTCTCTCTCTCTCTCACTCACACCTTCTCTCTCACTCACTCACTCACTCACAGCTTCTCTTTCTTTCTTTCTCTCTCTCACAGCTTCTCTTTCTCTCTCTCTCTCTCACTCACAACTTCTCTTTCTCTCTCTTTCACTCACGCACAGCTTCTCTCTCTTTCTCTGTCTCTCACAGCTTCTCTTTCTCTCTTTCTCTCTCACAGCTTCTCTTTCTCTCTCTCTCACTCACTCACAGCTTCTCTTTCTCTCTCTCTCTCACTCACTCACGACTTCTATTTCTCCCTCTCACACACACACAGCTTCTCTTTCTCTCTATCTCTCTCACTCACAGATTCTCTTTTCTCTCTCTCACTCACTCACAGCTTCTCTTTCTCTCTATCTCTCTCACTCACAGCTTCTCTTTTCTCTCTCTCTCTCACTCACTAACAGCTTCTCTTTCTCTCTCTCTCTCACTCACAGCTTCTCTTTCTCTCTCTCACTAACTCACAGCTTCTCTATCTCTCTATCTCTCTCACAGACACAGCTTCTCTTTCTCTCTCTCTCACTCTCTCACAGCTTCTATTTCTCTCTCTCACTCACTGCTTCTCTTTCTTTCTCTCTCTCTCTCACTCACTCACGACTTCTATTTCTCTCTCTCTCACACACACAGCTTCTCTTTCTCTCTATCTCTCTCACTCACAGCTTCTCTTTCTCTCTCTCTCACTCACTCACAGCTTCCCTTTCTCTCTCTCTCTCACTCACTCACAACTTACTTTCTCTCTCTATGTCTCACTCACAGCTTCTCTCTCTCTCTCTCACTCACAGCTTCTATTTCTCTCTCTCTCACTCAGTCACAGCTTCTCTTTCTCTCTCTCTCACTCACTCACAGCTTCTATTTCTCTCTCTCACACACACACAGCTTCTCTTTCTATCTCTCACTCACTCACAGCTTCTCTTTTCTCTCTCTCTCTCTCACTCACTCACAGCTTCTCTTTCTCTCTCTCTCACTCACAGCTTCTCTTTCTCTCTCTCACTAACTCACATCTTCTCTTTCTCTCTCTCTCACACACATCTTCTCTTTCTCTCTCTCACACACAGCTTCTCTTTCTCTCTCACACACTCACTCACAGCTTCTCTCTCTTTCTCTGTCTCTCTCACTCACAGCTTCTCTTTCTCTCTCTCACACACAGCTACTCTTTCTCTCTCTCTTTCTCTCACTCACAGCTTCTCTTTCCCTTCTCTCTCTCTCTCACTCACAGCTTCTCCCTCTCTCTCTCACTCACAGCTTCTATTTCTCTTTGTATCTCTCACTCATAGCTTCCCTTTCTCTCTCTCACTCACTCACAGCTTCTTTCTCACTCTCTCAATCACAGCTTTTCTTTCTCTCTCACTCACTCACAGCTTCTCTTTCACTCTCTCTCTCTCACTCACAGCTTCTATTTCTCTGTCTCTCTCACAGCTTCTCTTTCTCTCTCTCTCTCACTCACTCACTCATAACTTCTCTTTCTATCTCTCTCACAGACACAGCTTCTATTTCTCTCTCTCACTCACTGCTTCTCTTTCTTTCTCTCTCTCTCTCATTCACTCACGACTTCTATTTCTCTCTCACAGACATACACAGCTTCTCTTTCTCTCTATCTCTCTCACTCACAGATTCTCTTTTCTCTCTCTCTCTCACTCACAGCTTCTCTTTCTCTCTATCTCTCTCACTCACAGCTTCTCTTTTCTCTCTCTCTCTCACTCACTCACAGCTTCTCTTTCTCTCTCTCTCTCTCACTCACAGCTTCTCTTTCTCTCTTTCACTAACTCACAGCTTCTCTTTCTCTCTCTCTCTCTCACTCACAGCTTCTCTTTCTCTCTCTCTCACTCAGTCACAGCTTCTCTTTCTCTCTCTCTCTCACTCACTCACAGCTTCTATTTCTCTCTCTCACACACACACAGCTTCTCTTTCTCTCTATCTCTCTCACTCACAGCTTCTCTTTCTCTCTCTCACTAACTCACAGCTTCTCTTTCTCTCTCTCTCACACATCTTCTCTTTCTCTCTCTCTCTAACACAGCTTCTCTTTCTCTCTCACACACTCACTCACAGCTTCTCTCTCTTTCTCTGTCTCTCTCACTCACACCTTCTCTTTCTCTCTCACACACACAGCTACTCTTTCTCTCTCTCTTTCTCTCACTCACAGCTTCTCTTTCCCTTCTCTCTCTCTCACTCACAGCTTTTCTTTCTCTCTCACTCACTCACAGCTTCTTTTTCACTCTCTCTCTCTCACTCACAGCTTCTATTTCTCTGTCTCTCTCACAGCTTCTCTCTCTCTCTCTCTCACTCACTCACAACTTCTCTTTCTATCTCTCTCACAGACACAGCTTCTCTTTCTCTCTCTCTCACTCACTCACAGCTTTTATTTCTCTCTCTCACACACACAGCTTCTATTTCTCTCTATCTCTCTCACTCACAGCTTCTCTTTCTCTCTCTCTCTCACACAGCTTCTCTTTCTCTCTCACACACTCACTCACAGCTTCTCTCTCTTTCTCTGTCTCTCTCAATCACAGCTTCTCTTTCTCTCTCTCACACACAGCTACTCTTTCTCTCTCTCTCTCTCTCAATCACAGCTTTTCTTTCTCTCTCACTCACTCACTGCTTCTCTTTCTTTCTCTCTCTCTCTCACTCACTCACGACTTCTATTTCTCTCACACACACACACACAGCTTCTATTTCTCTCTATCTCTCTCACTCACAGATTCTCTTTTCTCTCTCTCTCTCACTCACTCACAGCTTCTCTTTCTCTCTATCTCTCTCACTCACAGCTTCTCTTTTCTCTCTCTCTCTCACTCACTCACAGCTTCTCTTTCTCTCTCTCTCTCACTCACAGCTTCTCTTTCTCTCTCTCACTAACTCACAGCTTCTCTTTCTCTCTCTCTCACTCACTCACACCTTTCCTTTCTCTCTCTCACTCACTCACTCACAGCTTTCTTTCTCTCTCTATTTCTCACTCACAGCTTCTCTCTCTCTCTCACTCACAGCTTCTCTTTCTCTCTCTCTCACTCAGTCACAGCTTCTCTTTCTCTCTCTCTCTCACTCACTCACAACTTCTATTTCTCTCTCTCACTAACTCACAGCTTCTCTTTCTCTCTCTCTCTCACATCTTCTCTCTCTCTCTCTCCCACACAGCTTCTCTTTCTCTCTCACACACTCACTCACAGCTTCTCTCTCTTTCTCTGTCTCTCTCACTCACAGCTTCTCTTTCTCTCTCTCTCTCACAGCTACGCTTTCTCTCTCTCTCTCTCTCTCTCACTCACTCACAGCTTCTCTTTCTCTCTCTCTCACTCACTCATGACTTCTATTTCTCTCTCTCACACACACACAGCTTCTCTTTCTTTATCTCTCTCTATCTCTCTCACACAGAGCTTCTCTTTTCTCTCTCTCTCACTCACTCACAGCTTCTCTTTCTCTATCTCTCTCACTCACAGCTTCTCTTTCTCTCTCTCACTAACTCACAGCTTCTCTTTCTCTCTCTCACTCACTCACTCACAGCTTCCCTTTCTCTCACTCTCTCACTCACTCACAGCGTCTTTTTCTCTCTCTCTCACTCACTCACTGCTTATCTTTCTCTCTCACTCACTCACAGCTTTCTTTCTCTCTCTCTGTCTCACTCACAGCTTCTCTTTCTCTCTCTCTCACTCAGCTTCTTTTTCTCTCTCTCACTCACAGCTTCTCATTCTCTCTCTCACTCTCTCACTCACAGCTTCTCTTTCTCTCTCTCTCTCACTCACAGCTTCTCTTTCTCTCTCTCTCTCACTCACAGCTTGTCTTTCTCTCTCAAACACACACTGCTTCTCTCTCTCTCACACACAGCTTCTCTTTCACTCTCGCTCTCACTCACAGCTTCTCTTTCTCTCTCTCTCTCACATAGCTTCTCTTTCTCTCTCTCTCATTCACAGCTTCTTGTTCTCTCTCTCACTCACAGCTTCTCTTTCACTCTCTCTCACTCACAGCTTCTCTCTCTCACTCACAGCTTTTTTTTCCTCTCTATCTCTCTCACTCACTCACAGCTTCTTCACACACTCTCTCTCTCACTCACTCACAGCTTCTCTTTCTCTCTCACTCTCTCACAGCTTCTCTTTCTCTCAGTGCTTCTCTCTCTCTCTCACTCACTCACACCTTCTCTTTCTCTCTCACACACACACTCACAGATTCTCCATCTCTCTCTCACTCACAGCTTCTCTTTCTCTCTCTCACACACTCACAGCTTCTCTTTCGCTCTCTCACTAACTCACAGCTTCTCTTTCTCTCTCTCTCTCTCACTCACAGCTTCTCTTTCTCTCTCTCTCACTCAGTCACAGCTTCTCTTTCTCTCTCTCTCTCACTCACTCACAGCTTCTATTTCTCTCTCTCTCACACACACAGCTTCTCTTTCTCTCTATCTCTCTCACTCACAGCTTCTCTTTCTCTCTCACTAACTCACAGCTTCTCTTTCTCTCTCTCTCTCTCACATCTTCTCTTTCTCTCTCTCACACACACAGCTTCTCTTTCTCTCTCACACACTCACTCACAGTTTCTCTCTCTTTCTCTGTCTCTCTCACTCACAGCTTCTCTTTCTCTCTCACACACACAGCTACTCTTTCTCTCTCTTTCTCTCACTCACAGCTTCTCTTTCCCTTCTCTCTCTCTCACTCACAGCTTCTCCCTCTCTCTCTCACTCACAGCTTCTATTTCTCTCTGTATCTCTCACTCATAGCTTCCCTTTCTTTATCTCTCTCTGACTCACAGCTTCTTTCTCTCTCTCTCAATCACAGCTTTTCTTTCTCTCTCACTCACTCACAGCTTCTTTTTCACACACTCTCTCTCACTCACAGCTTCTATTTCTCTGTCTCTCTCACAGCTTCTCTCTCTCTCTCACTCACTCACTCACAACTTCTCTTTCTATCTCTCTCACAGACACAGCTTCTCTTTCTCTCTCTCTCACTCACTCACAGCTTCTATTTCTCTCTCTCACACACAGAGCTTCTATTTCTCTCTATCTCTCTCACTCACATCTTCTCTTTTCTCTCTCTCTCTCACTCACTCACAGCTTCTCTTTCTCTCTATCTCTCTCACTCACTCACAGCTTCTATTTCTCTCTCTCTCACACACACAGCTTCTCTTTCTCTCTATCTCTCTCACTCACAGCTTCTCTTTCTCTCTCTCACTAACTCACAGCTTCTCTTTCTCTCTCTCTCTCTCTCACATCTTCTCTTTCTCTCTCTCACACACAGCTTCTCTTTCTCTCTCACACACTCACTCACAGCTTCTCTCTCTCTGTCTCTCACTCACAGCTTCTCTTTCTCTCTCTCACACAGCTACTCTTTCTCTCTCTCTCTCTCAATCACAGCTTTTCTTTCTCTCTCACTCACTCACTGCTTCTCTTTCTTTCTCTCTCTCTCTCACTCACTCACGACTTCTATTTCTCTCTCACACACACACACAGCTTCTATTTCTCTCTATCTCTCTCACTCACAGATTCTCTTTTCTCTCTCTCTCTCACTCACTCACAGCTTCTCTTTCTCTCTATCTCTCTCACTCACAGCTTCTCTTTTCTCTCTCTCTCTCACTCACTCACAGCTTCTCTTTCTCTCTCTCACTCACAGCTTCTCTTTCTCTCTCTCACTAACTCACAGCTTCTCTTTCTCTCTCTCTCACTCACTCACAACTTCCCTTTCTCTCTCTCACTCACTCACTCACAGCTTTCTTTCTCTCTCTATTTCTCACTCACAGATTCTCTCTCTCTCTCTCACTCACAGCTTCTCTTTCTCTCTCTCTCTCACTCACAGCTTGTCTTTCTCTCTCAAACACACACTGCTTCTCTCTCTCACACACACAGCTTCTCTTTCACTCTCGCTCTCACTCACAGCTTCTCTTTCTCTCTCTCTCTCACATAGCTTCTCTTTCTCTCTCTCTCATTCACAGCTTCTTGTTCTCTCTCTCACTCACAGCTTCTCTTTCACTCTCTCTCACTCACAGCTTCTCTCTCTCACTCACAGCTTTTTTTCCTCTCTATCTCTCTCACTCACGCACAGCTTCTTCACACACTCTCTCTCTCACTCACTCACAGCTTCTCTTTCTCTCTCACTCTCTCACAGCTTCTCTTTCTCTCATTGCTTCTCTCTCTCTCTCACTCACTCACACCTTCTCTTTCTCTCTCACACACACACTCACAGATTCTCCATCTCTCTCTCACTCACAGCTTCTCTTTCTCTCTCTCTCACACTCACAGCTTCTCTTTCGCTCTCTCACTAACTCACAGCTTCTCTTTATCTCTCTCTCTCTCACTCACAGCTTCTCTTTCTCTCTCTCTCACTCAGTCACAGCTTCTCTTTCTCTCTCTCTCTCACTCACTCACAGCTTCTATTTCTCTCTCTCTCACACACACAGCTTCTCTTTCTCTCTATCTCTCTCACTCACAGCTTCTCTTTCTCTCTCTCACTAACTCACAGCTTCTCTTTCTTTCTCTCTCTCTCACTCACAGCTTCTCTTTTCTCTCTCTCTCTCACTCACTCACAGCTTCTCTTTCTCTCTCTCACTCACAGCTTCTCTTTCTCTCTCTCACTAACTCACAGCTTCTCTTTCTCTCTCTCTCACTCACTCACACCTTCCCTTTCTCTCTCTCACTCACTCACTCACAGCTTTCTTTCTCTCTCTATTTCTCACTCACAGCTTCTCTCTCTCTCTCACTCACAGCATCTCTTTCTCTCTCTCTCACTCAGTCACAGCTTCTCTTTCTCTCTCTCTCTCACTCACTCACAACTTCTATTTCTCTCTCACACACACACACACAGCTTCTCTTTCTCTCTATCTCTCTCACTCACAGCTTCTCTTTCTCTCTCTCACTAACTCACAGCTTCTCTTTCTCTCTCTCTCTCACATCTTCTCTCTCTCTCTCTCCCACACAGCTTCTCTTTCTCTCTGACACACTCACTCACAGCTTCTCTCTCTTTCTCTGTCTCTCTCACTCAGTTTCTCTTTCTCTCTCTCTCTCACAGCTACTCTTTCTCTCTCTCTCTCTCTCTCTCACTCACTCACAGCTTCTCTTTCTCTCTCTCTCACTCACTCATGACTTCTATTTCTCTCTCTCTCACACACACAGCTTCTCTTTCTTTATCTCTCTCTATCTCTCTCACACACAGCTTCTCTTTTCTCTCTCTCTCTCACTCACTCACAGCTTCTCTTTCTCTCTCTCTCTCACTCACAGCTTGTCTTTCTCTCTCAAACACACACTGCTTCTCTCTCTCTCTCTCACACAGCTTCTCTTTCACTCTCGCTCTCACTCACAGCTTCTCTTTCTCTCTCTCTCTCACATAGCTTCTCTTTCTCTCTCTCTCATTCACAGCTTCTTGTTCTCTCTCTCACTCACAGCTTCTCTTTCACTCTCTCTCACTCACAGCTTCTCTCTCTCACTCACAGCTTTTTTTACTCTCTATCTCTCTCACTCACTCACAGCTTCTTCACACACTCTCTCTCTCACTCACTCACAGCTTCTCTTTCTCTCTCACTCTCTCACAGCTTCTCTTTCCCTCAGTGCTTCTCTCTCTCACTCACTCACTCACACCTTCTCTTTCTCTCTCACACACACACTCACAGATTCTCCATCTCTCTCTCACTCACATCTTCTCTTTCTCTCTCTCTCTCTCTCTCACAGTTTCTCTTTCTCTCTCTTCCACTCACAGCTTCTCTTTCTCTCTCACTCAGCTTTTCTTTCTCTCTCTCTCACTCACAGCTTCTCATTCTCTCTCTCACTCTATCACTCACAGCTTCTATTTCTCTCTCTCTCTCACTCACAGCTTCTCTTTCTCTCTCTCTTTCACTCACAGCTTGTCTTTCTCTCTCACACACACACTGCTTCTCTCTCACACACAGCTTCTCTTTCTCTCTCTGTCACATAGCTTCTCTTTCTCTCTCTCTCTCGTTCACAACTTCTATTTCTCTCTCACACACTCACAGCTTCTCTATCTCTCTCTCTCTCTCACTCAGAGCTTCTCTCTCTCTCTCTCTCACTCACAGCTTTTCTTTCTCTGTCTCTCTCACTCACAGCTTCTCTTTCTCTCACTCTCACAGCTACTCTTTCTCTCTCTCTCTCTCTCACTCACAGCTTCTCCCTCTCTCTCTCTCTCACTCACAGCTTCTATTTCTCTCTGTATCTCTCACTCATAGCTTCCCTTTCTTTCTCTCTCTCTCTCACAGCTTCTTTCTCTCTCTCAATCACAGCTATTCTTTCTCTCTCACTCATTCACAGCTTCTCTTTCACTCTCTCTCTCTCACTCTCAGCTTCTATTTCTCTGTCTCTCTCACAGCTTCTCTTTCTCTCTCTCACATTCACTCACAACTTCTCTTTCTATCTCTCTCACAGACACAGCTTCTCTTTCTCTCTCTCTCACTCACTCACAACTTCTATTTCTCTCTCTCACTCACAGCTTCTCTTTCTCTCTATCTCTCTCACTCACGGATTCTCTTTTCTCTCTCTCTCACTCACTCACAGCTTCTCTTTCTCTCTATCTCTCTCACTCACAGCTTCTCTTTTCTCTCTCTCTCTCACTCACACAGCTTCTCTTTCTCTCTCTCACTAACTCACAGCTTCTCTTTCTCTCTCTCTCCCTCAGTCACATTCTCTTTCTCTCTCTCTCTCACTCACTCACAGCTTCTATTTCTCACACACACACACAGCTTCTCTCTCTCTCTCTCACTCACAGCTTCTCTTTTCTCTCTCTCTCTCTCACTCACTCACAGCTTCTCTTTCTCTCTCTCTCACTTACAGCTTCTCTTTCTCTCTCTCACTAACTCACAGCTTCTTTCTCTCTCTCACACATCTTCTCTTTCTCTCTCTCTCTCTCTCACACAGCTTCTCTGTCTCTCTCGCACACTCACTCACAGCTTCTCTCTCTTTCTCTGTCTCTCTCACTCACAGCTTCTCTTTCTCTCTCTCACACAGCTACTCTTTCTCTCTCTCTTTCTCTCACTCACAGCTTCTCTTTCCCTTCTCTCTCTCTCTCACTCACAGCTTCTCCCTCTCTCTCTCACTCACAGCTTCTATTTCTCTCTGTATCTGTCACTCATAACTTCCCTTTCTCTCTCTCTCTCTCTCACTCACAGCTTTTATCTCTCTCTCTCAATCACAGCTTTTCTTTCTCTCTCACTCACTCACAGCTTCTCTTTCACACTCTCTCTCACTCACAGCTTCTATTTCTCTGTCTCTCTCACAACTTCTCTTTCTCTCTCTCTCACTCACTCACTCACAACTTCTCTTTCTATCTCTCTCACAGACAGCTTCTCTTTCTCTCTCTCTCACTCACTCACAGCTTCTATTTCTCTCTCTCTCACTCACTGCTTCTCTTTCTCTCTCTGTCTCTCACTCACTCACGACTTCTATTTCTCTCTCACACACACACACAGCTTCTCTTTCTCTCTATCTCTCTCACTCACAGCTTCTCCCTCTCTCTCTCTCACTCACTCACAGCTTCTCTTTCTCTCTATCTCTCTCACTCACAGCTTCTCTTTCTCTCTCTCTCTCACTCACAGCTTCTCTTTCTCTCTCTCACTAACTCACAGCTTCTCTTTCTCTCTCTCTCATTCCCTCACACCTTCCCTTTCTCTCTATCTCTCACTCACTCACAGGTTTCTTTCTCTCTCTATGTCTCACTCACAGCTTCTCTCTCTCTCTCTCTCTCACTCACAGCTTCTCTTTCTCTCTCTCCCACTCAGTCACAGCTTCTCTTTCTCTCTCTCTCACTCACTCACTGCTTCTCTCTCTTTCACACAGCTTCTCTTTCTCTCTCTCTCTAACTCACAGCTTCTCTTTCTCTCTCTCTCACATAGCTTCTCTTTCTCTCTCTCTCGTTCACAGCTTCTATTTCTCTCTCACACACTCACAGCTTCTCTATCTCTCTCTCTCTCTCACTCACAGCTTCTCTCTCTCTCTCCCACTCACAACTTTTCTTTCTCTCTCTCTCTCACTCACAGCTTCTCTTTCGCTCTCTCTCTCACTCACAGCTTCTCTCTCTCTTTCTCTCACTCACAGCTTCTCTTTCCCTTCTCTCCCTCTCTCACTCACAGCTTCTCCCTCTCTCTCTCTCTCTCTCACTCACAGCTTCTATTTCTCTCTGTATCTCTCACTCATAGCTTCCCTTTCTCTCTCTCTCTCTCACTCACAGCTTCTTTCTCTCTCTCTCAATCACAGCTTTTCTTTCTCTCTCACTCACTCACAGCTTCTCATTCACTCTCTCTCTCTCACACAGCTTCTATTTCTCTGTCTCTCTCACAGCTTCTCTTTCTCTCTCTCTCACTCACTCACTCACAACTTCTCTTTCTATCTCTCTCACAGACACAGCTTCTCTTTCTCTCTCTCTCACTCACCCACAGCTTCTATTTCTCTCTCTCACTCACAGCTTCTCTTTCTTTCTCTCTCTCTCTCACTCACTCAAGACTTCTATTTCTCTCTCTCACACACACACAGCTTCTCTTTCTCTCTATCTCTCTCACTCACAGATTCTCTTTTCTCTCTCTCTCACTCACTCACAGCTTCTCTTTCTCTCTCTCACTCACAGCTTCTCTTTTCTCTCTCTCTCTCATTCACTCACAGCTTCTCTTTCTCTCTCTCCCTCTCACTCACAGCTTCTCTTTCTCTCTCTCACTAACTCATAGCTTCTCTTTCTCTCTCTCTCACTCACTCACAGCTTCTATTTCTCTCTCTCACACACACAGCTTCTCTTTCTCTCTCTCTCTCACTCACAGCTTCTCTTTTCTCTCTCTCTCTCTCACTCAGTCACAGCTTCTCTTTCTCTCTCTCTCTCTCACTCAGAGCTTGTCTTTCTCTCTCAAACACACACTGCTTCTCTCTTTCTCTCTCACAGCTTCTCTTTCACTCTCTCTCTCACTCACAGCTTCTCTTACTCTCTCTCTCACATAGCTTCTCTTTCTCTCTCTCTCATTCACAGCTTCTATTTCTCTCTCTCACTCACAGCTTCTCTTTCACTCTCTCTCACTCACAGCTTCTCTCTCTCTCTCACTCACAGCTTCTTCACACTCTCTCTCTCTCACTCACTCACTCACAGCTTCTCTTTCTCTCTCACTCTCACAGCTTCTCTTTCTCTCAGTGCTTCTCTCTCTCACTCACTCACTCACAGCTGCTCTTTCTCCCACACAAACACACTCACAGATTCTCCATCACTCTCTCACTCACAGCTTCTCTTTCTCTCTCTCTCTCTCTCACTCACAGCTTCTCTTTCTCTCTCTTCCACTCACAGCTTCTCTTTCTCTCATTCTCTCTCACTCAGCTTTTCTTTCTCTCTCTCTCACTCACAGCTTCTCATTCTCTCTCTCTCACTCTATCACTCACAGCTTCTCTTTCTCTCTCACACACACTCACAGCTTCTCTTTCTCTCTCTCTCTCACTCACAGCTTGTCTTTCTCTCTCTCACACACACACTGCTTCTCTCTCTCTCACACAGCTTCTCTTTCTCTTTCTGTCACATAGCTTCTCTTTCTCTCTCTCTCTCGTTCACACCTTCTATTTCTCTCTCACACACTCACAGCTTCTCTTTCTCTCTCTCTCACTCACTCACACCTTCGATTTCTCTCTCTCTCTCACTCACTCACAGCTTTCTTTCTCTCTCTATGTCTCACTCACATCTTCTCTCTCTCTCTCTCACTCACAGCTTCTGTTTCTCTCTCACTCACTCACAGCTTCTATTTCTCTCTCTCACTCACAGCTTCTCTTTCTTTCTCTCTCTCTCTCACTCACTCACGACTTCTATTTCTCTCTCTCACACACACACACAGCTTCTCTTTCTCTCTATCTCTCTCACTCACAGATTCTCTTTTCTCTCTCTCTCTCACTCACTCACAGCTTCTCTTTCTCTCTATCTCTCTCACTCACAGCTTCTCTCTCTCTCTCTCTCTCACTCACAGCTTCTCTTTCTCTCTCTCTCACTCACTCACTGCTTCTCTCTCTTTCACACAGCTTCTCTTTCTCTCTCTCTCTAACTCACAGCTTCTCTTTCTCTCTCTCTCACATAGCTTCTCTTTCTCTCTCTCTCGTTCACAGCTTCTATTTCTCTCTCACACACTCACAGCTTCTCTCTCTCTCTCTCTCTCTCACTCACAGCTTCTCTCTCTCTCTCCCACTCACAACTTTTCTTTCTCTCTCTCTCTCACTCACAGCTTCTCTTTCACTCTCTCTCTCACTCACAGCTTCTCTCTCTCTTTCTCTCACTCACAGCTTCTCTTTCCCTTCTCTCCCTCTCTCACTCACAGCTTCTCCCTCTCTCTCTCTCTCTCACTCATAGCTTCTATTTCTCTCTGTATCTCTCACTCATAGCTTCCCTTTCTCTCTCTCTCTCTCACTCACAGCTTCTTTCTCTCTCTCTCAATCACAGCTTTTCTTTCTCTCTCACTCACTCACAGCTTCTCATTCACTCTCTCTCTCTCACACAGCTTCTATTTCTCTGTCTCTCTCACAGCTTCTCTTTCTCTCTCTCTCACTCACTCACTCACAACTTCTCTTTCTATCTCTCTCACAGACACAGCTTCTCTTTCTCTCTCTCTCACTCACCCACAGCTTCTATTTCTCTCTCTCACTCACAGCTTCTCTTTCTTTCTCTCTCTCTCTCACTCACTCAAGACTTCTATTTCTCTCTCTCACACACACACAGCTTCTCTTTCTCTCTATCTCTCTCACTCACAGATTCTCTTTTCTCTCTCTCTCACTCACTCACAGCTTCTCTTTCTCTCTCTCACTCACAGCTTCTCTTTTCTCTCTCTCTCTCATTCACTCACAGCTTCTCTTTCTCTCTCTCCCTCTCACTCACAGCTTCTCTTTCTCTCTCTCACTAACTCATAGCTTCTCTTTCTCTCTCTCTCACTCACTCACAGCTTCTATTTCTCTCTCTCACACACACAGCTTCTCTTTCTCTCTCTCTCTCACTCACAGCTTCTCTTTTCTCTCTCTCTCTCTCACTCAGTCACAGCTTCTCTTTCTCTCTCTCTCTCTCACTCAGAGCTTGTCTTTCTCTCTCAAACACACACTGCTTCTCTCTTTCTCTCTCACAGCTTCTCTTTCACTCTCTCTCTCACTCACAGCTTCTCTTACTCTCTCTCTCACATAGCTTCTCTTTCTCTCTCTCTCATTCACAGCTTCTATTTCTCTCTCTCACTCACAGCTTCTCTTTCACTCTCTCTCACTCACAGCTTCACTCTCTCTCTCACTCACAGCTTCTTCACACTCTCTCTCTCTCACTCACTCACTCACAGCTTCTCTTTCTCTCTCACTCTCACAGCTTCTCTTTCTCTCAGTGCTTCTCTCTCTCACTCACTCACTCACAGCTGCTCTTTCTCCCACACAAACACACTCACAGATTCTCCATCACTCTCTCACTCACAGCTTCTCTTTCTCTCTCTCTCTCTCTCTCACTCACAGCTTCTCTTTCTCTCTCTTCCACTCACAGCTTCTCTTTCTCTCATTCTCTCTCACTCAGCTTTTCTTTCTCTCTCTCTCACTCACAGCTTCTCATTCTCTCTCTCTCACTCTATCACTCACAGCTTCTCTTTCTCTCTCACACACACTCACAGCTTCTCTTTCTCTCTCTCTCTCACTCACAGCTTGTCTTTCTCTCTCTCACACACACACTGCTTCTCTCTCTCTCACACAGCTTCTCTTTCTCTTTCTGTCACATAGCTTCTCTTTCTCTCTCTCTCTCGTTCACACCTTCTATTTCTCTCTCACACACTCACAGCTTCTCTTTCTCTCTCTCTCACTCACTCACACCTTCGATTTCTCTCTCTCTCTCACTCACTCACAGCTTTCTTTCTCTCTCTATGTCTCACTCACATCTTCTCTCTCTCTCTCTCACTCACAGCTTCTGTTTCTCTCTCACTCACTCACAGCTTCTATTTCTCTCTCTCACTCACAGCTTCTCTTTCTTTCTCTCTCTCTCTCACTCACTCACGACTTCTATTTCTCTCACACACACACACACACAGCTTCTCTTTCTCTCTATCTCTCTCACTCACAGATTCTCTTTTCTCTCTCTCTCTCACTCACTCACAGCTTCTCTTTCTCTCTATCTCTCTCACTCACAGCTTCTCTTTTCTCTCTCTCTCTCACTCACTCACAGCTTCTCTTTCTCTCTCTCACTAACTCACAGCTTCTCTTTCTCTCTCTCTCCCTCAGTCACATTCTCTTTCTCTCTCTCTCTCACTCACTCACAGCTTCTATTTCTCACACACACACACACAGCTTCTCTCTCTCACTCACAGCTTCTCTTTTCTCTCTCTCTCTCTCTCACTCACTCACAGCTTCTCTTTCTCTCTCTCTCACTTACAGCTTCTCTTTCTCTCTCTCACTAACTCACAGCTTCTTTCTCTCTCACACACATCTTCTCTTTCTCTCTCTCTCTCTCACACAGCTTCTCTGTCTCTCTCGCACACTCACTCACAGCTTCTCTCTCTTTCTCTGTCTCTCTCACTCACAGCTTCTCTTTCTCTCTCTCACACAGCTACTCTTTCTCTCTCTCTTTCTCTCACTCACAGCTTCTCTTTCCCTTCTCTCTCTCTCTCACTCACAGCTTCTCCCTCTCTCTCTCACTCACAGCTTCTATTTCTCTCTGTATCTGTCACTCATAACTTCCCTTTCTCTCTCTCTCTCTCTCACTCACAGCTTCTTTCTCTCTCTCTCAATCACAGCTTTTCTTTCTCTCTCACTCACTCACGGCTTCTCTTTCACACTCTCTCTCACTCACAGCTTCTATTTCTCTGTCTCTTTCACAACTTCTCTTTCTCTCTCTCTCACTCACTCACTCACAACTTCTCTTTCTATCTCTCTCACAGACAGCTTCTCTTTCTCTCTCTCTCACTCACTCACAGCTTCTATTTCTCTCTCTCTCACTCACTGCTTCTCTTTCTCTCTCTCTCATTCCCTCACACCTTCCCTTTCTCTCTATCTCTCACTCACTCACAGGTTTCTTTCTCTCTCTATGTCTCACTCACAGCTTCTCTCTCTCTCTCTCTCACTCACAGCTTCTCTTTCTCTCCCACTCAGTCACAGCTTCTCTTTCTCTCTCTCTCACTCACTCACTGCTTCTCTCTCTTTCACACAGCTTCTCTTTCTCTCTCTCTCAAACTCACAGCTTTTCTTTCTCTCTCTCTCTCACTCACAGCTTCTCTTTCGCTCTCTCTCTCACTCACAGCTTCTCTCTCTCTTTCTCTCACTCACAGCTTCTCTTTCCCTTCTCTCCCTCTCTCACTCACAGCTTCTCCCTCTCTCTCTCTCTCTCTCACTCACAGCTTCTATTTCTCTCTGTATCTCTCACTCATAGTTTCCCTTTCTCTCTCTCTCTCTCACTCACAGCTTCTTTCTCTCTCTCAATCACAGCTTTTCTTTCTCTCTCACTCACTCACAGCTTTTCTTTCACTCTCTCTCTCTCACACAGCTTCTATTTCTCTGTCTCTCTCACAGCTTCTCTTTCTCTCTCTCTCACTCACTCACTCACAACTTCTCTTTCTATCTCTCTCACAGACACAGCTTCTCTTTCTCTCTCTCTCACTCACCCACAGCTTCTATTTCTCTCTCTCACTCACAGCTTCTCTTTCTTTCTCTCTCTCTCACTCACTCAAGACTTCTATTTCTCTCTCTCACACACACACAGCTTCTCTTTCTCTCTATCTCTCTCACTCACAGATTCTCTTTTCTCTCTCTCTCACTCACTCACAGCTTCTCTTTCTCTCTATCTCTCTCACTCACAGCTTCTCTTTTCTCTCTCTCTCTCATTCACTCACAGCTTCTCTTTCTCTCTCTCCCTCTCACTCACAGCTTCTCTTTCTCTCTCTCACTAACTCATAGCTTCTCTTTCTCTCTCTCTCACTCACTCACAGCTTCCCTTTCTCTCTCTCTCTCACTCAATCACAGCTTTCTTTCTCTCTCTGTCTCACTCACAGCTTCTCTTTCTCTATCTCTCTCTATCTCTCTCACTCACAGCTTCTCTTTTCTCTCTCTCTCTCTCACTCACTCACTCACTCACAGCTTCTCTTTCTCTCTCTCTCACTCACAGCTTCTCTTTCTCTCTCTCACTAACTCACAGCTTCTCTCTCTCTCTCTCTCACTCACTCACTCACAGCTTCCCTTTCTCTCTCTCTCTCTCACTCACTCACAGCTTCTCTTTCTCTCTCTCTCTCACTCACTCACTTACTCTCTGCTTATCTTTCTCTCTCACTCACTCACAGCTTTCTTTCTCTCTCTCTGTCTCACTCACAGCTTCTCTTTCTCTCTCTCTCTCACTCAGCTTCTCTTTCTCTCTCTCACTCACAGCTTCTCATTCTCTCTCTCTCACTCTATCACTCACAGCTTCTCTTTCTCTCTCTCTCTCACTCACAGCTTCTCTTTCTCTCTCTCTCTCTCACTCAGAGCTTGTCTTTCTCTCTCAAACACACACTGCTTCTCTCTTTCTCTCTCACAGCTTCTCTTTCACTCTCTCTCTCACTCACAGCTTCTCTTACTCTCTCTCTCACATAGCTTCTCTTTCTCTCTCTCTCATTCACAGCTTCTATTTCTCTCTCTCACTCACAGCTTCTCTTTCACTCTCTCTCACTCACAGCTTCTCTCTCTCTCTCACTCACAGCTTCTTCACACTCTCTCTCTCTCACTCACTCACAGCTTCTCTTTCTCTCTCACTCTCACAGCTTCTCTTTCTCTCAGTGCTTCTCTCTCTCACTCACTCACTCACAGCTTCTCTTTCTCTCACACAAACACACTCACAGATTCTCCATCACTCTCTCACTCACAGCTTCTCTTTCTCTCTCTCTCTCTCACACACAGCGTCTCTTTCTCTCTCTTCCACTCACAGCTTCTCTTTCTCTCATTCTCTCTCACTCAGCTTTTCTTTCTCTCTCTCTCACTCTATCACTCACAGCTTCTCTTTCTCTCTCACACACACTCACAGCTTCTCTTTCTCTCTCACACACACTCACAGCTTCTCTTTCTCTCTCTCTCTCACTCACAGCTTGTCTTTCTCTCTCACACACACACACTGCTTCTCTCTCTCTCACACAGCTTCTCTTTCTCTTTCTGTCACATAGGTTCTCTTTCTCTCTCTCTCTCGTTCACACCTTCTATTTCTCTCTCACACACTCACAGCTTCTCTCTCTCTCTCTCTCTCTCTCACTCAGAGCTTCTCTCTCTCTCTCTCTCACTCACAGCTTTTCTTTCTCTGTCTCTCTCACTCACAGCTTCTCTTTCTCTCTCTCTCACAGCTACTCTTTCTCTCTCTCTTACTCTCACTCACAGCTTCACTTTCCCTTCTCTCTCTCTCTCACTCACAGCTTCTATTTCTCTCTCACACTCACAGCTTCTCTTTCTTTCTCTCTCTCTCTCACTCACTCACGACTTCTATTTCTCTCTCTCACACACACACAGCTTCTCTTTCTCTCTATCTCTCACTCACAGATTCTCTTTTCTCTCTCTCTCTCACTCACTCACAGCTTCTCTTTCTCTCTATCTCTCTCACTCACAGCTTCTCTTTTCTCTCTCTCTCTCACTCACTCACAGTTTTTTTCTCTCTCTATGTCTCACTCACAGATTCTCTCTCTCTCTCACTCACAGTTTCTCTCTCTCTCACTCAGTCCCAGCTTCTCTTTCTCTCTCTCTCACTCACTCACAGCATCTATTTCTCTCTCACACACACACAGCTTCTCTTTCTCTCTCTCTCTCTCTCACTCACAGCTTCTCTTTTCTCTCTCTCTCTCTCACTCAGTCACAGCTTCTCTTTCTCTCTCTCTCACTCACAGCTTCTCTTTCTCTCTCTCACTAACTCACAGCTTGTCTTTCTCTCTCACACATCTTCTCTTTCTCTCTCTCTCTCTCACACAGCTTCTCTTTCTCTCTCTCTCACTCACTCAGCTTCTATTTCTCTCTCACACACACAGCTTCTCTTTCTCTCTCTCTCACTCACAGCTTCTCTCTCTTTCTCTGTCACTCTCACTCACAGCTTCTCTTTCTCTCTCACACACACAGCTACTCTTTCTCTCTCTCTTTCTCTCACTCACAGCTTCTCTTTCCCTTCTCTCGCTCTCTCACTCACAGCTTCTCCCTCTCTCTCTCACTCACAGCTTCTATTTCTCTCTGTATCTCTCACTCATAGCTTCCCTTTCTCTCTCTCTCTCTCACTCACAGCTTCTTTCTCTCTCTCTCAATCACAGCTTCTCTTTCACTCTCTCTCTCACTCACAGCTTCTATTTCTCTGTCTCTCTCACAGCTTCTCTTTCTCTCTCTCTCACTCACTCACTCACAACTTCTCTTTCTATCTCTCTCACAGACACAGCTTCTCTTTCTCTCTCTCTCACTCACTCACAGCTTCTATTTCTCTCTCTCACTCACTGTTTCTCTTTCTTTCTCTCTCTCTCTCACTCACTCACGACTTCTATTTCTCTCTCTCTCACACACACAGCTTCTCTTTCTCTCTATCTCTCTCACTCACAGATTCTCTTTTCTCTCTCTCTCTCTCTCACTCACTCACAGCTTCTCTTTCTCTCTATCTCTCACTCACAGCTTCTCTTTTCTCTCTCTCACTCACTCAGCTTCTCTTTCTCTCTCTCTCTCTCTCTCATTCACTGCTTCTCTTTCTCTCCCTCACTAACTCACAGCTTCTCTTTCTCTCTCTCTCACTCATTCACACCTTCCCTTTCTCTCTCTCTCTCACTCACTCACAGCTTTCTTTCTCTCTCTATGTCTCACTCACATCTTCTCTCTCTCTCTCTCACTCACAGCTTCTCTTTCTCTCTCTCTCACTCACTCACAGCTTCTATTTCTCTCTCTCACTCACAGCTTCTCTTTCTTTATCTCTCTCTCTCACTCACTCATGACTTCTATTTCTCTCTCTCTCACACACACAGCTTCTCTTTCTCTCTATCTCTCACTCACAGATTCTCTTTTCTCTCTCTCTCTCACTCACTCACAGCTTCTCTTTCTCTCTATCTCTCTCACTCACAGCTTCTCTTTTCTCTCTCTCTCTCACTCACTCACAGCTTCTCTTTCTCTCTCTCACTAACTCACAGCTTCTCTTTCTCTCTCTCTCACTCACTCACAGCTTCCCATTCTCTCTCTCTCTCACTCACTCACAGCTTTCTTTCTCTCTCTATGTCTCACTCACAGATTCTCTCTCTCTCACACTCACAGTTTCTCTCTCTCTCACTCAGTCACAGCTTCTCTTTCTCTCTCTCACACACACAGCTTCGGCCCAGGATGGGAGCCACCTGCGGCAACTGGCCCCGCCTCCCTCAGGCCCTCCATCGACCGGAGGGATAAAGAGACGCCGGGCCGCAGTCGGGACGCCGCGCCGAAGCTCTCCTGGGCCCCCACCATCGGCCCAGGATGGGAGCCACCTGCGGCAACCGGCCCCCGCCTCCCTCCGGCCCTCCATCGACCGGAGGGATAAAGAGACGCCGGGCCGCAGCCGAGATGCCGTGCCGCAGTCGGGACGCCGCGCCGAAGCTCTCCTGGGCCCCCACCATCGGCCCAGGATGGGAGCCACCTGCGTCAACCGGCCCCGCCTCCCTCCGGCCCTCCACCGACCGGAGGGATAAAGAAACGCCGGGCCGCAGTCGGGACGCCGCGCCGAAGCTCTCCTGGGCCCCCACCATCGGCCCAGGATGGGAGCCACCTGCAGCAACCGGCCCCGCCTCCCTCCGGCCCTCCATCGACCGGAGGGATAAAGAGACGCCGGGCCGCAGACGAGACGCCGGGCCGCAGTCGGGACACCGCTACGTCCCCGCCTCCCGAGCCTCAGAGGGCTCAAAGGACGCTGCCCCGTGCCGCTCGAGGACTTAGCCCTCTTTCCCGGTTTGGCATTTGCCACGGGGAAGAGTGGAAGTGAACGTCTTTCCTCTTTTCTTTCTTGCCTCTTATATTGTATGCTTACTGATTTTGTATCTTTCCCCTCGCTGCTGCCTGCTTTAGGCAGCACGCCCCAATGTAAACCACTTAGAGTCTTCTTTGGAAGAGACAAGCGGTATATAAATTAAAACTTTATTATTATTATTATTCTCTTTCTCTCTCTCTCTCTCACTCAGAGCTTCTCTTTTCTCTCTCTCTCTCTCACTCACTCACAGCTTCTCTTTCTCTCTCTCTCACTCACAGCTTCTCTTTCTCTCTCTCACTAACTCACAGCTTGTCTTTCTCTCTCACACATCTTCTCTTTCTCTCTCTCTCTCTCACACAGCTTCTCTTTCTCTCTCTCTCTCACTCACTCACAGCTTCTATTTCTCTCTCACACACACACAGCTTCTCTTTCTCTCTCTCTCTCACTCACAGCTTCTCTCTCTTTGTCTCTCTCACTCACAGCTTCTCTTTCTCTCTCACACACACAGCTACTCTTTCTCTCTCTCTTTCTCTCACTCACAGCTACTCTTTCTCTCACTCTCTCTCTCACTCACAGCTTCTATTTCTCTGTCTCTCTCACAGCTTCTCTTTCTCTCTCTCTCACTCACTCACTCACAACTTCTCTTTCTATCTCTCTCACAGACACAGCTTCTCTTTCTCTCTCTCTCACTCACTCACAGCTTCTATTTCTCTCTCTCACTCACTGCTTCTCTTTCTTTCTCTCTCTCTCTCACTCACGACTTCTATTTCTCTCTCACACACACACAGCTTCTCTTTCTCTCTTTCTCTCTCACTCACAGATTCTCTTTTCTCTCTCTCTCTCACTCACTCACAGCTTCTCTTTCTCTCTATCTCTCACTCACAGCTTCTCTTTTCTCTCTCTCTCTCTCATTCACAGCTTCTCTTTCTCTCCCTCACTAACTCACAGCTTCTCTTTCTCTCTCTCTCACTCACTCACACCTTCGATTTCTCTCTCTCTCTCACTCACTCACAGCTTTCTTTTTCTCTCTATGTCTCACTCACATCTTCTCTCTCTCTCTCTCTCACTCACAGCTTCTCTTTCTCTCTCTCTCACTCACTCACAGCTTCTATTTCTCTCTCTCACTCACAGCTTCTCTTTCTTTCTCTCTCTCTCTCACTCACTCACGACTTCTATTTCTCTCTCACACACACACACAGCTTCTCTTTCTCTCTATCTCTCTCACTCACAGATTCTCTTTTCTCTCTCTCTCTCACTCGCTCACAGCTTCTCTTTCTCTCTATCTCTCTCACTCACAGCTTCTCTTTTCTCTCTCTCTCTCACTCACTCACAGCTTCTCTTTCTCTCTCTCACTAACTCACAGCTTCTCTTTCTCTCTCTCTCACTCACTCACAGCTTCCCTTTCTCTCTCTCTCACTCACTCACAGCTTTCTTTCTCTCTCTATGTCTCACTCACAGATTCTCTCTCTCTCACTCACAGTTTCTCTCTCTCTCACTCAGTCACAGCTTCTCTTTCTCTCTCTCTCTCACTCACTCACAGCTTCTATTTCTCTCTCACACACACACTGCTTCTCTTTCTCTCTCTCACTCACTCACAGCTTCTCTTTTCTCTCTCTCTATCACTCACTCACAGCTTCTCTTTCTCTCTCTCTCACTCACAGCTTCTCTTTCTCTCTCTCACTAACTCACAGCTTGTCTTTCTCTCTCACACATCTTCTCTTTCTCTCTCTCTCTCTCACACAGCTTCTCTCTCTCTCTCTCTCACTCACTCACAGCTTCTATTTCTCTCTCACACACACACAGCTTCTCTTTCTCTCTCTCTCTCACTCACAGCTTCTCTCTCTTTGTCTCACTCACTCACAGCTTCTCCTTCTCTCTCACACACACAGCTACTCTTTCTCTCTCTCTTTCTCTCACTCACAGCTTCTCTTTCCCTTCTCTCTCTCTCTCACTCACAGCTTCTTTCTCTCTCTCTCAATCACAGCTTTTCTTTCTCTCTCACTCACTCACAGCTTCTCTCTCACTCACTCACTCACAACTTCTCTTTCTATCTCTCTCACAGACACAGCTTCTCTTTCTCTCTCTCTCACTCACTCACAGCTTCTATTTCTCTCTCTCACTCACTGCTTCTCTTTCTTTCTCTCTCTCTCACTCACGACTTCTATTTCTCTCTCACACACACACAGCTTCTCTTTCTCTCTTTCTCTCTCACTCACAGCTTCTCTTTCTCTCCCTCACTAACTCACAGCTTCTCTTTCTCTCTCTCTCACTCACTCACACCTTCCCTTTCTCTCTCTCTCTCACTCACTCACAGCTTTCTTTCTCTCTCTATGTCTCACAGCTTCTCTCTCTCTCTCTCTCTCACTCACAGCTTCTCTTTCTCTCTATCTCTCTCACTCACAGCTTCTCTTTCTCTCTCTCACTAACTCACAGCTTCTCTCTCTCTCTCTCTCTCACATCTTCTCTTTCTCTCTCTCTCTCTCTCACAGCTTCTCTTTCTCTCACACACACTCACTCACAGCTTCTCTCTCTTTCTCTGTCTCTCTCACTCACAGCTTCTCTTTATCTCTCTCTCACACATCTACTCTTTCTCTCTCTCTCTCTCACTCACTCACAGCTTCTCTTTCTCTCTCTCTCACTCACTCATGACTTCTATTTCTCTCTCCCACACACACAGCTTCTCTTTCTCTATCTCTCTCTATCTCTCTCACTCACAGCTTCTCTTTTCTCTCTCTCTCTCACTCACTCACAGCTTCTCTTTCTCTCTCTCTCTCACTCACAGCTTCTCTTTTCTCTCTCTCTCTCACTCAGCTTCTCTTTCTCTCTCTCTCTCATTCACAGCTTCTCTTTCTCTCCCTCACTAACTCACAGCTTCTCTTTCTCTCTCTCTCACTCACTCACACCTTCCCTTTCTCTCTCTCTCTCACTCACTCACAGCTTTCTTTCTCTCTCTATGTCTCACTCACATCTTCTCTCTCTCTCTCTCTCTCACTCTCTCACTCACTCACAGCTTCCCTTTCTCTCTCTCTCTCACTCACTCACAGCTTTCTTTCTCTCTCTATGTCTCACTCACAGATTCTCTCTCTCTCTCTCACTCACAGTTTCTCTCTCTCTCTCAGTCACAGCTTCTCTTTCTCTCTCTCTCACTCACTCACAGCTTCTATTTCTCTCTCACACACACACAGCTTCTCTTTCTCTCTCTCTCTCTCACTCACAGCTTCGCTTTACTCTCTCTCTCTCTCACTCACTCACAGCTTCTCTTTCTCTCTCTCTCACTCACAGCTTCTCTTTCTCTCTCTCACTAACTCACAGCTTGTCTTTCCCTCTCACACATCTTCTCTTTCTCTCTCTCTCTCTCACACAGCATCTCTTTCTCTCTCTCTCTCACTCACTCACAGCTTCTATTTCTCTCTCACACACACAGCTTCTCTTTCTCTCTCTCTCTCACTCACAGCTTCTCTCTCTTTGTCTCTCTCACTCACAGCTTCTCTTTCTCTCTCACACACACAGCTACTCTTTCTCTCTCTCTTTCTCTCACTCACAGCTTCTCTTTCCCTTCTCTCTCTCTCTCACTCACAGCTTCTTTCTCTCTCTCTCAATCACAGCTTTTCTTTCTCTCTCACTCACTCACAGCTTCTCTCTCACTCTCTCTCTCACTCACAGCTTCTATTTCTCTGTCTCTCTCACAGCTTCTCTTTCTCACTCTCTCTCACTCACTCACAGCTTCTATTTCTCTCTCTCACTCACTGCTTCTCTTTCTTTCTCTCTCTCCCTCACTCACGACTTCTATTTCTCTCTCACACACACACACAGCTTCTCTTTCTCTCTGTCTCTCTCACTCACAGCTTCTCTTTCTCTCTCTCTCTCACAGCTACTCTTTCTCTCTCTCTCTCACTCACTCACAGCTTCTCTTTCTCTCTCTCTCACTCACTCATGACTTCTATTTCTCTCTCCCAAACACACACAGCTTCTCTTTCTCTCTCTCTCTCTATCTCTCTCACTCACAGCTTCTCTTTTCTCTCTCTCTCTCACTCACTCACAGCTTCTCTTTCTCTCTCTCTCTCACTCACAGCTTCTCTTTTCTCTCTCTTTCACTCACTCAGCTTCTCTTTCTCTCTCTCTCTCATTCACAGCTTCTCTTTCTCTCCCTCACTAACTCACAGCTTCTCTTTCTCTCTCTCTCACTCACTCACACCTTCCCTTTCTCTCTCTCTCACTCACTCATGACTTCTATTTCTCTCTCCCACACACAGCTTCTCTTTCTCTATCTCTCTCTATCTCTCTCACTCACAGCTTCTCTTTTCTCTCTCTCTCTCACTCACTCACAGCTTCTCTTTCTCTCACTCTCTCACTCACAGCTTCTCTTTTCTCTCTCTCTCTCACTCACGCAGCTTCTCTTTCTCTCTCTCTCTCATTCACAGCTTCTCTTTCTCTCCCTCACTAACTCACAGCTTCTCTTTCTCTCTCTCTCACTCACTCACACCTTCCCTTTCTCTCTCTCTCTCACTCACTCACAGCTTTCTTTCTCTCTCTATGTCTCACTCACATCTTCTCTCTCTCTCTCTCTCACTCACAGCTTCTCTTTCTCTCTCTCTCACTCACTCACAGCTTCTATTTCTCTCTCTCACTCACAGCTTCTCTTTCTTTCTCTCTCTCTCTCACTCACTCACGACTTCTATTTCTCTCTCTCTCACACACACAGCTTCTCTTTCTCTCTATCTCTCTCACTCACAGATTCTCTTTTCTCTCTCTCTCTCACTCACTCACAGCTTCTCTTTCTCTCTCTCACTAACTCACAGCTTCTCTTTTCTCTCTCTCTCTCACTCACTCACAGCTTCTCTTTCTCTCTCTCACTAACTCACAGCTTCTCTTTCTCTCTCTCTCACTCACTCACAGCTTCCCTTTCTCTCTCTCTCTCACTCACTCACAGCTTTCTTTCTCTCTCTATGTCTCACTCACAGATTCTCTCTCTCTCTCTCACTCACAGTTTCTCTCTCTCTCACTCAGTCACAGCTTCTCTTTCTCTCTCTCTCTCACTCACTCACAGCTTCTATTTCTCTCTCACACACACACAGCTTCTCTTTCTCTCTCTCTCTCTCTCTCACTCACAGCTTCTCTTTTCTCTCTCTCTCTCTCACTCACTCACAGCTTCTCTTTCTCTCTCTCTCACTCACAGCTTCTCTTTCTCTCTCTCACTAACTCACAGCTTGTCTTTCTCTCTCACACATCTTCTCTTTCTCTCTCTCTCTCTCACACAGCTTCTCTTTCTCTCTCTCTCTCACTCACTCACAGCTTCTATTTCTCTCTCACACACACACAGCTTCTCTTTCTCTCTCTCTCTCACTCACAGCTTCTCTCTCTTTGTCTCTCTCACTCACAGCTTCTCTTTCTCTCTCACACACACAGCTACTCTTTCTCTCTCTCTTTCTCTCACTCACAGCTTCTCTTTCCCTTCTCTCTCTCTCTCACTCACAGCTTCTTTCTCTCTCTCTCAATCACAGCTTTTCTTTCTCTCTCACTCACTCACAGCTTCTTTCTCACTCTCTCTCTCACAGATTCTATTTCTCTGTCTCTCTCACAGCTTCTCTTTCTCTCTCTCTCACTCACTCACTCACAACTTCTCTTTCTATCTCTCTCACAGACACAGCTTCTCTTTCTCTCTCTCTCACTCACTCACAGCTTCTATTTCTCTCTCTCACTCACTGCTTCTCTTTCTTTCTCTCTCTCTCTTACTCACGACTTCTATTTCTCTCTCACACACACACAGCTTCTCTTTCTCTCTGTCTCTCTCACTCTCAGCTTCTCTTTCTCTCTCTCTTTCACAGCTACTCTTTCTCTCTCTCTCTCTCACTCACTCACAGCTTCTCTTTCTCTCTCTCTCACTCACTCATGACTTCTATTTCTCTCTCCCACACACACAGCTTCTCTTTATCTCTCTCTCTCTATCTCTCTCACTCACAGCTTCTCTTTTCTCTCTCTCTCTCACTCACTCACAGCTTCTCTTTCTCTCTCTCTCTCACTCACAGCTTCTCTTTTCTCTCTCTCTCTCACTCACTCAGCTTCTCGTTCTCTCTCTCTCTCATTCACAGCTTCTCTTTCTCTCCCTCACTAACTCACATCTTCTCTTTCTCTCTCTCTCACTCACTCACACCTTCCCTTTCTCTCTCTCTCACTCACTCACAGCTTTCTTTCTCTCTCTATGTCTCACTCACATCTTCTCTCTCTCTCTCTCACTCACATCTTCTCTTTCTCTCTCTCTCACTCACTCACAGCTTCTATTTCTCTCTCTCACTCACAGCTTCTCTTTCTTTCTCTCTCTCTCACTCACTCACGACTTCTATTTCTCTCTCTCACACACACACAGCTTCTCTTTCTCTCTATCTCTCTCACTCACAGATTCTCTTTTCTCTCTCTCTCTCACTCACTCACAGCTTCTCTTTCTCTCTATCTCTCTCACTCACAGCTTCTCTTTTCTCTCTCTCTCTCACTCACTCACAGCTTCTCTTTCTCTCTCTCACTAACTCACAGCTTCTCTTTCTCTCTCTCTCACTCACTCACAGCTTCCCTTTCTCTCTCTCTCTCACTCACTCACAGCTTTCTTTCTCTCTCTATGTCTCACAGCTTCTCTCTCTCTCTCACTCACTCACAGCTTCTCTTTCTCTCTCTCTCACTCAGTCACAGCTTCTCTTTCTCTCTCTCACTAACTCACAGCGTCTCTTTCTCTCTCACACACACATCTTCTCTTTCTCTCTCTCTCTCACACAGCTTCTCTTTCTCTCACACACACTCACTCACAGCTTCTCTCTCTTTCTCTGTCTCTCTCACTCACAGCTTCTCTTTCTCTCTCTCTCTCACAGCTACTCTTTCTTTCTCTCTCTCTCTCACTCACGACTTCTATTTCTCTCTCACACACACACACAGCTTCTCTTTCTCTCTGTCTCTCTCACTCACAGCTTCTCTTTCTCTCTCTCTTTCACAGCTACTCTTTCTCTCTCTCTCTCTCACTCACTCACAGCTTCTCTTTCTCTCTCTCTCACTCACTCATGACTTCTATTTCTCTCTCCCACACACACACAGCTTCTCTCTCTCTCTCTCTCTCTATCTCTCTCACTCACAGCTTCTCTTTTCTCTCTCTCTCTCACTCACTCACAGCTTCTCTTTCTCTCTCTCTCTCACTCACAGCTTCTCTTTTCTCTCTCTCTCTCACTCACTCAGCTTCTCATTCTCTCTCTCTCTCATTCACAGCTTCTCTTTCTCTCCCTCACTAACTCACATCTTCTCTTTCTCTCTCTCTCACTCACTCACACCTTCCCTTTCTCTCTCTCTCTCACTCACTCACAGCTTTCTTTCTCTCTCTATGTCTCACTCACATCTTCTCTCTCTCTCTCTCTCATTCACATCTTCTCTTTCTCTCTCTCTCACTCACTCACAGCTTCTATTTCTCTCTCTCACTCACAGCTTCTCTTTCTTTCTCTCTCTCTCTCACTCACTCACGACTTCTATTTCTCTCTCTCACACACACACAGCTTCTCTTTCTCTCTATCTCTCTCACTCACAGATTCTCTTTTCTCTCTCTCTCACTCACTCACAGCTTCTCTTTCTCTCTATCTCTCTCACTCACAGCTTCTCTTTTCTCTCTCTCTCTCATTCACTCACAGCTTCTCTTTCTCTCTCTCACTAACTCACAGCTTCTCTTTCTCTCTCTCTCACTCACTCACAGCTTCCCTTTCTCTCTCTCTCTCACTCACTCACAGCTTTCTTTCTCTCTCTATGTCTCACAGCTTCTCTCTCTCTCTCACTCACTCACAGCTTCTCTTTCTCTCTCTCTCACTCAGTCACAGCTTCTCTTTCTCTCTCTCACTAACTCACAGCGTCTCTTTCTCTCTCTCTCACACATCTTCTCTTTCTCCCTCTATCTCACACAGCTTCTCTTTCTCTCACACACACTCACTCACAGCTTCTCTCTCTTTCTCTGTCTCTCTCACTCACAGCTTCTCTTTCTCTCTCTCTCTCACAGCTACTCTTTCTCTCTCTCTCTCTCACTCACTCACAGCTTCTCTTTCTCTCTCTCTCTCTCACTCATGACTTCTATTTCTCTCTCCCACACACACACAGCTTCTCTTTCTCTATCTCTCTCTATCTCTCTCACTCACAGCTTCTCTTTTCTCTCTCTCTCTCACTCACTCACAGCTTCTCTTTCTCTCTCTCTCTCACTCACAGCTACTCTTTCTCTCTCTCACTAACTCACAGCTTCTCTCTCTCACTCACTCACTCACTCACAGCTTCCCTTTCTCTCTCTCTCTCACTCACTCACAGCTTCTCTTTCTCTCTCTCTCTCACTCACTCACTGCTTATCTTTCTCTCTCACTCACTCACAGCTTTCTTTCTCTCTCTCTCACTCACTCACAGCTTCTATTTCTCTCTCTCACTCACAGCTTCTCTTTCTTTCTCTCTCTCTCTCACTCACTCACGACTTCTATTTCTCTCTCTCACACACACACAGCTTCTCTTTCTCTCTATCTCTCTCACTCACAGATTCTCTTTCTCTCACTCACTCACAGCTTCTATTTCTCTCTCTCACTCACAGCTTCTCTTTCTTTCTCTCTCTCTCACTCACTCACGACTTCTATTTCGCTCTCACACACACACAGCTTCTCTTTCTCTCTATCTCTCTCACTCACAGATTCTCTTTTCTCTCTCTCTCTCACTCACTCACAGCTTCTCTTTCTCTCTATCTCTCTCACTCACAGCTTCTCTTTTCTCTCTCTCTCACTCACTCACACTTTCCCTTTCTCTCTCTCTCTCACTCACTCACAGCTTTCTTTCCCTCTCTATGTCTCACTCACATCTTCTCTCTCTCTCTCTCTCACTCACAGCTTCTCTTTCTCTCTCTCTCACTCACTCACAGCTTCTATTTCTCTCTCTCACTCACAGCTTCTCTTTCTTTCTCTCTCTCTCTCACTCACAGCTTCTCTTTCCCTTCTCCCTCTCTCTCACTCACAGCTTCTCCCTGTCTCTCTCACTCACAGCTTCTATTTCTCTCTGTATCTGTCACTCATAACTTCCCTTTCTCTCTCTCTCTCTCTCTCTCACTCACAGCTTCTTTCTCTTTCTCTCTCACTCACAGCTTCTCTTTTCTCTCTCTCTCTCACTCACTCACAGCTTCTCTTTCTCTCTCTCTCTCACTCACAGCTACTCTTTCTCTCTCTCACTAACTCACAGCTTCTCTCTCTCACTCACTCACTCACTCACAGCTTCCCTTTCTCTCTCTCTCTCACTCACTCACAGCTTCTCTTTCTCTCTCTCTCTCACTCACTCACTGCTTATCTTTCTCTCTCACTCACTCACAGCTTTCTTTCTCTCTCTCTCACTCACTCACAGCTTCTATTTCTCTCTCTCACTCACAGCTTCTCTTTCTTTCTCTCTCTCTCTCACTCACTCACGACTTCTATTTCTCTCTCTCACACACACACAGCTTCTCTTTCTCTCTATCTCTCTCACTCACAGATTCTCTTTCTCTCACTCACTCACAGCTTCTATTTCTCTCTCTCACTCACAGCTTCTCTTTCTTTCTCTCTCTCTCACTCACTCACGACTTCTATTTCGCTCTCACACACACACAGCTTCTCTTTCTCTCTATCTCTCTCACTCACAGATTCTCTTTTCTCTCTCTCTCTCACTCACTCACAGCTTCTCTTTCTCTCTATCTCTCTCACTCACAGCTTCTCTTTTCTCTCTCTCTCACTCACTCACACTTTCCCTTTCTCTCTCTCTCTCACTCACTCACAGCTTTCTTTCCCTCTCTATGTCTCACTCACATCTTCTCTCTCTCTCTCTCTCACTCACAGCTTCTCTTTCTCTCTCTCTCACTCACTCACAGCTTCTATTTCTCTCTCTCACTCACAGCTTCTCTTTCTTTCTCTCTCTCTCTCACTCACAGCTTCTCTTTCCCTTCTCCCTCTCTCTCACTCACAGCTTCTCCCTGTCTCTCTCACTCACAGCTTCTATTTCTCTCTGTATCTGTCACTCATAACTTCCCTTTCTCTCTCTCTCTCTCTCTCTCACTCACAGCTTCTTTCTCTTTCTCTCTCACTCACAGCTTCTCTTTCTCTCTCTCACTAATTCACAGCTTCTCTTTCTCTCTCTCTCTCACATAGCTTTTCTTTCTCTCTCTCTCTCGTTCACAACTTCTATTTCTCTCTCACACACTCACAGCTTCTCTATCTCTCTCTCTCTCTCTCACTCAGAGCTTCTCTCTCTCTCTCTCACTCACAGCTTTTCTTGCTCTGTCTCTCTCACTCACAGCTTCTCTTTCTCTCTCTCTCACAGCTACTCTTTCTCTCTCTCTCTCACTCACAGCTTCTCCCTCTCTCTCTCTCTCACTCACAGCTTCTATTTCTCTCTGTATCTCTCACTCACAGCTTCCCTTTCTTTCTCTCTCTCTCTCACAGCTTCTTTCTCTCTCTCAATCACAGCTATTCTTTCTCTCTCACTCACTCACAGCTTCTCTTTCTCTCTCTCTCACTCACAGCTTCTCTTTCTCTCTCTCACTAACTCACAGCTTGTCTTTCTCTCTCACACATCTTCTCTTTCTCTCTCTCTCTCTCACACAGCTTCTCTTTCTCTCTCTCTCTCTCTCACTCACAGCTTCTTTCTCTCTCTCTCAATCACAGCTTTTCTTTCTCTCTCACTCACTCACAGCTTCTCTCTCACTCTCTCTCTCACTCACAGCTTCTATTTCTCTGTCTCTCTCACAGCTTTTCTTTCTCTCTCTCTCACTCACTCACTCACCTCTTTCTATCTCTCTCACAGACACAGCTTCTCTTTCTCTCTCTCTCACTCACTCACAGCTTCTATTTCTCTCTCTCACTCACTGCTTCTCTTTCTTTCTCTCTCTCTCTCACTCACGACTTCTATTTCTCTCTCTCACACACACACAGCTTCTCTTTCTCTCTCTCTCACTCACTCACAGCTTCTTTCTCTCTATCTCTCACTCACAGCTTCTCTTTTCTCTCTCTCTCTCACTCACTCAGCTTCTCTTTCTCTCTCTCTCTCTCTCTCATTCACAGCTTCTCTTTCTCTCCCTCACTAACTCACAGCTTCTCTTTCTCTCTCTCTCACTCACTCACACCTTCCCTTTCTCTCTCTCTCTCACTCACTCACAGCTTTCTCTCTCTCTCTATGTCTCACAGCTTCTCTGTCTCTCTCACTCACTCACAGCTTCTCTTTCTCTCTCTCTTACTCAGTCACAGCTTCTCTTTCTCTCTATCTCTCTCACTCACAACTTCTCTTCTCTCTCTCACTAACTCACAGCATCTCTTTCTCTCTCTCTCACATCTTCTCTTTCTCTCTCTCTCTCTCACACACAGCTTCTCTTTCTCTCACACACACTCACTCACAGCTTCTCTCTCTTTCTCTGTCTCTCTCACTCACAGCTTCTCTTTCTCTCTCTCTCTCACAGCTACTCTTTCTCTCTCTCTCTCTCAATCACTCACAGCTTCTCTTTCTCTCTCTCTCACTCTCTCATGACTTCTATTTCTCTCTCCCACACACACACAGCTTCTCTTTCTCTATCTCTCTCTATCTCTCTCACTCACAGCTTCTCTTTTCTCTCTCTCTCTCACTCACTCACAACTTCTCTTTCTCTCTCTCACTAACTCACAGCTTCTCTCTCTCTCACTCACTCACTCACAGCTTCCCTTTCTCTCTCTCTCTCACTCACTCACAGCTTCTCTTTCTCTCTCTCTCTCACTCACTCACTGCTTATCTTCCTCTCTCACTCACTCACAGCTTTCTTTCTCTCTCTCTCACTCACTCACAGCTTCTATTTCTCTCTCTCACACACAGCTTCTCTTTCTCTCTCTCTCTCTATCTCTCTCACTCACAGCTTCTCTTTTCTCTCTCTCTCTCACTCACTCACAGCTTCTCTTTCTCTCTCTCTCTCACTCACAGCTTCTCTTTTCTCTCTCTCTCACTCACTCAGCTTCTCTTTCTCTCTCTCTCTGATTCACAGCTTCTCTTTCTCTCCCTCACTAACTCACATCTTCTCTTTCTCTCTCTCTCACTCACTCACACCTTCCCTTTCTCTCTCTCTCTCACTCACTCACAGCTTTCTTTCTCTCTCTATGTCTCACTCACATCTTCTCTCTCTCTCTCTCTCACTCACATCTTCTCTTTCTCTCTCTCTCACTCTCACAGCTTCTATTTCTCTCTCTCACTCACAGCTTCTCTTTCTTTCTCTCTCTCTCTCACTCACTCACGACTTCTATTTCTCTCTCTCACACACACACAGCTTCTCTTTCTCTCTATCTCTCTCACTCACAGATTCACTTTTCTCTCTCACTCACTCACAGCTTCTCTATCTCTCTCACTCACAGCTTCTCTTTTCTCTCTCTCACTCACTCACAGCTTCTCTTTCTCTCTCTCACTAACTCACAGCTTCTCTTTCTCTCTCTCTCACTCACTCACAGCTTCCCTTTCTCTCTCCCTCTCACTCACTCACAGCTTTCTTTCTCTCTCTATGTCTCACAGCTTCTCTCTCTCTCTCACTCACTCACAGCTTCTCTTTCTCTCTCTCTCACTCAGTCACAGCTTCTCTTTCTCTCTCTCACTAACTCACAGCGTCTCTTTCTCTCTCTCACACACATCTTCTCTTTCTCTCTCTCTCTCTCACACAGCTTCTCTTTCTCTCACACACACTCACTCACAGCTTCTCTCTCTTTCTCTGTCTCTCTCACTCACAGCTTCTCTTTCTCTCTCTCTCTCACAGCTACTCTTTCTCTCTCTCTCTCTCACTCACTCACAGCTTCTCTTTCTCTGTCTCTCACTCACTCATGACTTCTATTTCTCTCTCCCACACACACACAGCTTCTCTTTCTCTATCTCTATCTCTCTCACTCACAGCTTCTCTTTTCTCTCTCTCTCTCACTCACTCACAGCTTCTCTTTCTCTCTCTCTCTCACTCACAGCTACTCTTTCTCTCTCTCACTAACTCACAGCTTCTCTCTCTCTCTCACTCACTCACTCACAGCTTCCCTTTCTCTCTCTCTCACACTCACTCACAGCTTCTCTTTCTCTCTCTCTCTCACTCACTCACTGCTTATCTTTCTCTCTCACTCACTCACAGCTTTCTTTCTCTCTCTCTCACTCACTCACAGCTTCTTTCTCTCTCTCACTCACAGCTTCTCTTTCTTTCTCTCTCTCTCTCACTCACTCACGACTTCTATTTCTCTCTCTCACACACACACAGCTTCTCTTTCTCTCTATCTCTCTCACTCACAGATTCTCTTTCTCTTTCTCTCACTCACTCACAGCTTCTATTTCTCTCTCTCACTCACAGCTTCTCTTTCTCTCTCTCTCACTCACTCACAGCTTCTATTTCTCTCTCTCACTCACAGCTTCTCTTTCTTTCTCTCTCTCTCTCACTCACAGCTTCTCTTTCCCTTCTCCCTCTCTCTCACTCATAGCTTCTCCCTGTCTCTCTCACTCACAGCTTCTATTTCTCTCTGTATCTGTCACTCATAACTTCCCTTTCTCTCTCTCTCACTCACAGCTTCTTTCTCTCTCTCTCTCACTCACAGCTTCTCTCTCTCTCTCTCTCACTAATTCACAGCTTCTCTTTCTCTCTCTCTCTCTCACATAGCTTCTCTTTCTCTCTCTCTCTCGTTCACAACTTCTATTTCTCTCTCACACACTCACAGCTTCTCTATCTCTCTCTCTCTCACTCAGAGCTTCTCTCTCTCTCTCTCTCACTCACAGCTTTTCTTGCTCTGTCTCTCTCACTCACAGCTTCTCTTTCTCTCTCTCTCACAGCTACTCTTTCTCTCTCTCTCTCTCTCACTCACAGCTTCTCCCTCTCTCTCTCTCTCACTCACAGCTTCTATTTCTCTCTGTATCTCTCACTCACAGCTTCCCTTTCTTTCTCTCTCTCTCTCACAGCTTCTTTCTCTCTCTCAATCACAGCTATTCTTTCTCTCTCACTCACTCACAGGTTCTCTTTCTCTCTCTCTCACTCACAGCTTCTCTTTCTCTCTCTCACTAACTCACAGCTTGTCTTTCTCTCTCACACATCTTCTCTTTCTCTCTCTCTCTCTCACACAGCTTCTCTTTCTCTCTCTCTCTCTCTCACTCACTCACAGCTTCTATTACTCTCTCACACACACACAGCTTCTCTTTCTCTCTTTCTCTCACTCACAGCTTCTCTCTCTTTGTCTCTCTCACTCACAGCTTCTCTTTCTCTCTCACACACACAGCTACTCTTTCTCTCTCTCTTTCTCTCACTCACAGCTTCTCTTTCCCTTCTCTCTCTCTCTCTCTCACTCACAGCTTCTTTCTCTCTCTCTCACTCACAGCTTTTCTTTCTCTCTCACTCACTTACAGCTTCTCTCTCACTCTCTCTCTCACTCACAGCTTCTATTTCTCTGTCTCTCTCACAGCTTTTCTTTCTCTCTCTCTCACTCACTCACTCACAACTTCTCTTTCTATCTCTCTCACAGACACAGCTTCTCTTTCTCTCTCTCTCACTCACTCACAGCTTCTATTTCTCTCTCTCACTCACTGCATCTCTTTCTTTCTCTCTCTCTCTCACTCACGACTTCTATTTCTCTCTCTCACACACACACAGCTTCTCTTTCTCTCTTTCTCTCTCACTCACAGATTCTCTTTTCTCTCTCTCTCACTCACTCACAGCTTCTTTCTCTCTATCTCTCACTCACAGCTTCTCTTTTCTCTCTCTCTCTCACTCACTCAGCTTCTCTTTCTCTCTCTCTCTCTCTCATTCACAGCTTCTCTTTCTCTCCCTCACTAACTCACAGCTTCTCTTTCTCTCTCTCTCACTCACTCACACCTTCCCTTTCTCTCTCTCTCTCACTCACTCACAGCTTTCTCTCTCTCTCTATGTCTCACAGCTTCTCTGTCTCTCTCACTCACTCACAGCTTCTCTTTCTCTCTCTCTCACTCAGTCACAGCTTCTCTTTCTCTCTATCTCTCTCACTCACAGCTTCTCTTTCTCTCTCTCACTAACTCACAGCATCTCTTTCTCTCTCTCACACATCTTCTCTTTCTCTCTCTCTCTCTCTCTCACACACAGCTTCTCTTTCTCTCACACACACTCACTCACAGCTTCTCTCTCTTTCTCTGTCTCTCTCACTCACAGCTTCTCTTTCTCTCTCTCTCTCACAGCTACTCTTTCTCTCTCTCTCTCTCACTCACTCACAGCTTCTCTTTCTCTCTCTCTCACTCACTCATGACTTCTATTTCTCTCTCCCACACACACACAGCTTCTCTTTCTCTATCTCTCTCTATCTCTCTCACTCACAGCTTCTCTTTTCTCTCTCTCTCACTCACTCACAGCTTCTCTTTCTCTCTCTCACTAAGTCACAGCTTCTCTCTCTCTCACTCACTCACTCACAGCTTCCCTTTCTCTCTCTCTCTCACTCACTCACAGCTTCTCTTTCTCTCTCTCTCTCACTCACTCACTGCTTATCTTCCTCTCTCACTCACTCACAGCTTTCTTTCTCTCTCTCTCACTCACTCACAGCTTCTATTTCTCTCTCTCACTCACAGCTTCTCTTTCTTTCTCTCTCTCTCTCACTCACTCACGACTTCTATTTCTCTCTCACACACACACACAGCTTCTCTTTCTCTCTATCTCTCTCACTCACAGATTCTCTTTCTCTCTCTCTCACTCACTCACAGCTTCTATTTCTCTCTCTCACTCCCAGCTTCTCTTTCTTTCTTTCTCTCTCTCACTCACTCACGACTTCTATTTCTCTCTCACACACACACACAGCTTCTCTTTCTCTCTATCTCTATCACTCACAGATTCTCTTTTCTCTCTCTCTCTCACTCACTCACAGCTTCTCTTTCTCTCTATCTCTCTCACTCACAGCTTCTCTTTTCTCTCTCTCTCACTCACTCACACCTTCCCTTTCTCTCTCTCTCTCACTCACTCACAGCTTTCTCTCTCTCTCTATGTCTCACTCACATCTTCTCTCTCTCTCTCTCTCTCTCACTCACAGCTTCTCTTTCTCTCTCTCTCACTCACTCACAGCTTCTATTTCTCTCTCTCACTCACAGCTTCTCTTTCTTTCTCTCTCTCTCTCACTCACAGCTTCTCTTTCCCTTCTCCCTCTCTCTCACTCACAGCTTCTCCCTGTCTCTCTCACTCACAGCTTCTATTTCTCTCTGTATCTGTCACTCATAACTTCCCTTTCTCTCTCTCTCTCTCACTCACAGCTTCTTTCTCTCTCTCTCTCTCACTCACAGCTTCTCTTTCTCTCTCTCACTAACTCACAGCTGCTCTTTCTCTCTCTCCCTCTCACATAGCTTCTCTTTCTCTCTCTCTCTCGTTCACAACTTCTATTTCTCTCTCACACACTCACAGCTTCTCTCTCTCTCTCTCTCTCTCTCACTCAGCTTCTCTCTCTCTCTCACTCACAGCTTTTCTTGCTCTGTCTCTCTCACTCACAGCTTCTCTTTCTCTCTCTCTCACAGCTACTCTCTCTCTCTCTCTCTCTCTCACTCACAGCTTCTCCCTCTCTCTCTCTCTCACTCACAGCTTCTATTTCTCTCTGTATCTCTCACTCACAGCTTCCCTTTCTTTCTCTCTCTCTCTCACAGCTTCTTTCTCTCTCTCAGTCACAGCTATTCTTTCTCTCTCACTCACTCACAGCTTCTTTCACTCTCTCTCTCTCACTCTCAGCTTCTATTTCTCTGTCTCTCTCACAACTTCTCTTTCTCTCTCTCACACTCACTCACTCACAACTTCTCTTTCTATCTCTGTCACAGACACAGCTACTCTTTCTCTCTCTCTCACTCACTCACAGCTTCTATTTCTCTCTCTCACTCACAGCTTCTCTTTCTTTCTCTCTCTCTCTCACTCACTCACGACTTCTATTTCTCTCTCTCACACACACAGCTTCTCTTTCTCTCTATCTCTCTCACTCACAGATTCTCTTTTCTCTCTCTCTCACTCACTCACAGCTTGTCTTTCTCTCTATCTCTCTCACTCACAGCTTTTCTTTTCTCTCTCTCTCACTCACTCACAGCTTCTCTTTCTCTCTCTCACTAACTCACAGCTTCTCTTTCTCTCTCTCTCCCTCAGTCACATTCTCTTTCTCTCTCTCTCTCACTCACTCACAGCTTCTATTTCTCACACACACACACAGCTTCTCTCTCTCTCTCTCACTCACAGCTTCTCTTTTCTCTCTCTCTCTCACTCACTCACAGCTTCTCTTTCTCTCTCTCTCACTCACAGCTTCTCTTTCTCTCTCTCACTAACTCACAGCTTCTTTCTCTCTCTCACACACATCTTCTCTTTCTCTCTCTCTCTCTCACACAGCTTCTCTGTCTCTCTCGCACACTCACTCACAGCTTCTCTCTCTTTCTCTGTCTCTCTCACTCACAGCTTCTCTTTCTCTCTCTCACACAGCTACTCTTTCTCTCTCTCTTTCTCTCACTCACAGCTTCTTTCCCTTCTCTCTCTCTCTCACTCACCGCTTCTCCTTCTCTCTCTCACTCACAGCTTCTATTTCTCTCTGTATCTGTCACTCATAACTTCCCTTTCTCTCTCTCTCTCTCTCACTCACAGCTTCTTTCTCTCTCTCTCAATCACAGCTTTTCTTTCTCTATCACTCACTCACAGCTTCTCTTTCACACTCTCTCTCACTCACAGCTTCTATTTCTCTGTCTCTCTCACAGCTTCTCTTTCTCTCTCTCTCACTCACTCACTCACAACTTCTCTTTCTATCTCTCTCACAGACAGCTTCTCTTTCTCTCTCTCACTCACTCACAGCTTCTATTTGTCTCTCTCTCACTCACTGCTTCTCTTTCTCTCTCTGTCTCTCACTCACTCACGACTTCTATTTCTCTCTCTCACACACACACAGCTTCTCTTTCTCTCTATCTCTCTCACTCACAGCTTCTCCCTCTCTCTCTCTCACTCACTCACAGCTTCTCTTTCTCTCTATCTCTCTCACTCACAGCTTCGCTTTCTCTCTCTCTCTCACTCACAGCTTCTCTTTCTCTCTCTCACTAACTCACAGCTTCTCTTTCTCTCTCTCTCATTGCCTCACACCTTCCCTTTCTCTCTATCTCTCACTCACTCACAGGTTTCTTTCTCTCTCTATGTCTCACTCACAGCTTCTCTCTCTCTCACTCACTCACAGCTTCTCTTTCTCTCTCTCCCAATCAGTCACGGCTTCTCTTTCTCTCTCTCTCACTCACTCACTGCTTCTCTCTCTTTCACACAGCTTCTCTTTCTCTCTCTCTCTAACTCACAGCTTCTCTTTCTCTCTCTCTCACATAGCTTCTCTTTCTCTCTCTCTCGTTCACAGCTTCTATTTCTCTCTCACACACTCACAGCTTCTCTATCTCTATCTCTCTCACTCACAACTTCTCTCTCTCTCTCTCCCACTCACAGCTTATCTTTCTCTCTCTCTCTCACTCACAGCTTCTCTTTCCCTTCTCTCCCTCTCTCACTCACAGCTTCTCCCTCTCTCTCTCTCTCTCTCTCTCTCTCTCACTCACAGCTTCTATTTCTCTCTGTATCTCTCACTCATAGCTTCCCTTTCTCTCTCTCTCACTCACAGCTTCTTTCTCTCTCTCTCAATCACAGCTTTTCTTTCTCTCTCACTCAGTCACAGCTTCTCTTTCACTCTCTCTCTCTCACACAGCTTCTATTTCTCTGTCTCTCTCACAGCTTCTCTTTCTCTCTCTCTCACTCACTCACTCACAACTTCTCTTTCTATCTCTCTCACAGACACAGCTTCTCTTTCTCTCTCACTCACCCACAGCTTCTATTTCTCTCTCTCACTCACAGCTTCTCTTTCTTTCTCTCTCTCTCTCACTCACTCAAGACTTCTATTTCTCTCTCTCTCACACACACAGCTTCTCTTTCTCTCTATCTCTCTCACTCACAGATTCTCTTTTCTCTCTCTCTCACTCACTCACAGCTTCTCTTTCTCTCTATCTCTCTCACTCACAGCTTCTCTTTTTTCTCTCTCTCTCATTCACTCACAGCTTCTCTTTCTCTCTCTCCCTCTCACTCACAGCTTCTCTTTCTCTCTCTCACTAACTCACAGCTTCTCTTTCTCTCTCTCTCACTCACACAGCTTCCCTTTCTCTCTATCTCTCACTCAATCACAGCTTTCTTTCTCTCTCTATGTCTCACTCACAGCTTCTCTTTCTCTATCTCTCTCTATCTCTCTCACTCACAGCTTCTCTTTTCTCTCTCTCTCTCACTCACTCACTCACTCACAGCTTCTCTTTCTCTCTCTCTCACTCACAGCTTCTCTTTCTCTCTCTCACTAACTCACAGCTTCTCTCTCTCTCTCTCTCACTCACTCACTCACAGCTTCCCTTTCTCTCTCTCTCTCTCACTCACTCACAGCTTCTCTTTCTCTCTCTCTCTCACTCACTCACTCACTGCTTATCTTTCTCTCTCACTCACTCACAGCTTTCTTTCTCTCTCTCTGTCTCACTCACAGCTTCTCTTTCTCTCTCTCTCTCACTCAGCTTCTCTTTCTCTCTCTCACTCACAGCTTCTCATTCTCTCTCTCTCACTCTATCACTCACAGCTTCTCTTTCTCTCTCTCTCTCACTCACAGCTTCTCTTTCTCTCTCTCTCTCTCACTCAGAGCTTGTCTTTATCTCTCAAACACACACTGATTCTCTCTTTCTCTCTCACACCTTCTCTTTCACTCTCTCTCTCACTCAGAGCTTCTCTTTCTCTCTCTCTCACATAGCTTCTCTTTCTCTCTCTCTCATTCACAGCTTCTATTTCTCTCTCTCACTCACAGCTTCTCTTTCACTCTCTCTCATTCACAGCTTCTCTCTCTCTCTCACTCACAGCTTCTTCACACTCTCTCTCTCTCACTCACTCACAGCTTCTCTTTCTCTCTCACTCTCACAGCTTCTCTTTCTCTCAGTGCTTCTCTCTCTCACTCACTCACTCACAGCTTCTCTTTCTCTCACACACACACTCACAGATTCTCCATCACTCTCTCACTCACAGCTTCTCTTTCTCTCTCTCTCTCTCACTCACAGCTTCTCTTTCTCTCTCTTCCACTCACAGCTTCTCTTTCTCTCATTCTCTCTCACTCAGCTTTTCTTTCTCTCTCTCTCACTCACAGCTTCTCATTCTCTCTCTCTCACTCTATCACTCACAGCTTCTCTTTCTCTCTCTCTCACTCACAGCTTCTCTTTCTCTCTCTCTCTCACTCACAGCTTGTCTTTCTCTCTCACACACACACACTGCTTCTCTCTCTCTCACACAGCTTCTCTTTCTCTTTCTGTCACATAGCTTCTCTTTCTCTCTCTCTCTCGTTCACACCTTCTATTTCTCTCTCACACACTCACAGCTTCTCTCTCTCTCTCTCACTCAGAGCTTCTCTCTCTCTCTCTCACTCACTCACAGCTTTTCTTTCTCTGTCTCTCTCACTCACAGCTTCTCTTTCTCTCTCTCTCTCACAGCTACTCTTTCTCTCTCTCTTACTCTCACTCACAGCTTCACTTTCCCTTCTCTCTCTCTCACTCACAGCTTCTATTTCTCTCTCTCACTCACAGCTTCTCTTTCTTTCTCTCTCTCTCTCACTCACTCACGACTTCTATTTCTCTCTCTCACACACACAAAGCTTCTCTTTCTCTCTATCTCTCTCACTCACAGATTCTCTTTTCTCTCTCTCTCACTCACTCACAGCTTCTCTTTCTCTCTATCTCTCTCACTCACAGCTTCTCTTTTCTCTCTCTCTCACTCACTCACAGCTTCTCTTTCTCTCTCTCACTAACTCACAGCTTCTCTTTCTCTCTCTCTCACTCACTCACAGCTTCCCTTTCTCTCTCTCTCACTCACTCACAGGTTTCTTTCTCTCTCTATGTCTCACTCACAGATTCTCTCTCTCTCACTCAGTCACAGCTTCTCTTTCTCGCTCTCTCTCACTCACTCACAGCTTCTATTTCTCTCTCTCACACACACAGCTTCTCTTTCTCTCTCTCTCTCTCACTCACAGCTTCTCTTTTCTCTCTCTCTCTCTCACTCAGTCACAGCTTCTCTTTCTCTCTCTCTCACTCACTGCTTCTCTTTCTCTCTCTCACTAACTCACAGCTTGTCTTTCTCTCTCACACATCTTCTCTTTCTCTCTCTCTCTCTCTCACACAGCTTCTCTTTCTCTCTCTCTCACTCACTCATCTTCTATTTCTCTCTCACACACACAGCTTCTCTTTCTCTCTCTCTCACTCACAGCTTCTCTCTCTTTCTCTGTCTCTCTCACTCACAGCTTCTCTTTCTCTCTCTCACACACAGCTACTCTTTCTCTCTCTCTTTCTCTCACTCACAGCTTCTCTTTCCCTTCTCTCTCTCTCACTCACAGCTTCTCCCTCTCTCTCTCACTCACAGCTTCTATTTCTCTCTGTATCTCTCACTCATAGCTTCCCTTTCTCTCTCTCTCTCTCACTCACAGCTTCTTTCTCTCTCTCTCAATCACAGCTTTTCTTTCTCTCTCACTCACTCACAACTTCTCTTTCTATCTCTCTCACAGACACAGCTTCTCTTTCTCTCTCTCTCACTCACTCACAGCTTCTATTTCTCTCTCTCACTCACTGCTTCTCTTTCTTTCTCTCTCTCTCTCTCTCTCTCTCACTCACGACTTCTATTTCTCTCTCTCACACACACACAGCTTCTCTTTCTCTCTATCTCTCTCACTCACAGATTCTCTTTTCTCTCTCTCTCTCTCTCACTCACTCACAGCTTCTCTTTCTCTCTATCTCTCACTCACAGCTTCTCTTTTCTCTCTCTCTCTCACTCACTCAGCTTCTCTTTCTCTCTCTCTCTCTCATTCACAGCTTCTCTTTCTCTCCCTCACTAACTCACAGCTTCTCTTTCTCTCTCTCTCACTCACTCACACCTTCCCTTTCTCTCTCTCTCACTCACTCACAGCTTTCTTTCTCTCTCTATGTCTCACTCACATCTTCTCTCTCTCTCTCTCACTCACAGCTTCTCTTTCTCTCTCTCTCTCTCACTCACAGCTTCTATTTCTCTCTCTCACTCACAGCTTCTCTTTCTTTCTCTCTCTCTCTCTCACTCACGACTTCTATTTCTCTCTCTCACACACACACAGCTTCTCTTTCTCTCTATCTCTCTCACTCACAGATTCTCTTTTCTCTCTCTCTCTCTCTCACTCACTCACAGCTTCTCTTTCTCTCTCTCTCTCACTCACTCACAGCTTCTCTTTCTCTCTCTCACTAACTCACAGCTTCTCTTTTCTCTCTCTCTCTCACTCACTCACAGCTTCTCTTTCTCTCTCTCACTAACTCACAGCTTCTCTTTCTCTCTCTCTCACTCACTCACAGCTTCCCTTTCTCTCTCTCTCTCACTCACTCACAGCTTTCTTTCTCTCTCTATGTCTCACTCACAGATTCTCTCTCTCTCACTCACTCACAGTTTCTCTCTCTCTCACTCAGTCACAGCTTCTCTTTCTCTCTCTCTCTCACTCACTCACAGCTTCTATTTCTCTCTCACACACACACAGCTTCTCTTTCTCTCTCTCTCTCTCACTCACAGCTTCTCTTTTCTCTCTCTCTCTCTCACTCACTCACAGCTTCTCTTTCTCTCTCTCTCACTCACAGCTTCTCTTTCTCTCTCTCACTAACTCACAGCTTGTCTTTCTCTCTCACACATCTTCTCTTTCTCTCTCTCTCTCTCACACAGCTTCTCTTTCTCTCTCTCTCTCACTCACTCACAGCTTCTATTTCTCTCTCACACACACACAGCTTCTCTTTCTCTCTCTCTCTCACTCACAGCTTCTCTCTCTGTCTCTCTCACTCACAGCTTCTCTTTCTCTCTCACACACACAGCTACTCTTTCTCTCTCTCTTTCTCTCACTCACAGCTTCTCTTTCCCTTCTCTCTCTCTCACACTCACAGCTTCTATTTCTCTGTCTCTCTCACAGCTTCTCTTTCTCTCTCTCTCACTCACTCACAGCTTTCTTTCTCTCTCTATGTCTCACTCACATCTTCTCTCTCTCTCTCTCACTCACAGCTTCTCTTTCTCTCTCTCTCACTCACTCGCTTCTATTTCTCTCTCTCACTCACAGCTTCTCTTTCTTTCTCTCTCTCTCTCACTCACTCACGACTTCTATTTCTCTCTCTCACACACACACACAGCTTCTCTTTCTCTCTATCTCTCTCACTCACAGATTCTCTTTTCTCTCTCTCTCTCACTCACTCACAGCTTCTCTTTCTCTCTATCTCTCTCACACAGCTTCTCTTTTCTCTCTCTCTCTCACTCACTCACAGCTTCTCTTTCCCTCTCTCATTAACTCACAGCTTCTCTTTCTCTCTCTCTCACTCACTCACAGCTTCCCTTTCTCTCTCTCTCTCACTCACTCACAGCTTTCTCTCTCTCTCTATGTCTCACTCACAGATTCTCTCTCTCACTCACAGTTTCTCTCTCTCTCACTCAGTCACAGCTTCTCTTTGTCTCTCTCTCTCACTCACTCACAGCTGCTATTTCTCTCTCACACACACACAGCTTCTCTTTCTCTCTCTCTCACTCACAGCTTCTCTTTTCTCTCTCTCTCTCTCACTCACTCACAGCTTCTCTTTCTCTCTCTCTCACTCACAGCTTCTCTTTCTCTCTCTCACTAACTCACAGCTTGTCTTTCTCTCTCACACATCTTCTCTTTCTCTCTCTCTCTCTCACACAGCTTCTCTTTCTCTCTCTCTCTCACTCACTCACAGCTTCTATTTCTCTCTCACACACACACAGCTTCTCTTTCTCTCTCTCTCTCTCACTCACAGCTTCTCTTTCTCTCTCTCACTAACTCACAGCTTCTCTTTCTCTCTCTCTCTCTCACATAGCTTCTCTTTCTCTCTCTCTCTCGTTCACAACTTCTATTTCTCTCTCACACACTCACAGCTTCTCTCTCTCTCTCTCTCTCTCTCTCACTCAGCTTCTCTCTCTCTCTCACTCACAGCTTTTCTTGCTCTGTCTCTCTCACTCACAGCTTCTCTTTCTCTCTCTCACACAGCTACTCTCTCTCTCTCTCTCTCACTCACAGCTTCTCCCTCTCTCTCTCACTCACTCACAGCTTCTATTTCTCTCTGTATCTCTCACTCACAGCTTCCCTTTCTTTCTTTCTCTCTCTCACAGCTTCTTTCTCTCTCTCAGTCACAGCTATTCTTTCTCTCTCACTCACTCACAGCTTCTTTCACTCTCTCTCTCTCACTCTCAGCTTCTATTTCTCTGTCTCTCTCACAACTTCTCTTTCTCTCTCTCACACTCACTCACTCACAACTTCTCTTTCTATCTCTCTCACAGACACAGCTTCTCTTTCTCTCTCACTCACTCACTCACAGCTTCTATTACTCTCTCTCACTCACAGCTTCTCTTTCTTTCTCTCTCTCTCACTCACTCACGACTTCTATTTCTCTCTCTCACACACACAGCTTCTCTTTCTCTCTATCTCTCTCACTCACAGATTCTCTTTTCTCTCTCTCTCACTCACTCACAGCTTGTCTTTCTCTCTATCTCTCTCACTCACAGCTTTTCTTTTCTCTCTCTCTCACTCACTCACAGCTTCTCTTTCTCTCTCTCACTAACTCACAGCTTCTCTTTCTTTCTCTCTCTCTCCCTCATTCACATTCTCTTTCTCTCTCTCTCTCACTCACTCACAGCTTCTATTTCTCACACACACACACACAGCTTCTCTCTCTCTCTCTCTCACTCACAGCTTCTCTTTTCTCTCTCTCTCTCTCACTCACTCACAGCTTCTCTTTCTCTCTCTCTCACTCACAGCTTCTCTTTCTCTCTCTCACTAACTCACAGCTTCTTTCTGTCTCACACACACATCTTCTCTTTCTCTCTCTCTCTCTCACACAGCTTCTCTGTCTCTCTCGCACACTCACTCACAGCTTCTCTCTCTTTCTCTGTCTCCCTCACTCACAGCTTCTCTTTCTCTCTCTCACACAGCTACTCTTTCTCTCTCTCTTTCTCTCACTCACAGCTTCTCTTTCCCTGCTCTCTCTCTCTCACTCACAGCTTCTCCTTCTCTCTCTCACTCACAGCTTCTATTTCTCTCTGTATCTGTCACTCATAACTACCCTTTCTCTCTCTCTCTCTCTCACTCACAGCTTCTTTCTCTCTCTCTGAATCACAGCTTTTCTTTCTCTCTCACTCACTCACAGCTTCTCTTTCACACTCTCTCACTCACAGCTTCTATTTCTCTGTCTCTCTCACAGCTTCTCTTTCTCTCTCTCTCACTCACTCACTCACAACTTCTCTTTCTATCTCTCTCACAGACAGCTTCTCTTTCTCTCTCTCACTCACTCACAGCTTCTATTTCTCTCTCTCTCACTCACTGCTTCTCTTTCTCTCTCTGTCTCTCACTCACTCACGACTTCTATTTCTCTCTCACACACACACACAGCTTCTCTTTCTCTCTATCTCTCTCACTCACAGCTTCTCCCTCTCTCTCTCTCACTCACTCACAGCTTCTCTTTCTCTCTATCTCTCTCACTCACAGCTTCGCTTTCTCTCTCTCTCTCACTCACAGCTTCTCTTTCTCTCTCTCACTAACTCACAGCTTCTCTTTCTCTCTCTCTCATTCCCTCACACCTTCCCTTTCTCTCTATCTCTCACTCACTCACAGGTTTCTTTCTCTCTCTATGTCTCACTCACAGCTTCTCTCTCTCTCTCTCACTCACAGCTTCTCTTTCACTCTCTCTCTCTCACTCTCAGCTTCTATTTCTCTGTCTCTCTCACAGCTTCTCTTTCTCTCTCTCACATTCACTCACAACTTCTCTTTCTATCTCTCTCACAGACACAGCTTCTCTTTCTCTCTCTCTCACTCACTCACAACTTCTATTTCTCTCTCTCACTCACAGCTTCTCTTTCTCTCTATCTCTCTCACTCACGGATTCTCTTTTCTCTCTCTCTCACTCACTCACAGCTTCTCTTTCTCTCTATCTCTCTCACTCACAGCTTCTCTTTTCTCTCTCTCTCTCACTCACACAGCTTCTCTTTCTCTCTCTCACTAACTCACAGCTTCTCTTTCTCTCTCTCTCCCTCAGTCACATTCTCTTTCTCTCTCTCTCTCACTCACTCACAGCTTCTATTTCTCACACACACACACACAGCTTCTCTCTCTCTCTCTCACTCACAGCTTCTCTTTTCTCTCTCTCTCTCTCACTCACTCACAGCTTCTCTTTCTCTCTCTCTCACTTACAGCTTCTCTTTCTCTCTCTCACTAACTCACAGCTTCTTTCTCTCTCTCACACATCTTCTCTTTCTCTCTCTCTCTCTCTCACACAGCTTCTCTGTCTCTCTCGCACACTCACTCACAGCTTCTCTCTCTTTCTCTGTCTCTCTCACTCACAGCTTCTCTTTCTCTCTCTCACACAGCTACTCTTTCTCTCTCTCTTTCTCTCACTCACAGCTTCTCTTTCCCTTCTCTCTCTCTCTCACTCACAGCTTCTCCCTCTCTCTCTCACTCACAGCTTCTATTTCTCTCTGTATCTGTCACTCATAACTTCCCTTTCTCTCTCTCTCTCTCTCACTCACAGCTTCTTTCTCTCTCTCTCAATCACAGCTTTTCTTTCTCTCTCACTCACTCACAGCTTCTCTTTCACACTCTCTCTCACTCACAGCTTCTATTTCTCTGTCTCTCTCACAACTTCTCTTTCTCTCTCTCTCACTCACTCACTCACAACTTCTCTTTCTATCTCTCTCACAGACAGCTTCTCTTTCTCTCTCTCTCACTCACTCACAGCTTCTATTTCTCTCTCTCTCACTCACTGCTTCTCTTTCTCTCTCTGTCTCTCACTCACACGACTTCTATTTCTCTCTCACACACACACACAGCTTCTCTTTCTCTCTATCTCTCTCACTCACAGCTTCTCCCTCTCTCTCTCTCACTCACTCACAGCTTCTCTTTCTCTCTATCTCTCTCACTCACAGCTTCTCCCTCTCTCTCTCTCACTCACTCACAGCTTCTCTTTCTCTCTCTCTCACTCACTCACTGCTTCTCTCTCTTTCACACAGCTTCTCTTTCTCTCTCTCTCTAACTCACAGCTTCTCTTTCTCTCTCGCTCACATAGCTTCTCTTTCTCTCTCTCTCGTTCACAGCTTCTATTTCTCTCTCACACACTCACAGCTTCTCTATCTCTCTCTCTCTCTCACTCACAGCTTCTCTCTCTCTCTCCCACTCACAACTTTTCTTTCTCTCTCTCTCTCACTCACAGCTTCTCTTTCGCTCTCTCTCTCACTCACAGCTTCTCTCTCTCTTTCTCTCACTCACAGCTTCTCTTTCCCTTCGCTCCCTCTCTCACTCACAGCTTCTCCCTCTCTCTCTCTCTCTCTCACTCACAGCTTCTATTTCTCTCTGTATCTCTCACTCATAGCTTCCCTTTCTCTCTCTCTCTCTCACTCACAGCTTCTTTCTCTCTCTCTCAATCACAGCTTTTCTTTCTCTCTCACTCACTCACAGCTTCTCTTTCACTCTCTCTCTCTCACACAGCTTCTATTTCTCTGTCTCTCTCACAGCTTCTCTTTCTCTCTCTCTCACTCACTCACTCACAACTTCTCTTTCTATCTCTCTCACTCACAGCTTCTCTTTCTTTCTCTCTCTCTCTCACTCACTCAAGACTTCTATTTCTCTCTCTCACACACACACAGCTTCTCTTTCTCTCTATCTCTCTCACTCACAGATTCTCTTTTCTCTCTCTCTCACTCACTCACAGCTTCTCTTTCTCTCTCTCACTCACAGCTTCTCTTTTCTCTCTCTCTCTCATTCACTCACAGCTTCTCTTTCTCTCTCTCCCTCTCACTCACAGCTTCTCTTTCTCTCTCTCACTAACTCATAGCTTCTCTTTCTCTCTCTCTCACTCACTCACAGCTTCTATTTCTCTCTCTCTCACACACAGCTTCTCTTTCTCTCTCTCTCTCACTCACAGCTTCTCTTTTCTCTCTCTCTCTCTCACTCAGTCACAGCTTCTCTTTCTCTCTCTCTCTCTCACTCAGAGCTTGTCTTTCTCTCTCAAACACACACTGCTTCTCTCTTTCTCTCTCACAGCTTCTCTTTCACTCTCTCTCTCACTCACAGCTTCTCTTACTCTCTCTCTCACATAGCTTCTCTTTCTCTCTCTCTCATTCACAGCTTCTATTTCTCTCTCTCACTCACAGCTTCTCTTTCACTCTCTCTCACTCACAGCTTCTCTCTCTCTCTCGCTCACAGCTTCTTCACACTCTCTCTCTCTCACTCACTCACTCACTCACTCACAGCTTCTCTTTCTCTCTCACTCTCACAGCTTCTCTTTCTCTCAGTGCTTCTCTCTCTCACTCACTCACTCACAGCTGCTCTTTCTCCCACACAAACACACTCACAGATTCTCCATCACTCTCTCACTCACAGCTTCTCTTTCTCTCTCTCTCTCTCTCTCACTCACAGCTTCTCTTTCTCTCTCTTCCACTCACAGCTTCTCTTTCTCTCATTCTCTCTCACTCAGCTTTTCTTTCTCTCTCTCTCACTCACAGCTTCTCATTCTCTCTCTCTCACTCTATCACTCACAGCTTCTCTTTCTCTCTCACACACACTCACAGCTTCTCTTTCTCTCTCTCTCTCACTCACAGCTTGTCTTTCTCTCTCTCACACACACACTGCTTCTCTCTCTCTCACACAGCTTCTCTTTCTCTTTCTGTCACATAGCTTCTCTTTCTCTCTCTCTCTCGTTCACACCTTCTATTTCTCTCACACACTCACAGCTTCTCTTTCTCTCTCTCTCACTCACTCACACCTTCGATTTCTCTCTCTCTCTCACTCACTCACAGCTTTCTTTCTCTCTCTATGTCTCACTCACATCTTCTCTCTCTCTCTCTCTCACTCACAGCTTCTGTTTCTCTCTCACTCACTCACAGCTTCTATTTCTCTCTCTCACTCACAGCTTCTCTTTCTTTCTCTCTCTCTCTCACTCACTCACGACTTCTATTTCTCTCTCACACACACACACAGCTTCTCTTTCTCTCTATCTCTCTCACTCACAGATTCTCTTTTCTCTCTCTCTCTCACTCACTCACAGCTTCTCTTTCTCTCTATCTCTCTCACTCACAGCTTCTCTTTTCTCTCTCTCTCTCACTCACTCACAGCTTCTCTTTCTCTCTCTCACTAACTCACAGCTTCTCTTTCTCTCTCTCTCCCTCAGTCACATTCTCTTTCTCTCTCTCTCTCACTCACTCACAGCTTCTATTTCTCACACACACACACACAGCTTCTCTCTCTCACTCACAGCTTCTCTTTTTTCTCTCTCTCTCTCTCTCACTCACTCACAGCTTCTCTTTCTCTCTCTCTCACTTACAGCTTCTCTTTCTCTCTCTCACTAACTCACAGCTTCTTTCTCTCTCACACACATCTTCTCTTTCTCTCTCTCTCTCTCACACAGCTTCTCTGTCTCTCTCGCACACTCACTCACAGCTTCTCTCTCTTTCTCTGTCTCTCTCACTCACAGCTTCTCTTTCTCTCTCTCACACAGCTACTCTTTCTCTCTCTCTTTCTCTCACTCACAGCTTCTCTTTCCCTTCTCTCTCTCTCTCACTCACAGCTTCTCCCTCTCTCTCTCACTCACAGCTTCTATTTCTCTCTGTATCTGTCACTCATAACTTCCCTTTCTCTCTCTCTCTCTCTCACTCACAGCTTCTTTCTCTCTCTCTCAATCACAGCTTTTCTTTCTCTCTCACTCACTCACGGCTTCTCTTTCACACTCTCTCTCACTCACAGCTTCTATTTCTCTGTCTCTTTCACAACTTCTCTTTCTCTCTCTCTCACTCACTCACTCACAACTTCTCTTTCTATCTCTCTCACAGACAGCTTCTCTTTCTCTCTCTCTCACTCACTCACAGCTTCTATTTCTCTCTCTCTCACTCACTGCTTCTCTTTCTCTCTCTCTCATTCCCTCACACCTTCCCTTTCTCTCTATCTCTCACTCACTCACAGGTTTCTTTCTCTCTCTATGTCTCACTCACAGCTTCTCTCTCTCTCTCTCTCACTCACAGCTTCTCTTTCTCTCCCACTCAGTCACAGCTTCTCTTTCTCTCTCTCTCACTCACTCACTGCTTCTCTCTCTTTCACACAGCTTCTCTTTCTCTCTCTCTCAAACTCACAGCTTTTCTTTTTCTCTCTCTCTCACTCACAGCTTCTCTTTCGCTCTCTCTCTCACTCACAGCTTCTCTCTCTCTTTCTCTCACTCACAGCTTCTCTTTCCCTTCTCTCCCTCTCTCACTCACAGCTTCTCCCTCTCTCTCTCTCTCTCTCACTCACAGCTTCTATTTCTCTCTGTATCTCTCACTCATAGTTTCCCTTTCTCTCTCTCTCTCTCACTCACAGCTTCTTTCTCTCTCTCAATCACAGCTTTTCTTTCTCTCTCACTCACTCACAGCTTTTCTTTCACTCTCTCTCTCTCACACAGCTTCTATTTCTCTGTCTCTCTCACAGCTTCTCTTTCTCTCTCTCTCACTCACTCACTCACAACTTCTCTTTCTCTCTCTCTCTCTCACACAGCTTCTCTTTCTCTCTCTCTCACTCACTCAGCTTCTATTTCTCTCTCACACACACAGCTTCTCTTTCTCTCTCTCTCACTCACAGCTTCTCTCTCTTTCTCTGTCACTCTCACTCACAGCTTCTCTTTCTCTCTCACACACACAGCTACTCTTTCTCTCTCTCTTTCTCTCACTCACAGCTTCTCTTTCCCTTCTCTCTCTCTCTCACTCACAGCTTCTCCCTCTCTCTCTCACTCACAGCTTCTATTTCTCTCTGTATCTCTCACTCATAGCTTCCCTTTCTCTCTCTCTCTCTCACTCACAGCTTCTTTCTCTCTCTCTCAATCACAGCTTCTCTTTCACTCTCTCTCTCACTCACAGCTTCTATTTCTCTGTCTCTCTCACAGCTTCTCTTTCTCTCTCTCTCACTCACTCACTCACAACTTCTCTTTCTATCTCTCTCACAGACACAGCTTCTCTTTCTCTCTCTCTCACTCACTCACAGCTTCTATTTCTCTCTCTCACTCACTGTTTCTCTTTCTTTCTCTCTCTCTCTCACTCACTCACGACTTCTATTTCTCTCTCTCTCACACACACAGCTTCTCTTTCTCTCTATCTCTCTCACTCACAGATTCTCTTTTCTCTCTCTCTCTCTCTCACTCACTCACAGCTTCTCTTTCTCTCTATCTCTCACTCACAGCTTCTCTTTTCTCTCTCTCACTCACTCAGCTTCTCTTTCTCTCTCTCTCTCTCATTCACTGCTTCTCTTTCTCTCCCTCACTAACTCACAGCTTCTCTTTCTCTCTCTCTCACTCACTCACACCTTCCCTTTCTCTCTCTCTCTCACTCACTCACAGCTTTCTTTCTCTCTCTATGTCTCACTCACATCTTCTCTCTCTCTCTCTCACTCACAGCTTCTCTTTCTCTCTCTCTCACTCACTCACAGCTTCTATTTCTCTCTCTCACTCACAGCTTCTCTTTATTTATCTCTCTCTATCTCACTCACTCATGACTTCTATTTCTCTCTCTCACACACACACAGCTTCTCTTTCTCTCTATCTCTCACTCACAGATTGTCTTTTCTCTCTCTCTCTCACTCACTCACAGCTTCTCTTTCTCTCTATCTCTCTCACTCACAGCTTCTCTTTTCTCTCTCTCTCTCACTCACTCACAGCTTCTCTTTCTCTCTCTCACTAACTCACAGCTTCTCTTTCTCTCTCTCTCACTCACTCACAGCTTCCCATTCTCTCTCTCTCTCACTCACTCACAGCTTTCTTTCTCTCTCTATGTCTCACTCACAGATTCTCTCTCTCTCACTCACTCACAGTTTCTCTCTCTCTCACTCAGTCACAGCTTCTCTTTCTCTCTCTCTCTCACTCAGTCACAGCTTCTCTTTCTCTCTCACACACACACAGCTTCGGCCCAGGATGGGAGCCACCTGCGGCAACTGGCCCCGCCTCCCTCCGGCCCTCCATCGACCGGAGGGATAAAGAGACGCCGGGCCGCAGTCGGGACGCCGCGCCGAAGCTCTCCTGGGCCCCCACCATCGGCCCAGGATGGGAGCCACCTGCGGCAACCGGCCCCCGCCTCCCTCCGGCCCTCCATCGACCGGAGGGATAAAGAGACGCCGGGCCGCAGCCGAGACGCTGTGCCGCAGTCAGGACGCCGCGCCTAAGCTCTCCTGGGCCCCCACCATCGGCCCAGGATGGGAGCCACCTGCGTCAACCGGCCCCGCCTCCCTCCGGCCCTCCACCGACTGGAGGGATAAAGAAACGCCGGGCCGAAGTTGGGACGCCGCGCCGAAGCTCTCCTGGGCCCCCACCATCGGCCCAGGATGGGAGCCACATGCGGCAACCGGCCCCGCCTCCCTCCGGCCCTCCATCGACCGGAGGGATAAAGAGACGCCGGGCCGCAGACGAGACGCCGGGCCGCAGTCGGGACACCGCTACGTCCCCGCCTCCCGAGCCTCGGAGGGCTCAAAGGACGCTGCCCCGTGCCGCTCGAGGACTTAGCCCTCTTTCCCGGTTTGGCATTTGCCACGGGGAAGAGTGGAAGTGAACGTCTTTCCTCTTTTCTTTCTTGCCTCTTATATTGTATGCTTTCTGATTTTGTATCTTTCCCCTCGCTGCTGCCTGCTTTAGGCAGCACGCCCCAATGTAAACCACTTAGAGTCTTCTTTGGAAGAGACAAGCGGTATATAAATTAAAACTTTATTATTATTATTATTCTCTTTCTCTCTCTCTCTCTCACTCACAGCTTCTCTTTTCTCTCTCTCTCTCTCACTCACTCACAGCTTCTCTTTCTCTCTCTCTCACTCACAGCTTCTCTTTCTCTCTCTCACTAACTCACAGCTTGTCTTTCTCTCTCACACATCTTCTCTTTCTCTCTCTCTCTCTCACACAGCTTCTCTTTCTCTCTCTCTCTCACTCACTCACAGCTTCTATTTCTCTCTCACACACACACAGCTTCTCTTTCTCTCTCTCTCTCACTCACAGCTTCTCTCTCTTTGTCTCTCTCACTCACAGCTTCTCTTTCTCTCACACACACACAGCTACTCTTTCTCTCTCTCTTTCTCTCACTCACAGCTACTCTTTCTCTCACTCTCTCTCTCACTCACAGCTTCTATTTCTCTGTCTCTCTCACAGCTTCTCTTTCTCTCTCTCTCACTCACTCACTCACAACTTCTCTTTCTATCTCTCTCACAGACACAGCTTCTCTTTCTCTCTCTCTCACTCACTCACAGCTTCTATTTCTCTCTCTCACTCACTGCTTCTCTTTCTTTCTCTCTCTCTCTCACTCACGACTTCTATTTCTCTCTCACACACACACAGCTTCTCTTTCTCTCTTTCTCTCTCACTCACAGATTCTCTTTTCTCTCTCTCTCTCACTCACTCACAGCTTCTCTTTCTCTCTATCTCTCACTCACAGCTTCTCTTTTCTCTCTCTCTCTCTCATTCACAGCTTCTCTTTCTCTCCCTCACTAACTCACAGCTTCTCTTTCTCTCTCTCTCACTCACTCACACCTTCGATTTCTCTCTCTCTCTCACTCACTCACAGCTTTCTTTTTCTCTCTATGTCTCACTCACATCTTCTCTCTCTCTCTCTCTCACTCACAGCTTCTCTTTCTCTCTCTCTCACTCACTCACAGCTTCTATTTCTCTCTCTCACTCACAGCTTCTCTTTCTTTCTCTCTCTCTCTCACTCACTCACGACTTCTATTTCTCTCTCACACACACACACAGCTTCTCTTTCTCTCTATCTCTCTCACTCACAGATTCTCTTTTCTCTCTCTCTCTCACTCGCTCACAGCTTCTCTTTCTCTCTATCTCTCTCACTCACAGCTTCTCTTTTCTCTCTCTCTCTCACTCACTCACAGCTTCTCTTTCTCTCTCTCACTAACTCACAGCTTCTCTTTCTCTCTCTCTCACTCACTCACAGCTTCCCTTTCTCTCTCTCTCACTCACTCACAGCTTTCCTTCTCTCTCTATGTCTCACTCACAGATTCTCTCTCTCTCTCACTCACAGTTTCTCTCTCTCTCACTCAGTCACAGCTTCTCTTTCTCTCTCTCTCTCACTCACTCAGAGCTTCTATTTCTCTCTCTCACACACACTGCTTCTCTTTCTCTCTCTCACTCACTCACAGCTTCTCTTTTCTCTCTCTCTATCACTCACTCACAGCTTCTCTTTCTCTCTCTCTCACTCACAGCTTCTCTTTCTCTCTCTCACTAACTCACAGCTTGTCTTTCTCTCTCACACATCTTCTCTTTCTCTCTCTCTCTCTCAAACAGCTTCTCTCTCTCTCTCTCTCACTCACTCACAGCTTCTATTTCTCTCTCACACACACACAGCTTCTCTTTCTCTCTCTCTCTCACTCACAGCTTCTCTCTCTTTGTCTCACTCACTCACAGCTTCTCCTTCTCTCACACACACACAGCTACTCTTTCTCTCTCTCTTTCTCTCACTCACAGCTTCTCTTTCCCTTCTCTCTCTCTCTCACTCACAGCTTCTTTCTCTCTCTCTCAATCACAGCTTTTCTTTCTCTCTCACTCACTCACAGCTTCTCTCTCACTCACTCACTCACAACTTCTCTTTCTATCTCTCTCACAGACACAGCTTCTCTTTCTCTCTCTCTCACTCACTCACAGCTTCTATTTCTCTCTCTCACTCACTGCTTCTCTTTCTTTCTCTCTCTCTCACTCACGACTTCTATTTCTCTCTCACACACACACAGCTTCTCTTTCTCTCTTTCTCTCTCACTCACAGCTTCTCTTTCTCTCCCTCACTAACTCACAGCTTCTCTTTCTCTCTCTCTCACTCACTCACACCTTCCCTTTCTCTCTCTCTCTCACTCACTCACAGCTTTCTTTCTCTCTCTATGTCTCACAGCTTCTCTCTCTCTCTCTCTCTCACTCACAGCTTCTCTTTCTCTCTATATCTCTCACTCACAGCTTCTCTTTCTCTCTCTCACTAACTCACAGCTTCTCTCTCTCTCTCTCTCTCTCACATCTTCTCTTTCTCTCTCTCTCTCTCACACAGCTTCTCTTTCTCTCACACACACTCACTCACAGCTTCTCTCTCTTTCTCTGTCTCTCTCACTCACAGCTTCTCTTTATCTCTCTCTCACACAGCTACTCTTTCTCTCTCTCTCTCTCACTCACTCACAGCTTCTCTTTCTCTCTCTCTCACTCACTCATGACTTCTATTTCTCTCTCCCACACACACAGCTTCTCTTTCTCTATCTCTCTCTATCTCTCTCACTCACAGCTTCTCTTTTCTCTCTCTCTCTCACTCACTCACAGCTTCTCTTTCTCTCTCTCTCTCACTCACAGCTTCTCTTTTCTCTCTCTCTCTCACTCACTCAGCTTCTCTTTCTCTCTCTCTCTCATTCACAGCTTCTCTTTCTCTCCCTCACTAACTCACAGCTTCTCTTTCTCTCTCTCTCACTCACTCACACCTTCCCTTTCTCTCTCTCTCTCACTCACTCACAGCTTTCTTTCTCTCTCTATGTCTCACTCACATCTTCTCTCTCTCTCTCTCTCACTCTCTCACTCACTCACAGCTTCCCTTTCTCTCTCTCTCTCACTCACTCACAGCTTTCTTTCTCTCTCTATGTCTCACTCACAGATTCTCTCTCTCTCTCTCACTCACAGTTTCTCTCTCTCTCTCTCAGTCACAGCTTCTCTTTCTCTCTCTCTCACTCACTCACAGCTTCTATTTCTCTCTCACACACACAGCTTCTCTTTCTCTCTCTCTCTCTCACTCACAGCTTCGCTTTACTCTCTCTCTCTCTCACTCACTCACAGCTTCTCTTTCTCTCTCTCTCACTCACAGCTTCTCTTTCTCTCTCTCACTAACTCACAGCTTGTCTTTCCCTCTCACACATCTTCTCTTTCTCTCTCTCTCTCTCACACAGCATCTCTTTCTCTCTCTCTCTCACTCACTCACAGCTTCTATTTCTCTCTCACACACACAGCTTCTCTTTCTCTCTCTCTCTCACTCACAGCTTCTCTCTCTTTGTCTCTCTCACTCACAGCTTCTCTTTCTCTCTCTCACACACAGCTACTCTTTCTCTCTCTCTTTCTCTCACTCACAGCTTCTCTTTCCCTTCTCTCTCTCTCTCTCACTCACAGCTTCTTTCTCTCTCTCTCAATCACAGCTTTTCTTTCTCTCTCACTCACTCACAGCTTCTCTCTCACTCTCTCTCTCACTCACAGCTTCTATTTCTCTGTCTCTCTCACAGCTTCTCTTTCTCACTCTCTCTCACTCACTCACAGCTTCTATTTCTCTCTCTCACTCACTGCTTCTCTTTCTTTCTCTCTCTCCCTCACTCACGACTTCTATTTCTCTCTCACACACACACACAGCTTCTCTTTCTCTCTGTCTCTCTCACTCACAGCTTCTCTTTCTCTCTCTCTCTCACAGCTACTCTTTCTCTCTCTCTCTCACTCACTCACAGCTTCTCTTTCTCTCTCTCTCACTCACTCATGACTTCTATTTCTCTCTCCCAAACACACACAGCTTCTCTTTCTCTCTCTCTCTCTATCTCTCTCACTCACAGCTTCTCTTTTCTCTCTCTCTCTCACTCACTCACAGCTTCTCTTTCTCTCTCTCTCTCACTCACAGCTTCTCTTTTCTCTCTCTCTCACTCACTCAGCTTCTCTTTCTCTCTCTCTCTCATTCACAGCATCTCTTTCTCTCCCTCACTAACTCACAGCTTCTCTTTCTCTCTCTCTCACTCACTCACACCTTCCCTTTCTCTCTCTCTCACTCACTCATGACTTCTATTTCTCTCTCCCACACACAGCTTCTCTTTCTCTATCTCTCTCTATCTCTCTCACTCACAGCTTCTCTTTTCTCTCTCTCTCTCACTCACTCACAGCTTCTCTTTCTCTCACTCTCTCACTCACAGCTTCTCTTTTCTCTCTCTCTCTCTCTCACTCAGCTTCTCTTTCTCTCTCTCTCTCATTCACAGCTTCTCTTTCTCTCCCTCACTAACTCACAGCTTCTCTTTCTCTCTCTCTCACTCACTCACACCTTCCCTTTCTCTCTCTCTCTCACTCACTCACAGCTTTCTTTCTCTCTCTATGTCTCACTCACATCTTCTCTCTCTCTCTCTCTCACTCACAGCTTCTCTTTCTCTCTCTCTCACTCACTCACAGCTTCTATTTCTCTTTCTCACTCACAGCTTCTCTTTCTTTCTCTCTCTCTCTCACTCACTCACGACTTCTATTTCTCTCTCTCTCACACACACAGCTTCTCTTTCTCTCTATCTCTCTCACTCACAGATTCTCTTTTCTCTCTCTCTCTCACTCACTCACAGCTTCTCTTTCTCTCTATCTCTCTCACTCACAGCTTCTCTTTTCTCTCTCTCTCTCACTCACTCACAGCTTCTCTTTCTCTCTCTCACTAACTCACAGCTTCTCTTTCTCTCTCTCTCACTCACTCACAGCTTCCCTTTCTCTCTCTCTCTCACTCACTCACAGCTTTCTTTCTCTCTCTATGTCTCACTCACAGATTCTCTCTCTCTCTCTCACTCACAGTTTCTCTCTCTCTCACTCAGTCACAGCTTCT
>JAWDJE010000034.1:0-81564 GCA_035047345.1 Bradypodion ventrale | reverse complement strand
TTTCTCTCTCTCTCTCTCTCACTCACAGCTTCTCTTCCTCTCTCTCACACTCACTCACAGCTTATCTCTTTCTCTGTCTCTCTCACTCACAGCTTCTCTTTCTCTCTCTCTCTCACAGCTTCTCTTTCTCTCTCTCTCTCACTCACTCACAGGTTTTCTTTCTCTGTCTCTCTCTCACTCTCTCACTCACTCACAGCTTTTCTTCCTCTCTCTCTCTCACTCACTCACAGCTTCTCTTTCGCTCTCTCGCTCTCTCTCACACACAGCTTTTCTTTCTCTCTCTCTCTCACTCACAGCATCTCTTTCCATCTCTCTCTCACTCACTCACAGCTTCGCTCACACACACACACAGCTTCGGTTTCTCTCTCACTCTCTCTCACAGCTTCTCTTTCTCTCTCTCACTAAATCACATCTCCTCTTTCTCTCTCTCTCTCTCAATCTCTCTCAAAGCTTCTCTTTCTCTCTCTCTCACTCACTCACAGCTTCTCTCTCTCTCTCTCTCACTCACAACTTCTCTCTCACTCACTCTCTCTCACAGCTTCTCTTTCTTTCTTTCTCTCTCTCACAGCTTCTCTTTCTCTCTCTCTCTCTCTCACTCACAGCTTCTCTTTCTCTCTCTCTCACTCACTCACAGCATCTCTCTCTCTCTCTCTCACTCACAGCTTCTCTTTCTGTCTCTCACACACAGCTTCTCTTTCTCTCTCTCTCTCACTCACTCACAAATTCTCTTTCTCTCTCTCTCTCTCACTCACTCACAGCTTCTATTTCGCTCTCTCTCTCTCACACACACAGCTTCTCTTTCTCTCTCTCTCACTAACAGGTTCTCTTTCTCTGTCTCTCTCTCACTCTCTCACTCAAAGCTTTTCTTCCTCTCTCTTTCTCACTCACTCACAGCTTCTCTTTCTCTCTCTCGCTCTCTCTCACACACAGCTTTTCTTTCTCTCTCTCTCTCTCTCACACTCACAGCATCTCTTTCCATCTCTCTCTCACTCACTCACAGCTTCGCTCACACACACACACAGCTTCTCTTTCTCTCTCTCTCACTCACAGCTTCTCTCTCACTCACTCTCTCAGAGCTTCTTTCTCTCTCTCTCAATCACAGCTTTTTCTTCTCTCTCTCTCACTCACTCACAGCTTCTCTTTCACTCTCTCACTCACAGCTTCTCTTTCTCTGTCTCTCACTCACAGCTTCTCTTTCTCTCTCTCTCACTCATAACTTCTTTCTCCCTCTCCCTCTCTCTCTCTCACTCACAGCTTTTCATTTTCTCTCTCTATCACTCACTCACAGCTTCTCTTTGCTCTCTCTCTCTCACTCACAGCTTCTCTTTCTCTCACTCACTCACAGCTTCTCTTTCCCTACTCTCTCTCTCACTCACAGCTTCTCCTTCTCTCTGTCTCTCACTCACTCACAGCTTCTCTCTCTCTCACTCACTCACTCAAGCACAGCTTCTCTTTCTCTCTCTCACACAGTTTCTCTTTCTCTCTCACTCTCTCTCTCACAGCTTCTCTTTCTCTCTCTCACTCACTCACTCATAGCTTCTCTCTCTCTCTCTCACTCACAGCTTCTCTTTCTCACTCTCTCTCACTCACTCACAGCTTCTCTCTCTCTCACACACACACAGCTTCTCTTTCTTTCTCATTCTCTCACAGCTTCTCTTTCTATCTCTCTCTCACTCACTCACAGCTTCTCTCTCTCTCCCACTCACAACTTCTCTTTCTTTCTCTCTCTCTCTCACAGCTTCTCTCTCTCTCTCACTCAGCTTCTCTTTCTCTCTCTCACTCACAACTTCTCTCTCTTTCTCACTCACAGCTTCTCTTTCTCTCTGTCAATCTCACTCACACCTTCTCTCTCTCTCTCACTCACAGCTTCTTTCTCTCTCTCTCACTCACTCACAGCTTTTCTTTCTCTCTCACTGACTCACTCACAGCTTCTCTTTCGCTCTCTCTCACTCACAGCTTCTCTTTCTCACTCTCTCTCACACACAGCTTCTCTTTCTCTCTCTCTCACTCACAGCTTCTCTTTCTCTCTCTCTCTCTTACTCACAGCTTTTCTTTTTCTTTCTCTTTCTCTCTCACACTCACAGCTTCTCTTTCTCTCTCTCTCACTCACAGCTTCTCTTTCCCTCTCTATCTCTCACTCACAGCTACTCTTTCTCTCTCTCACTCATAGCTTCTAATTCTCTCTCTCTCATTCACAGCTTCTCTTTCTCTCTCTCTCTCTCACTCAGAGCTTTTCTTTCTCTCTCTCTCACTCACTCACAGTATCTCCTTCTCTCTCTGCTTCTTGCACTCACAGCTTCTCTTTCTTTCTCTCTCACTCACTCACAGCTTCTCTTTCTCTCTCTCTCACTCAGTCACAGCTTCTCTTACTCTCTCTCTGTCACTCACAGCTTCTCTTTCTCTCTCTCTCACTCACTCACAGCATCTCTCTGTCTCTCTCACTCACAGCTTCTCTTTCTGTCTCTCACACACAGCTTCTTTTTCTCTCTCTCTCTCTCACTCACTCACAAATTCTATTTCTCTCTCTCACTCACTCACAGCTTCTATTTCTCTCTCTCTTTCTCACACACAGCTTCTCTTTGTCTCTATCTCTCTCACTCACAGCTTCTCTTTTCTCTCTCTCTCTCACTCACTCACACCTTCTCTCTCACTCACTCACTCATTCACAGTTTCTCTTTCTTTCTTTCTCTCTCTCACAGCTTCTCTTTCTCTCTCTCACTCAAAGCTTCTCTTTCTCTCTCTTTCTCTCACACACAGCTTCTCTCTCTTTCTCTGTCTCTCACTCACAGCTTCTCTTTCTTTCTCTCTCACACAGCTTCTCTCTCTCTCTCACTCACTCACAGCTTCTCTTTGTCTCTATCTCTCTCACTCACAGCTTCTCTTTTCTCTCTCTCTTTCACTCACTCATTGCTTCTCTTTCTCTCTCTCTCTCTCACTCACAGCTTCTCTCTCTCTCTCTCACTAAATCACATGTCCTCTTTCTCTCTCTCTCACTCTCTCTCAAAGCTTCTCTTTCTTTCTCTCTCTCTCACTCACTCACAGCTTCTCTCTCTCTCTCTCTCACTCACAACTTCTCTCTCACTCTCTCTCTCTCACAGCTTCTATTTCTTTCTTTCTCTCTCTCACAGCTTCTCTTTCTCTCTCTCTCTCTCACTCACAGCTTCTCTTTCTCTCTCTCTCACTCACTCACAGCATCTCTCTCTCTCTCACTCACAGCTTCTCTTTCTGTCTCTCACACACAGCTTCTCTTTCTCTCTCTCTCTCACTCACTCACAACTTCTCTTTCTCTCTCTCTCTCTCTCACTCACAGCTTCTATTTCTCTCTCTCACACACACACACAGTTTCTCTTTCTCTCTATCTCTCTCACTCACAGCTTCTCTTTCTCTCTCTCACTCACAGCTTCTTTCTCTCTCTCTCTCACTCACTCACAGCTTTTCTTTCTCTCTCACTCACTCACTCACAGCTTCTCTTTCGCTCTCTCTCTCACTCACAGCTTCTCTTTCTCACTCTCTCTCACACACAGCTTCTCTTTCTCTCTCTCACTCACAGCTTCTCTTTCTCTCTCTCTCTCTTACTCACAGCTTTTCTTTTTCTTTCTCTTTCTCTCTCTCACTCACAGCTTCTCTTTCTCTCTCTCTCACTCACAGCTTCTCTTTCCCTCTCTATCTCTCACTCACAGCTACTCTTTCTCTCTCTCACTCATAGCTTCTAATTCTCTCTCTCTCATTCACAGCTTCTCTTTCTCTCTCTCTCTCTCACTCAGAGCTTTTCTTTCTCTCTCTCTCACTCACTCACAGCTTCTCCTTCTGTCTCTGCTTCTTGCACTCACAGCTTCTCTTTGTTTCTCTCTCACTCACTCACAGCTTCTCTTTCTCTCTCTCTCACTCAGTCACAGCTTCTCTTACTCTCTCTCTGTCACTCACAGTTTCTCTTTCTCTCTCTCTCACTCACTCACAGCGTCTCTCTCTCTGTCTCTCTCACTCACAGCTTCTCTTTCTGTCTCTCACACACAGCTTCTTTTTCTCTCTCTCTCTCACTCACTCACAAATTCTATTTCTCTCTCTCACTCACACAGCTTCTATTTCTCTCTCTCTTTCTCACACACAGCTTCTCTTTGTCTCTATCTCTCTCACACACAGCTTCTCTTTTCTCTCTCTCTCTCACTCACTCACAGCTTCTCTTTCTCTCTCTCTCACTCACACCTTCTCTCTCACTCACTCACTCATTCACAGTTTCTCTTTCTTTCTTTCTCTCTCTCACAGCTTCTCTTTCTCTCTCTCTCTCACTCAAAGCTTCTCTTTCTCTCTCTTTCTCTCACACACAGCTTCTCTCTCTTTCTCTGTCTCTCACTCACAGCTTCTCTTTCTCTCTCTCTCTCACAGCTTCTCTCTCTCTCTCACTCACTCACAGCTTCTCTTTGTCTCTATCTCTCTCACTCACAGCTTCTCTTTTCTCTCTCTCTCTCACTCACTCATTGCTTCTCTTTCTCTTTCTCTCTCTCACTCACAGCTTCTCTCTCTCTCTCTCACTAAATCACATTTCCTCTTTCTCTCTCTCTCACTCTCTCTCAAAGCTTCTCTTTCTCTCTCTCTCACTCACTCACAGCTTCTCTCTCTCTCTCACTCACAACTTCTCTCTCACTCTCTCTCTCTCTCACAGCTTCTATTTCTTTCTTTCTCTCTCTCACAGCTTCTCTTTCTCTCTCTCTCTCTCACTCACAGCTTCTCTTTCTCTCTCTCTCACTCACTCACAGCATCTCTCTCTCTCTCACTCACTCACAGCTTCTCTTTCTGTCTCTCACACACAGCTTCTCTTTCTCTCTCTCTCACACTCACTCACAACTTCTCTTTCTCTCTCTCTCACTCACTCACAGCTTCTATTTCTCTCTCTCACACACACACAGTTTCTCTTTCTCTCTATCTCTCTCACTCACAGCTTCTCTTTTCTCTCTCTCTCTCACTCACTCACATCTTCTCTTTTTCTCTCTCTCTCACTCACAGCTTCTATTTCTCTCTCTCACTAACTCACAGCTTCTCTCTCTCTCTCTCACTCTCTCTCAAAGCTTCTCTTTCTCGCTCTCACACTCACTCACAGCTTCTCTTTCTCTCTCTCTCACTCACACCTTCTCTCTCACTCACTCACTCATTCACAGTTTCTCTTTCTTTCTTTCTCTCTCTCACAGCTTCTCTTTCTCTCTCTCTCACTCACTCAAAGCTTCTCTTTCTCGCTCTTTCTCTCACACACAGCTTCTCTCTCTTTCTCTGTCTCTCACTCACAGCTTCTCTTTCTCTCTCTCTCTCACAGCTTCTCTCTCTCTCACTAACTCACAGCTTCTCTTTCTCTCTCTCTCACTCACTCACAACTTCTATTTCTCTCTCTCACACACACACAGCTTCTCTTTCTCTCTATCTCTCTCACTCACAGCTTCTCTTTTCTCTCTCTCTCTCACTCATTCACAGCTTCTCTTTCTCTCTCTCTCTCTCACACACAGCTTCTCTCTCTCTCTCACTAACTCACAGCTTCTCTTTCTCTCTCTCTCACTCACTTGCAGCATCTCTCTCTGTCTCTCTCACTCACAGCTATTCTTTCTCTCTCACACACACAGCTTCTCTTTCTCTCTCTCTCTCACTCACTCACAGCTTCTATTTCTCTCTCACACACACACACACAGCTTCTCATTCTCACTATCTCTCTCACTCACAGCTTCTCTTTTCTCTCTCTGTCTCACTCACTCACAGCTTCTCTTTCTCTCTCTCTCTCAATCACAGCTTCTCTTTCTCTCTCTCACTAACTCATAGCTTCTCTTTCTCTCTCTAGCACTCTCTCTCAAAGCTTCTCTTTCTCTCTCTCTCACTCACTCACAGCTTCTCTTTCTTTCTTTCTCTCTCTCACAGCTTCTCTTTCTCTCTCTCTCTCTCACTCACAGCTTCTCTTTCTCTCTCTCACAGTCACTCACAGCTTATCTCTTTCTCTATCTCTCTCACTCACAGCTTCTTTCTCTCTCTCACTCACTCACTCACAGCTTCTCTTTCGCTCTCTCTCTCACTCACAGCTTCTCTTTCTCACTCTCTCTCACACACAGCTTCTCTTTCTCTCTCTCACTCACAGCTTCTCTTTCTCTCTCTCTCTCTTACTCACAGCTTTTCTTTTTCTTTCTCTTTCTCTCTCTCACTCACAGCTTCTCTTTCTCTCTCTCTCACTCACAGCTTCTCTTTCCCTCTCTATCTCTCACTCACAGCTACTCTTTCTCTCTCTCACTCATAGCTTCTAATTCTCTCTCTCTCATTCACAGCTTCTCTTTCTCTCTCTCTCTCTCACTCAGAGCTTTTCTTTCTCTCTCTCTCACTCACTCACAGCTTCTCCTTCTGTCTCTGCTTCTTGCACTCACAGCTTCTCTTTGTTTCTCTCTCACTCACTCACAGCTTCTCTTTCTCTCTCTCTCACTCAGTCACAGCTTCTCTTACTCTCTCTCTGTCACTCACAGTTTCTCTTTCTCTCTCTCTCACTCACTCACAGCGTCTCTCTCTCTGTCTCTCTCACTCACAGCTTCTCTTTCTGTCTCTCACACACAGCTTCTTTTTCTCTCTCTCTCTCACTCACTCACAAATTCTATTTCTCTCTCTCACTCACACAGCTTCTATTTCTCTCTCTCTTTCTCACACACAGCTTCTCTTTGTCTCTATCTCTCTCACACACAGCTTCTCTTTTCTCTCTCTCTCTCACTCACTCACAGCTTCTCTTTCTCTCTCTCTCACTCACACCTTCTCTCTCACTCACTCACTCATTCACAGTTTCTCTTTCTTTCTTTCTCTCTCTCACAGCTTCTCTTTCTCTCTCTCTCTCACTCAAAGCTTCTCTTTCTCTCTCTTTCTCTCACACACAGCTTCTCTCTCTTTCTCTGTCTCTCACTCACAGCTTCTCTTTCTCTCTCTCTCTCACAGCTTCTCTCTCTCTCTCACTCACTCACAGCTTCTCTTTGTCTCTATCTCTCTCACTCACAGCTTCTCTTTTCTCTCTCTCTCTCACTCACTCATTGCTTCTCTTTCTCTTTCTCTCTCTCACTCACAGCTTCTCTCTCTCTCTCTCACTAAATCACATTTCCTCTTTCTCTCTCTCTCACTCTCTCTCAAAGCTTCTCTTTCTCTCTCTCTCACTCACTCACAGCTTCTCTCTCTCTCTCACTCACAACTTCTCTCTCACTCTCTCTCTCTCTCACAGCTTCTATTTCTTTCTTTCTCTCTCTCACAGCTTCTCTTTCTCTCTCTCTCTCTCACTCACAGCTTCTCTTTCTCTCTCTCTCACTCACTCACAGCATCTCTCTCTCTCTCACTCACTCACAGCTTCTCTTTCTGTCTCTCACACACAGCTTCTCTTTCTCTCTCTCTCACACTCACTCACAACTTCTCTTTCTCTCTCTCTCACTCACTCACAGCTTCTATTTCTCTCTCTCACACACACACAGTTTCTCTTTCTCTCTATCTCTCTCACTCACAGCTTCTCTTTTCTCTCTCTCTCTCACTCACTCACATCTTCTCTTTTTCTCTCTCTCTCACTCACAGCTTCTATTTCTCTCTCTCACTAACTCACAGCTTCTCTCTCTCTCTCTCACTCTCTCTCAAAGCTTCTCTTTCTCGCTCTCACACTCACTCACAGCTTCTCTTTCTCTCTCTCTCACTCACACCTTCTCTCTCACTCACTCACTCATTCACAGTTTCTCTTTCTTTCTTTCTCTCTCTCACAGCTTCTCTTTCTCTCTCTCTCACTCACTCAAAGCTTCTCTTTCTCGCTCTTTCTCTCACACACAGCTTCTCTCTCTTTCTCTGTCTCTCACTCACAGCTTCTCTTTCTCTCTCTCTCTCACAGCTTCTCTCTCTCTCACTAACTCACAGCTTCTCTTTCTCTCTCTCTCACTCACTCACAACTTCTATTTCTCTCTCACACACACACACAGCTTCTCTTTCTCTCTATCTCTCTCACTCACAGCTTCTCTTTTCTCTCTCTCTCTCACTCATTCACAGCTTCTCTTTCTCTCTCTCTCTCTCACACACAGCTTCTCTCTCTCTCTCACTAACTCACAGCTTCTCTTTCTCTCTCTCTCACTCACTTGCAGCATCTCTCTCTGTCTCTCTCACTCACAGCTATTCTTTCTCTCTCACACACACAGCTTCTCTTTCTCTCTCTCTCTCACTCACTCACAGCTTCTATTTCTCTCTCACACACACACACACAGCTTCTCATTCTCACTATCTCTCTCACTCACAGCTTCTCTTTTCTCTCTCTGTCTCACTCACTCACAGCTTCTCTTTCTCTCTCTCTCTCAATCACAGCTTCTCTTTCTCTCTCTCACTAACTCATAGCTTCTCTTTCTCTCTCTAGCACTCTCTCTCAAAGCTTCTCTTTCTCTCTCTCTCACTCACTCACAGCTTCTCTTTCTTTCTTTCTCTCTCTCACAGCTTCTCTTTCTCTCTCTCTCTCTCACTCACAGCTTCTCTTTCTCTCTCTCACAGTCACTCACAGCTTATCTCTTTCTCTATCTCTCTCACTCACAGCTTCTTTCTCTCTCTCACTCACTCACTCACAGCTTCTCTTTCTCTCTATCTCTCTCTCTCACTCACAGCTTCTCTTTATCTCTCTCACTATCTCACAGCTTCTCTCTCTCTCTCTCTCTCTCTCACTCACTCACAGCTTCCCTTTCTCTCTCTCTCTCTCACTCACTCACAGCTTCTCTTTTTCTCTCTCTCACTCAGTCACAGCTTCTCTTTCTCTCTCACTCACTCACTCACACCTTTCTCTCTCTCTCTCTCTCTGTCTCACTCACAGCTTCTCTTTCTCTCTTTCTCTCTCACTCAGCTTTTCTTTCTCTCTCTCACACTCACAGCTTCTATTTCTCTCTCTCTCTCACACACACACAGCTTCTCTTTCTCTCTATCTCTCTCACTCACAGCTTCTCTTTTCTCTCTCTGTCTCACTCACTCACAGCTTCTCTCTCTCTCTCTCTCACTCACAGCTTCTCTTTCTCTCTCTCACTAACTCATAGCTTCTCTTTCTCTCTCTCTCACTCTCTCTCAAAGCTTCTCTTTCTCTCTCTCTCACTCACTCACAGCTTCTCTTTCTTTCTTTCTCTCTCTCACAGCTTCTCTCTCTCTCTCTCTCTCACTCACAGCTTCTCTTTCTCTCTCTCACACTCACTCACAGCTTATCTCTTTCTCTGTCTCTCTCACTCACAGCTTCTCTTTCTCTCTCTCTCTCACAGCTTCTCTTTCTCTCTCTCTCTCACTCACTCACATCTTCTCTTTCTCTCTCTCTCTCACTCACTCACGACTTCTATTTCTCTCTCTCTCACACACACAGCTTCTCTTTCTCTCTATCTCTCTCACTCACAGCTTCTTTCTCTCTCTCACTCACTCACTCACACCTTCTCTTTCTCTCTATCTCTCTCTCTCACTCACAGCTTCTCTTTCTCTCTCTCACTCTCTCACAGCTTCTCTTTCTCTCTCTCTCTCTCTCACTCACTCACAGCTTCCCTTTCTCTCTCTCTCTCACTCACTCACAGCTTCTCGTTCTCTCTCTCTCTATCACTCACAGCTTCTCTCTCTCTCTCTCTCTCACTCACAGCTTCTGTCTCTCTCTCTCACTCACAGCTTCTATTTCTCTCTCTCACTAACTCACAGCTTCTCTCTCTCTCTCTCACTCTCTCTCAAAGCTTCTCTTTCTCGCTCTCACACTCACTCACAGCTTCTCTTTCTCTCTCACTCACACCTTCTCTCTCACTCACTCAATCATTCACAGTTTCTCTTTCTTTCTTTCTCTCTCTCACAGCTTCTCTTTCTCTCTCTCTCTCACTCAAAGCTTCTCTTTCTCTCTCTTTCTCTCACACACAGCTTCTCTCTCTTTCTCTGTCTCTCACTCACAGCTTCTCTTTCTCTCTCTCACACACAGCTTCTCTCTCTCTCTCACTAACTCACAGCTTCTCTTTCTCTCTCTCTCACTCACTCACAACTTCTATTTCTCTCTCACAAACACACACAGCTTCTCTTTCTCTCTATCTCTCTCACTCACAGCTTCTCTTTTCTCTCTCTCTCTCACTCATTCACAGCTTCTCTTTCTCTCTCTCTCTCACACACAGCTTCTCTCTCTCTCTCACTAACTCACAGCTTCTCTTTCTCTCTCTCTCACTCACTTGCAGCATCTCTCTCTGTCTCTCTCACTCACAGCTATTCTTTCTCTCTCACACACACAGCTTCTCTTTCTCTCTCTCTCTCACTCACTCACAGCTTCTATTTCTCTCACACACACACACACACACACAGCTTCTCATTCTCACTATCTCTCTCACTCACAGCTTCTCTTTTCTCTCTCTGTCTCACTCACTCACAGCTTCTCTTTCTCTCTCTCTCTCAATCACAGCTTCTCTTTCTCTCTCTCACTAACTCATAGCTTCTCTTTCTCTCTCTAGCACTCTCTCTCAAAGCTTCTCTTTCTCTCTCTCTCACTCACTCACAGCTTCTCTTTCTTTCTTTCTCTCTCTCACAGCTTCTCTTTCTCTCTCTCTCTCTCACTCACAGCTTCTCTTTCTCTCTCTCACACTCACTCACAGCTTATCTCTTTCTCTATCTCTCTCACTCACAGCTTCTTTCTCTCTCTCACTCACTCACTCACAGCTTCTCTTTCTCTCTATCTCTCTCTCTCACTCACAGCTTCTCTTTATCTCTCTCACTATCTCACAGCTTCTCTCTCTCTCTCTCTCTCACTCACTCACAGCTTCCCTTTCTCTCTCTCTCTCTCTCACTCACTCACAGCTTCTCTTTTTCTCTCTCTCACTCAGTCACAGCTTCTCTTTCTCTCTCACTCACTCATTCACACCTTTCTTTCTCTCTCTCTCTGTCTCACTCACAGCTTCTCTTTCTCTCTTTCTCTCTCACTCAGCTTTTCTTTCTCTCTCTCACACTCACAGCTTCTATTTCTCTCTCTCACACACACACACAGCTTCTCTTTCTCTCTATCTCTCTCACTCACAGCTTCTCTTTTCTCTCTCTGTCTCACTCACTCACAGCTTCTCTCTCTCTCTCTCTCACTCACAGCTTCTCTTTCTCTCTCTCACTAACTCATAGCTTCTCTTTCTCTCTCTCTCACTCTCTCTCAAAGCTTCTCTTTCACTCTCTCTCACTCACTCACAGCTTCTCTTTCTTTCTTTCTCTCTCTCACAGCTTCTCTCTCTCTCTCTCTCTCACTCACAGCTTCTCTTTCTCTCTCTCACACTCACTCACAGCTTATCTCTTTCTCTGTCTCTCTCACTCACAGCTTCTCTTTCTCTCTCTCTCTCACAGCTTCTCTTTCTCTCTCTCTCTCACTCACTCACATCTTCTCTTTCTCTCTCTCTCTCACTCACTCACGACTTCTATTTCTCTCTCTCACACACACACAGGTTCTCTTTCTCTCTATCTCTCTCACTCACAGCTTCTTTCTCTCTCTCACTCACTCACTCACAGCTTCTCTTTCTCTCTCTCACTCTCTCACAGCTTCTCTTTCTCTCTCTCTCTCTCTCTCTCACTCACTCACAGCTTCCCTTTCTCTCTCTCTCACTCACTCACAGCTTCTCTTTCTCTCTTTCTCTCTCACTCAGCTTTTCTTTCTCTCTCTCACTCACAGCTTCTCGTTCTCTCTCTCTCTATCACTCACAGCTTCTCTTTCTCTCTCTCTCTCACTCACATCTTCTGTCTCTCTCTCTCACAGCTTGTCTTCCTGTCTCTCTCTCACACACACACTGCTTCTCTCTCTCACACACAGCTTCTCTTTCTCTCTCTCTCACTCACAGCTTCTCATTCTCTCTCTCTCACATAGCTTCTCTTTCTCTCTCTCTCTCGTTCACAGCCTCTATTTCTCTCTCTCACACTCACAGCTTCTCTCTCTCTCTCTCTCTCACTCACAGCTTCTCTCTCTCTCACACACACAGCTTTTCTTTCTCTCTCTCTCTCACTCACAGCTTCTCTTTCGCTCTCTCTCTCACTCACAGCTTCTCTCTCTCTCTTTCTCTCACTCACAGCTTCTCTTTCCCTTCTCTCTCTCTCTCACTCACAGCTTCTCCCTGTCTCTCTCACTCACAGCTTCTATTTCTCTCTGTATCTCTCACTCATAGCTTCCCTTTCTCTCTCTCTCTCACTCACAGCTTCTCTTTTCTCTCTCTCTCTCACTCACTCACACCTTCCCTTTCTCTCTCTCTCTCTCACTCACTCACAGCTTCTCTTTCTCTCTCTCTCTCACTCAGTCACAGCTTCTCTTTCTCTCTCACTCACTCACAGCTTTCTTTCTCTCTCTCTCTCACTCACAGCTTCTCTTTCTCACTCTCTCTCACTCACTCACAGCTTCTCTCTCTCACACACACACACAGCTTCTCTTTCTCTCTCATTCTCTCACAGCTTCTCTTTCTCTCTCTCTCTCACTCACTCACACATTCTCTCTCTCTCCCACTCACAACTTCTCTTTCTTTCTCTCTCTCACTCACAACTTCTCTCTCTTTCTCAGTCACAGCTTCTCTTTCTCTCTGTCTCTCTCACTCACAGCTTCTCTTTCTCTCTCTCACTCACAGCTTCTTTCTCTCTCTCTCACTCACTCACAGCTTTTCTTTCTCTCTCACTCACTCACTCACAACTTCTCTTTCGCTCTCTCTCTCACTCACAGCTTCTCTTTCTCTTTCTCTCTCACTCACAGCTTTTCTTTTCTCTCTCTCTCTCACACACAGCTTCTCTTTCTCTCTCTCACTCACAGCTTCTCTTTCTCTCTCTCTCTCACTCACAGCTTCTCTTTCCCTCTCTATCTCTCACTCACAGCTACTCTTTCTCTCTCTCTCACTCATAGCTTCTAATTCTCTCTCTCTCATTCACAGCTTCTCTTTCTCTTTCTCTCTCTCACTCACAGCTTTTCTTTCTCTCTCTCTCACTCACTCACAGCTTCTCCTTCTGTCTCTGCTTCTTGCACTCACAGCTTCTCTTTCTTTCTCTCTCACTCACTCACAGCTTCTCTTTCTCTCTCTCTCACTAAGTCACAGCTTCTCTTACTCTCTCTCTCTCACTCACAGCTTCTCTTTCTCTCTCTCTCACTCACTCACAGCATCTCTCTCTCTGTCTCTCTCACTCACAGCTTCTCTTTCTGTCTCTCACACAGAGCTTCTTTTTTTCTCTCTCTCTCACTCACTCACAAATTCTATTTCTCTCTCTCTCTCACTCACTCACAGCTTCTATTTCTCTCTCTTTCTCTCACACAGCTTCTCTTTGTCTCTATCTCTCTCACTCACAGCTTCTCTTTTCTCTCTCTCTCACTCACTCATAGCTTCTCACTCTCTCACTAAATAACATCTCCTCTTTCTCTCTCTCTCACTCTCTCTCAAAGCTTCTCTTTCTCTCTCTCTCACTCACTCACAGCTTCTCTCTCTCTCTCTCTCACAACTTCTCTCTCACTCACTCTCTCTCACAGCTTCTCTTTCTTTCTTTCTTTCTCTCTCTCACAGCTTCTCTCTCTCTCTCTCTCTCTCTCACTCACAGCTTCTCTTTCTCTCTCTCTCACTCACTCACAGCATCTCTCTCTCTCTCTCACTCACAGCTTCTCTTTCCGTCTCTCACACACAGCTTCTCTTTCTCTCTCTCTCTCACTCACTCACAACATCTCTTTCTCTCTCTCTCTCACTCACTCACAGCTTCTATTTCTCTCTCTCTCACACACACAGCTTCTCTTTCTCTCTATCTCTCTCACTCACAGCTTCTCTTTTCTCTCTCTCTCTCTCACTCACTCACAGCTTCTCTTTCTCTCTCTCTCTCACTCACAGCTTCTCTTTCTCTCTCTCTCTCACTCTCTCTCAAAGCTTCTCTTTCTCTCTCTCACACTCACTCACAGCTTCTCTTTCTCTCTCTCACACTCACACCTTCTCTCTCACTCACTCACTCATTCACAGTTTCTCTTTCTTTCTTTCTCTCTCTCACAGCTTCTCTTTCTCTCTCTCTCTCTCACTCAAAGCTTCTCTTTCTCTTTCTTTCTCTCACGCACAGCTTCTCTTTCTTTCTCTGTCTCTCACTCACAGCTTCTCTTTCTCTCTCTCTCTCACAGCTTCTCTCTCTCACACACACACACTCACTCACAGCTTCTCTTTCTCTCTCTCACTCACTCACGACTTCTATTTCTCTCTCACACACAAACAGCTTCTCTTTCTCTCTATCTCTCTCACTCACAGCTTCTCTTTTCTCTCTCTCTCTCACTCATTCACAGCTTTTCTTTCTCTCTCACACACACAGCTTCTCTTTCTCTCTCACTAACTCACAGCTTCTCATTCTCTCTCTCTCTCACTCACTTGCAGCATCTCTCTCTCTGTCTCTCTCACTCACAGCTACTCTTTCTCTCTCTCACACACAGCTTCTCCTTCTCTCTCTCTCTCACTCACTCACAGCTTCTATTTCTCTCTTTCACACACACACACACAGCTTCTCTTTCTCTCTATCTCTCTCACTCACAGCTTCTCTTTTCTCTCTCTGTCTCACTCACTCACAGGTTCTCTTTCTCTCTCTCTCTCACTCACAGCTTCTCTTTCTCTCTCTCACTAACTCATAGCTTCTCTTTCTCTCTCTCTCACTCTCTCTCAAAGCTTCTCTCTCTCTCTCTCTCACTCACTCACAGCTTCTCTTTCTCTCTCTCTCTCACTCACACCTTCTCTCTCACTCACTCTCTCACTCACAGCTTCTCTTTCTTTCTTTCTCTCTCTCACAGCTTCTCTTTCTCTATCTCTCTCTCACTCACAGCTTCTCTTTCTCTCTCTCACACTCACTCACAGCTTATCTCTTTCTCTGTCTCTCTCACTCAAAGCTTCTCTTTCTCTCTCTCACACAGCTTCTCTTTCTCTCTCTCTCTCACTCACTCACAGCTTCTCTTTCTCTCTATCTCTCTCACTCACAGCTTCTTTCTCTCCCTCCCTCACTCACTCACAGCTTCTCTTTCTCTCTGTCTCTCTCTCTCACTCACAGCTTCTCTTTCTGTCTCTCACTAACTCACAGCTTCTCTTTCTCTCTCTCTCTCTCTCACTCACTCACAGCTTCCCTTTCTCTCTCTCTCTCACTCACTCACAGCTTCTCTTTCTCTCTCTCTCACTCAGTCACAGCTTCTCTTTCTCTCTCACTCACTCACACCTTTCTTTCTCTCTCTCTCTGTCTCACTCACAGCTTCTCTTTCTCTCTTTCTCTCTCACTCAGCTTGTCTTTCTCTCACTCTCATTCACAGCTTCTCGTTCTCTCTCTCTCTATCACTCACAGCTTCTCTTTCTCTCTCTCTCTTACTCACAGCTTCTGTCTCTCTCTCTCACTCACAGCTTGTCTTCCTCTCTCTCTCTCTCACACACACACACTGCTTCTCTCTCTCACACACAGCTTGTCTTTCTCTCTCTCTCTCACTCACAGCTTCTCATTCTCTCTCTCACATAGCTTCTCTTTCTCTCTCTCTCTCGTTCACAGCCTCTATTTCTCTCTCACACACTCACAGCTTCTCTATCTATCTATCTCTCACTCACAGCTTCTCTCTCTCTCTCTCACTCACAGCTTTTCTTTCTCTCTCTCTCTCACTCACAGCTTCTCTTTCGCTCTCTCTCTCACTCACAGCTTCTCTCTCTCTTTCTCTCACTCACACCTTCTCTTTCCCTTCTCTCTCTCTCTCACTCACAGCTTCTCCCTCTCTCTCTCTCTCTCACTCACAGCTTCTATTTCTCTCTGTATCTCTCACTCATAGCTTCCCTTTCTCTCTCTCTCTCACTCACAGCTTCTTTCTCTCTCTCTGAATCACAGCTTTTCCTTCTCTCTCACTCACTCACAGCTTCTCTTTCACTCTCTCTCTCTCACACACAGCTTCTATTTCTCTGTCTCTCTCACAGCTTCTCTTTCTCTCTCTCTCACTCACACACAAAAAACTTCTCTTTCTATCTCTCTCACAGACACAGCTTTTCTTTCTCTCTCTCTCACTCACTCACAGCTTCTATTTCTCTCTCTCACTCACAGCTTATCTTTCTTTCTCTCTCTCTCTCACTCATTCACGACTTCTATTTCTCTCTCTCACACACACACAGCGTCTCTTTCTCTCTATCTCTCTCACTCACAGATTCTCTTTTCTATCTCTCTCTCACTCACTCACAGCTTCTCATTCTCTCTATCTCTCTCACTCACAGCTTCCCTTTTCTCCCTCTCTCTCACTCACACAGCTTCTCTTTCTCTCTCTCTCTCACTCACAGCTTCTCTTTCTCTCTCTCACTAACTCACAGCTTTTCTTTCTCTCTCTCACTCACTCACAGCTTACCTTTCTCTCTCTCTCTCTCACTCACTCACAGCTTTCTTTCTCTCTCTATGTCTCACTCACAGGTTCTCTCTCTCTCTCTCACTCACAGCTTCTCTTTCTCTCTCTCTCACTCAGTCACAGCTTCTCTTTCTCTCTCTCTCTCACTCACTCACAGCTTCTATTTCTCTCTCACACACACACACAGCTTCTCTTTCTCTCGCTCTCTCTCACATCTTCTCTTTCTCTCTCTCTCTCACACAGCTTCTCTTTCTCTCTCACACACTCACTCACAGCTTCTCTCTCTTTCTCTCTCTTTCTCTCACTCACAGCTTCTCTTTCCCTTCTCTCTCTCTCTCTCACTCACAGCTTCTCTCTCTCTCTCTCTCACTCACAGCTTCTATTTCTCTCTGTATCTCTCACTCATAGCTTCCCTTTCTCTCTCTCTCTCTCTCTCACAGCTTCTTTCTCTCTCTCTCAATCACAGCTTTTCTTTCACTCTCACTCACAGCTTCTCTTTCACTCTCTCTCTCTCACTCATAGCTTCTATTTCTCTGTCTCTCTCACAGCTTCTCTTTCTCTCTCTCTCACTCACTCACTCACAACTTCTCTTTCTATCCCTCTCACAGACACAGCTTCTCTTTCTCTCTCTCTCACTCACTCACAGCTTCTCTTTCTCTCTATCTCTCTCACTCACAGATTCTCTTTTCTCTCTCTCTCACTCACTCACAGCTTCTCTTTCTCTCTATCTCTCTCACTCACAGCTTCTCTTTCTCTCTATCTCTCTCACTCACAGCTTCTCTTTTCTCTATTTCTCTCTCACTCATTCACAGCTTCTCTTTCTGTCTCTCTCTCACACACAGCTTCTCTTTCTCTCTCTCACGAACTCACAGCTTCTCTTTCTCTCTCTCTCTCACTCACTTACAGCATCTCTCTCTGTCTCTCTCACTCACAGCTTCTCTTTCTCTCTCACACACACAGCTTCTCTTTCTCTCTCTCTCTCACTCACTCACAGCTTCTCTCTCTCTCTCACTCACTCATAGCTTCTCTTTTCTCTCTCTGTCTCACTCACTCACAGCTTCTCTTTCTCTCTCTCTCTCCCTCACAGCTTCATTTTCTCTCTCTCTCTCACTCTCTCTCAAAGCTTCTCTTTCTCTCTCTCTCACTCACTCACAGCTTCTCTTTCACTCTCTCTCACTCACACCTTCTCTCTCACTCACTCTCTCACTCACTCACAGCCTCTCTTTCTCTCTCTCTCTCTCTCACTCACTCACGACTTCTATTTCTCTCTCACACACACACACAGCTTCTCTTTCTCTCTATCTCTCTCACTCACAGCTTCTCTTTTCTCTCTCTCTCTCACTCACTCACAGCTTCTCTTTCTCTCTGTCTCTCTCTCTCACTCACAGCTTCTCTTTCTCTCTCTCACTAACTCAAAGCTTCTCTTTCTCTCTCTCTCTCTCTCACTCACTCACTCACAGCTTCCCTTTCTCTCTCTCTCTCTCACTCACTCACAGCTTCTCTTTCTCTCTCTCTCTCACTCAGTCACAGCTTCTCTTTCTCTCTCACTCACTCACTGCTTTCTTTCTCTCTCTCACTCACTCACTCACAACTTCTCTTTCTATCTCTCTCACAGACACAGCTTCTCTTTCTCTCTCTCTCACTCACTCACAGCTTCTCTTTCTCTCTATCTCTCTCACTCACAGATTCTCTTTTCTCTCTCTCTCACTCACTCACAGCTTCTCTTTCTTTCTCTCTATCTCTCTCACTCACAGCTTCTCTTTCTCTCTATCTCTCTCACTCACAGCTTCTCTTTTCTCTCTCTCTCTCAGTCACTCATAACTTCTCTTTCTTTCTCTCTCTCTCTCTCTCACTCACAGCTTCTCTTTCTCTCTCTCACTAACTCACAGCTTCTCTTTCTCTCTCTCTCACTCACTCACACCTTCCCTTTCTCTCTCTCTCTCACTCACTCACAGCTTTCTTTCTCTCTCTATGTCTCACTCACAGCTTCTCTCTCTCTCTCTCTCTCACTCACAGCTTCTCTTTCTCTTTCTCACTCAGTCACAGCTTCTCTTTCTCTCTCTCTCTCACTCACTCACAGCTTCTATTTCTCTCTCTCTCACACACACAGCTTTTCTTTCTCTCTATCTCTCTCACTCACAGCTTCTCTTTCTCTCTCTCACTAACTCACAGCTTCTCTTTCTCTCTCTCTCTCACATCTTCTCTTTCTCTCTCTCTCACACACAGCTTCTCTTTCTCTCTCACTCACTCACTCACAGCTTCTCTCTCTTTCTCTGTCTCTCTCACTCACAGCTTCTCTTTCTCTCTCTCTCACACATCTACTCTTTCTCTCTCTTTCTCTCACTCACAGCTTCTCTTTCCCTTCTCTCTCTCTCACTCACAGCTTTTCCCTCTCTCTCTCACTCACAGCTTCTATTTCTCTCTGTATCTCTCACTCATAGCTTCCCTTTCTCTCTCTCTCTCTCACTCACAGCTTCTTTCTCTCTCTCTCAATCACAGCTTTTCTTTCTCTCTCACTCACTCACAGCTTCTCTTTCTCTGTCTCTCTCACAGCTTCTCTTTCTCTCACTCACTCACTCACTCACAACTTCTCTTTCTATCTCTCTCACAGCTTCTCTTTCTCTCTCTCTCACTCACTCACAGCTTCTATTTCTTTCTCTCTCTCACTGCTTCTCTTTCTTTCTGTCTCTCTCTCACTCACTCACGACTTCTATTTCTCTCTCTCTCACACACACAGCTTCTCTTTCTCTCTATCTCTCTCACTCACAGATTCTCTTTTCTCTCTCTCTCTCACTCACTCACAGCTTCTCTTTCTCTCTATCTCTCTCACTCACAGCTTCTCTTTTTTTTCTCTCTCTCACTCACTCACAGCTTCTCTTTCTCTCTATCTCTCACTCACAGCTTCTCTTTCTCTCTCTCACTAACTCACAGCTTCTCTTTCTCTCTATCTCTCTCACTCACAGATTCTCTTTTCTCTCTCTCTCTCACTCACTCACAGCTTCTCTTTCTCTCTCTCTCTCTCACTCACAGCTTCTCTTTTCTCTCTCTCTCACTCACTCACAGCTTCTCTTTCTCTCTCTCACTAACTCACAGCTTCTCTTTCTCTCTCTCTCACTCACTCACAGCTTCCCTTTCTCTCTCTCTCTCACTCACTCACAGCTTTCTTTCTCTCTCTATGTCTCACTCACAGCTTCTCTCTCTCTCTCTCACTCACAGCTTCTCTTTCTCTCTCTCTCACTCAGTCACAGCTTCTCTTTCTCTCTCTCTCACTCACTCACAGCTTCTATTTCTCTCTCTCACACACACACAGCTTCTCTTTCTCTCTCTCTCACTCACAGCTTCTCTTTTCTCTCTCTCTCTCTCACATCTTCTCTTTCTCTCTCTCACACACACAGGTTCTCTTTCTCTCTCACACACTCACTCAGAGCTTCTCTCTCGTTCTCTGTCTCTCTCACTCACAGCTTCTCTTTCTCTCTCTCTCACACAGCTACGCTTTCTCTCTCTCTTTCTCTCACTCACAGCTTCTCTTTCCCTTCTCTCTCTCTCTCACTCACAGCTTCTCGTTCTGTCTCTGCTTCTTGCACTCACAGCTTCTCTTTCTTTCTCTCTCACTCACTCACAGCATCTCTTTCTCTCTCTCTCACTCAGTCACAGCTTCTCTTTCTCTCTCTGTCACTCACAGCTTCTCTTTCTCTCTCTCTCACTCACTCACAGCATCTCTCTCTCTGTCTCTCTCACTCACAGCTTCTCTTTCTGTCTCTCACACACATCTTCTTTTTCTCTCTCTCTCTCACTCACTCACAAATTCTATTTCTCTCTCTCTCTCTCACTCACTCACAGCTTCTATTTCTCTCTCTCTTTCTCAAACACAGCTTCTCTTTGTCTCTATCTCTCTCACACACCGCTTCTCTTTTCTCTCTCTCTCTCACTCACTCACAGCTTCTCTTTCTCTCTCTCTCACTCACACCTTCTCTCTCACTCACTCACTCATTCACAGTTTCTCTTTCTCTCTCTCTCTCACTCAAAGCTTCTCTTTCTCTCTCTTTCTCTCGCACACAGCTTCTCTCTCTTTCTCTGTCTCTCACTCACAGCTTCTCTTTCTCTCTCTCTCTCACAGCTTCTCTCTCTCTCACTAACTCACAGCTTCTCTTTCTCTCTCTCTCACTCACTCACAACTTCTATTTCTCTCTCTCACACACACACAGCTTCTCTTTCTCTCTATCTCTCTCACTCACAGCTTCTCTTTTCTCTCTCTCACTCATTCACAGCTTCTCTTTCTCTCTCTCTTTCTCACACACAGCTTCTCTCTCTCTCTCTCACTAACTCATAGCTTCTCTTTCTCTCTCTCTCACTCTCTCTCAAAGCTTCTCTTTCTCTCTCTCTCACTCACTCACAGCTTCTCTTTCTTTCTTTCTCTCTCTCACAGCTTCTCTTTCTCTCTCTCTCTCTCACTCACAGCTTCTCTTTCTCTCTCTCACACTCACTCACAGCTTATCTCTTTCTCTATCTCTCTCACTCACAGCTTCTTTCTCTCTCTCACTCACTCTCACAGCTTCTCTTTCTCTCTATCTCTCTCTCTCACTCACAGCTTCTCTTTCTCTCTCTCACTATCTCACAGCTTCTCTTTTTCTCTCTCTCTCTCTCTCACTCACTCACAGCTTCCCTTTCTCTCTCTCTGTCTCTCTCACTCACAGCTATTCTTTCTCTCTCACACACACAGCTTCTCTTTCTCTCTCTCTCTCTCTCTCACTCACAGCTTCTATTTCTCTCTCTCTCACACACACAAGCTTCTCTTTCTCTCTATCTCACTCACTCACAGCTTCTCTTTTCTCTCTCTGTCTCACTCACTCACAGCTTCTCTTTCTCTCTCTCTCTCACTCACAGCTTCTCTTTCTCTCTCTCACTAACTCATAGCTTCTCTTTCTCTCTCTCTCACTCTCTCTCAAAGCTTCTCTTTCTCTCTCTCTCACTCACTCACAGCTTCTCTTTCTCTCTTTCTCTCTCACTCAGCTTTTCTTTCTTTCTCTCTCACTCACAGCTTCTATTTCTCTCTCACACACACACACAGCTTCTCTTTCTCTCTATCTCTCTCACTCACAGCTTCTCTTTTCTCTCTCTGTCTCACTCACTCACAGCTTCTCTTTCTCTCTCTCTCTCACTCACAGCTTCTCTTTCTCTCTCTCACTAACTCATAGCTTCTCTTTCTCTCTCTCTCACTCTCTCTCAAATCTTCTCTTTCTCTCTCTCTCACTCACTCACAGCTTCTCTTTCCTTCTTTCTCTCTCTCACAGCTTCTCTTTCTCTCTCTCACTCACAGCTTCTCTTTCTCTCTCTCACACTCACTCACAGCTTATCTCTTTCTCTGTCTCTCTCACTCACAGCTTCTCTTTCTCTCTCTCTCTCACAGCTTCTCTTTCTCTCTCTCTCTCACTCACTCACATCTTCTCTTTCTCTCTCTCTCTCTCTCACTCACTCACGACTTCTATTTCTCTCTCTCACACATACACAGCTTCTCTTTCTCTCTATCTCTCTCACTCACAGCTTCTTTCTCTCTCTCACTCACTCACTCACAGCTCCTCTTTATCTCTATCTCTCTCTCACTCACAGCTTTTCTTGCTCTCTCTCACTATCTCACAGCTTCTCTTTCTCTCTCTCTCTCTCTCTCACTCACTCACAGCTTCCCTTTCTCTCTCTCTCTCTCACTCACTCACAGCTTCTCTTTCTCTCTCTCTCACTCAGTCACAGCTTCTCTTTCTCTCTCTCTCTCTCATTCACAGCTTCTCTTTCTATCTCTCACTAACTCACAGCTTCTCTTTCTCTCTCTCTCACTCACTCACAGCTTCCCTTTCTCTCTCTCTCTCTCTCTCACTCACAGCTTCTGTCTCTCTCTCTCACTCACATCTTGTCTTCCTCTCTCTCTCTCACACACACTGCTTCTCTCTCACACACAGCTTCTCTTTCTCTCTCTCTCACTCACAGCTTCTCTCTCTCTCTCACTCACAGCTTTTCTTTCTCTCTCTCTCTCACTCACAGCTTCTCTTTCGCTCTCTCTCTCACTCACAGCTTCTCTCTCTCTCTTTCTCTCACTCACAGCTTCTCTTTCCCTTCTCTCTCTCTCTCACTCACAGCTTCCTCTCTCTCTCACTCACAGCTTCTATTTCTCTCTGTATCTCTCACTCATAGCTTCCCTTTCTCTCTCTCTCTCACTCACAGCTTCTTTCTCTCTCTCTCAATCACAGCTTTTATTTCTCTCTCACTCACTCACAGCTTCTCTTTCACTCTCTCTCTCACACACAGCTTCTATTTCTCTGTCTCTCTCACAGCTTCTCTCTCTCTCTCTCTCACTCACACACTCACAACTTCTCTTTCTATCTCTCTCACAGACACAGCTTTTCTTTCTCTCTCTCTCACTCACCCACAGCTTCTATTTCTCTCTCTCACTCACAGCTTCTCTTTCTTTCTCTCTCTCTCTCACTCACTCACGACTTCTATTTTTCTCTCTCACACACACAGCTTCTCTTTCTCTGTATCTCTCTCACTCACAGATTCTCTTTTCTCTCTCTCTCTCTCTCACTCACAGCTTCTCTTTCTCTCTATCTCTCTCACTCACAGCTTCTCTTTTTTCTCTCTCTCTCACTCACTCACAGCTTCTCTTTCTCTCTCTCACTCACAGCTTCTCTTTCTCTCTCTCACTCTCACAGCTCTTTCTCTCTCTCTCACTCACTCACAGCTTCCCTTTCTCTCTCTCTCTCACTCACTCACAGCTTCTCTTTCTCTCTCTCTCTCACTCAGTCACAGCTTCTCTTTCTCACTCTCTCTCACTCACTCACAGCTTCTATTTCTCTCTCACACACACACAAAGCTTCTCTTTCTCTCTATCTCTCTCACTCACAGCTTCTCTTTTCTCTCTCTCTCTCACTCACTCACAGCTTCTCTTTCTCTCTCTCACTCACAGCTTCTCTTTCTCTCTCTCACTAACTCACAGCTTCTCTCTCTCACACACACACATCTTCTCTTTCTCTCTCTCTCTCTCACACAGCTTCTCTTTCTCTCTCACACACTCACTCACAGCTTCTCTCTCTTTCTCTCACTCACAGCTTCTCTTTCTCTCTCTCACTCAGTCACAGCTTCTCTTTCTCACTCTCTCTCACTCACTCACAGCTTCTATTTCCCTCTCTCACACACACAAAGCTTCTCTTTCTCTCTATCTCTCTCACTCACAGCTTCTCTTTTCTCTCTCTCTCTCACTCACTCACAGCTTCTCTTTCTCTCTCTCACTCACAGCTTCTCTTTCTCTCTCTCACTAACTCACAGCTTCTCTCTCTCACACACACACATCTTCTCTTTCTCTCTCTCTCTCTCACACAGCTTCTCTTTCTCTCTCACTCACTCACAGCTCCTCTCTCTTTCTCTCACTCACAGCTTCTCTTTCTCTCTCACACACAGCTACTCTTTCCCTCTCTCTTTCTCTAACTCACAGCTTCTCTTTCCCTTCTCTCTCTCTCTCACTCATAGCTTCCCTTTCTCTCTCTCTCTCTCACTCACAGCTTCTTTCTCTCTCTCTCAATCACAGCTTTTCTTTCTCTCTCACTCACTCACAGCTTCTCTTTCACTCTCTCTCTCTCTCACAGCTTCTATTTCTCTGTCTCTCTCACAGCTTCTCTCTCTCTCTCTCTCACTCACAACTTCTCTTTCTATCTCTCTCACAGACACAGCTTCTCTTTCTCTATCTCTCACTCACAGCTTCTCTTACTCTCTCTCTCTCTCACTCACAGCTTCTCTTTCTCTCTCTCTCACTCACTCACAGCATCTCTCTCTCTGTCTCTCTCACTCACAGCTTCTCTTTCTGTCTCTCACACACAGCTTCTTTTTCTCTCTCTCTCTCTCACTCACTCACAACTTCTGTTTCTCTCTCTCTCTCTCACTCACTCACAGCTTCTATTTCTCTCTCACACACACACACAGCATCTCTCTCTCTGTCTCTCTCACTCAAAGCTTCTCTTTCTCTCTCTCTCACTCACTCAAAGCTTCTCTCTCTCTCTCTCACTCACACCTTCTCTCTCACTCACTCACTCACTCACAGCTTCTCTTTCTTTCTTTCTCTCTCTCACAGCTTCTCTTTCTCTCTCTCTCTCTCACTCACAACTTCTCTTTCTCTCTCTTTCACTCACGCACAGCTTCTCTCTCTTTCTCTGTCTCTCACAGCTTCTCTTTCTCTCTTTCTCTCTCACAGCTTCTCTTTCTCTCTCTCTCACTCACTCACAGCTTCTCTTTCTCTCTCTCTCTCACTCACTCACGACTTCTATTTCTCCCTCTCACACACACACAGCTTCTCTTTCTCTCTATCTCTCTCACTCACAGATTCTCTTTTCTCTCTCTCACTCACTCACAGCTTCTCTTTCTCTCTATCTCTCTCACTCACAGCTTCTCTTTTCTCTCTCTCTCTCACTCACTAACAGCTTCTCTTTCTCTCTCTCTCTCACTCACAGCTTCTCTTTCTCTCTCTCACTAACTCACAGCTTCTCTATCTCTCTATCTCTCTCACAGACACAGCTTCTCTTTCTCTCTCTCTCACTCTCTCACAGCTTCTATTTCTCTCTCTCACTCACTGCTTCTCTTTCTTTCTCTCTCTCTCTCACTCACTCACGACTTCTATTTCTCTCTCTCTCACACACACAGCTTCTCTTTCTCTCTATCTCTCTCACTCACAGCTTCTCTTTCTCTCTCTCTCACTCACTCACAGCTTCCCTTTCTCTCTCTCTCTCACTCACTCACAACTTACTTTCTCTCTCTATGTCTCACTCACAGCTTCTCTCTCTCTCTCTCACTCACAGCTTCTATTTCTCTCTCTCTCACTCAGTCACAGCTTCTCTTTCTCTCTCTCTCACTCACTCACAGCTTCTATTTCTCTCTCTCACACACACACAGCTTCTCTTTCTATCTCTCACTCACTCACAGCTTCTCTTTTCTCTCTCTCTCTCTCACTCACTCACAGCTTCTCTTTCTCTCTCTCTCACTCACAGCTTCTCTTTCTCTCTCTCACTAACTCACATCTTCTCTTTCTCTCTCTCTCACACACATCTTCTCTTTCTCTCTCTCACACACAGCTTCTCTTTCTCTCTCACACACTCACTCACAGCTTCTCTCTCTTTCTCTGTCTCTCTCACTCACAGCTTCTCTTTCTCTCTCTCACACACAGCTACTCTTTCTCTCTCTCTTTCTCTCACTCACAGCTTCTCTTTCCCTTCTCTCTCTCTCTCACTCACAGCTTCTCCCTCTCTCTCTCACTCACAGCTTCTATTTCTCTTTGTATCTCTCACTCATAGCTTCCCTTTCTCTCTCTCACTCACTCACAGCTTCTTTCTCACTCTCTCAATCACAGCTTTTCTTTCTCTCTCACTCACTCACAGCTTCTCTTTCACTCTCTCTCTCTCACTCACAGCTTCTATTTCTCTGTCTCTCTCACAGCTTCTCTTTCTCTCTCTCTCTCACTCACTCACTCATAACTTCTCTTTCTATCTCTCTCACAGACACAGCTTCTCTTTCTCTCTCTCTCACTCACTCACAGCTTCTATTTCTCTCTCTCACTCACTGCTTCTCTTTCTTTCTCTCTCTCTCTCATTCACTCACGACTTCTATTTCTCTCTCACAGACATACACAGCTTCTCTTTCTCTCTATCTCTCTCACTCACAGATTCTCTTTTCTCTCTCTCTCTCACTCACAGCTTCTCTTTCTCTCTATCTCTCTCACTCACAGCTTCTCTTTTCTCTCTCTCTCTCACTCACTCACAGCTTCTCTTTCTCTCTCTCTCTCTCACTCACAGCTTCTCTTTCTCTCTTTCACTAACTCACAGCTTCTCTTTCTCTCTCTCTCTCTCACTCACAGCTTCTCTTTCTCTCTCTCTCACTCAGTCACAGCTTCTCTTTCTCTCTCTCTCTCACTCACTCACAGCTTCTATTTCTCTCTCTCACACACACACAGCTTCTCTTTCTCTCTATCTCTCTCACTCACAGCTTCTCTTTCTCTCTCTCACTAACTCACAGCTTCTCTTTCTCTCTCTCTCACACATCTTCTCTTTCTCTCTCTCTCTAACACAGCTTCTCTTTCTCTCTCACACACTCACTCACAGCTTCTCTCTCTTTCTCTGTCTCTCTCACTCACACCTTCTCTTTCTCTCTCACACACACAGCTACTCTTTCTCTCTCTCTTTCTCTCACTCACAGCTTCTCTTTCCCTTCTCTCTCTCTCACTCACAGCTTTTCTTTCTCTCTCACTCACTCACAGCTTCTTTTTCACTCTCTCTCTCTCACTCACAGCTTCTATTTCTCTGTCTCTCTCACAGCTTCTCTCTCTCTCTCTCTCACTCACTCACAACTTCTCTTTCTATCTCTCTCACAGACACAGCTTCTCTTTCTCTCTCTCTCACTCACTCACAGCTTTTATTTCTCTCTCTCACACACACAGCTTCTATTTCTCTCTATCTCTCTCACTCACAGCTTCTCTTTCTCTCTCTCTCTCACACAGCTTCTCTTTCTCTCTCACACACTCACTCACAGCTTCTCTCTCTTTCTCTGTCTCTCTCAATCACAGCTTCTCTTTCTCTCTCTCACACACAGCTACTCTTTCTCTCTCTCTCTCTCTCAATCACAGCTTTTCTTTCTCTCTCACTCACTCACTGCTTCTCTTTCTTTCTCTCTCTCTCTCACTCACTCACGACTTCTATTTCTCTCACACACACACACACAGCTTCTATTTCTCTCTATCTCTCTCACTCACAGATTCTCTTTTCTCTCTCTCTCTCACTCACTCACAGCTTCTCTTTCTCTCTATCTCTCTCACTCACAGCTTCTCTTTTCTCTCTCTCTCTCACTCACTCACAGCTTCTCTTTCTCTCTCTCTCTCACTCACAGCTTCTCTTTCTCTCTCTCACTAACTCACAGCTTCTCTTTCTCTCTCTCTCACTCACTCACACCTTTCCTTTCTCTCTCTCACTCACTCACTCACAGCTTTCTTTCTCTCTCTATTTCTCACTCACAGCTTCTCTCTCTCTCTCACTCACAGCTTCTCTTTCTCTCTCTCTCACTCAGTCACAGCTTCTCTTTCTCTCTCTCTCTCACTCACTCACAACTTCTATTTCTCTCTCTCACTAACTCACAGCTTCTCTTTCTCTCTCTCTCTCACATCTTCTCTCTCTCTCTCTCCCACACAGCTTCTCTTTCTCTCTCACACACTCACTCACAGCTTCTCTCTCTTTCTCTGTCTCTCTCACTCACAGCTTCTCTTTCTCTCTCTCTCTCACAGCTACGCTTTCTCTCTCTCTCTCTCTCTCTCACTCACTCACAGCTTCTCTTTCTCTCTCTCTCACTCACTCATGACTTCTATTTCTCTCTCTCACACACACACAGCTTCTCTTTCTTTATCTCTCTCTATCTCTCTCACACAGAGCTTCTCTTTTCTCTCTCTCTCACTCACTCACAGCTTCTCTTTCTCTATCTCTCTCACTCACAGCTTCTCTTTCTCTCTCTCACTAACTCACAGCTTCTCTTTCTCTCTCTCACTCACTCACTCACAGCTTCCCTTTCTCTCACTCTCTCACTCACTCACAGCGTCTTTTTCTCTCTCTCTCACTCACTCACTGCTTATCTTTCTCTCTCACTCACTCACAGCTTTCTTTCTCTCTCTCTGTCTCACTCACAGCTTCTCTTTCTCTCTCTCTCACTCAGCTTCTTTTTCTCTCTCTCACTCACAGCTTCTCATTCTCTCTCTCACTCTCTCACTCACAGCTTCTCTTTCTCTCTCTCTCTCACTCACAGCTTCTCTTTCTCTCTCTCTCTCACTCACAGCTTGTCTTTCTCTCTCAAACACACACTGCTTCTCTCTCTCTCACACACAGCTTCTCTTTCACTCTCGCTCTCACTCACAGCTTCTCTTTCTCTCTCTCTCTCACATAGCTTCTCTTTCTCTCTCTCTCATTCACAGCTTCTTGTTCTCTCTCTCACTCACAGCTTCTCTTTCACTCTCTCTCACTCACAGCTTCTCTCTCTCACTCACAGCTTTTTTTTCCTCTCTATCTCTCTCACTCACTCACAGCTTCTTCACACACTCTCTCTCTCACTCACTCACAGCTTCTCTTTCTCTCTCACTCTCTCACAGCTTCTCTTTCTCTCAGTGCTTCTCTCTCTCTCTCACTCACTCACACCTTCTCTTTCTCTCTCACACACACACTCACAGATTCTCCATCTCTCTCTCACTCACAGCTTCTCTTTCTCTCTCTCACACACTCACAGCTTCTCTTTCGCTCTCTCACTAACTCACAGCTTCTCTTTCTCTCTCTCTCTCTCACTCACAGCTTCTCTTTCTCTCTCTCTCACTCAGTCACAGCTTCTCTTTCTCTCTCTCTCTCACTCACTCACAGCTTCTATTTCTCTCTCTCTCACACACACAGCTTCTCTTTCTCTCTATCTCTCTCACTCACAGCTTCTCTTTCTCTCTCACTAACTCACAGCTTCTCTTTCTCTCTCTCTCTCTCACATCTTCTCTTTCTCTCTCTCACACACACAGCTTCTCTTTCTCTCTCACACACTCACTCACAGTTTCTCTCTCTTTCTCTGTCTCTCTCACTCACAGCTTCTCTTTCTCTCTCACACACACAGCTACTCTTTCTCTCTCTTTCTCTCACTCACAGCTTCTCTTTCCCTTCTCTCTCTCTCACTCACAGCTTCTCCCTCTCTCTCTCACTCACAGCTTCTATTTCTCTCTGTATCTCTCACTCATAGCTTCCCTTTCTTTATCTCTCTCTGACTCACAGCTTCTTTCTCTCTCTCTCAATCACAGCTTTTCTTTCTCTCTCACTCACTCACAGCTTCTTTTTCACACACTCTCTCTCACTCACAGCTTCTATTTCTCTGTCTCTCTCACAGCTTCTCTCTCTCTCTCACTCACTCACTCACAACTTCTCTTTCTATCTCTCTCACAGACACAGCTTCTCTTTCTCTCTCTCTCACTCACTCACAGCTTCTATTTCTCTCTCTCACACACAGAGCTTCTATTTCTCTCTATCTCTCTCACTCACATCTTCTCTTTTCTCTCTCTCTCTCACTCACTCACAGCTTCTCTTTCTCTCTATCTCTCTCACTCACTCACAGCTTCTATTTCTCTCTCTCTCACACACACAGCTTCTCTTTCTCTCTATCTCTCTCACTCACAGCTTCTCTTTCTCTCTCTCACTAACTCACAGCTTCTCTTTCTCTCTCTCTCTCTCTCACATCTTCTCTTTCTCTCTCTCACACACAGCTTCTCTTTCTCTCTCACACACTCACTCACAGCTTCTCTCTCTGTCTCTCACTCACAGCTTCTCTTTCTCTCTCTCACACAGCTACTCTTTCTCTCTCTCTCTCTCAATCACAGCTTTTCTTTCTCTCTCACTCACTCACTGCTTCTCTTTCTTTCTCTCTCTCTCTCACTCACTCACGACTTCTATTTCTCTCTCACACACACACACAGCTTCTATTTCTCTCTATCTCTCTCACTCACAGATTCTCTTTTCTCTCTCTCTCTCACTCACTCACAGCTTCTCTTTCTCTCTATCTCTCTCACTCACAGCTTCTCTTTTCTCTCTCTCTCTCACTCACTCACAGCTTCTCTTTCTCTCTCTCACTCACAGCTTCTCTTTCTCTCTCTCACTAACTCACAGCTTCTCTTTCTCTCTCTCTCACTCACTCACAACTTCCCTTTCTCTCTCTCACTCACTCACTCACAGCTTTCTTTCTCTCTCTATTTCTCACTCACAGATTCTCTCTCTCTCTCTCACTCACAGCTTCTCTTTCTCTCTCTCTCTCACTCACAGCTTGTCTTTCTCTCTCAAACACACACTGCTTCTCTCTCTCACACACACAGCTTCTCTTTCACTCTCGCTCTCACTCACAGCTTCTCTTTCTCTCTCTCTCTCACATAGCTTCTCTTTCTCTCTCTCTCATTCACAGCTTCTTGTTCTCTCTCTCACTCACAGCTTCTCTTTCACTCTCTCTCACTCACAGCTTCTCTCTCTCACTCACAGCTTTTTTTCCTCTCTATCTCTCTCACTCACGCACAGCTTCTTCACACACTCTCTCTCTCACTCACTCACAGCTTCTCTTTCTCTCTCACTCTCTCACAGCTTCTCTTTCTCTCATTGCTTCTCTCTCTCTCTCACTCACTCACACCTTCTCTTTCTCTCTCACACACACACTCACAGATTCTCCATCTCTCTCTCACTCACAGCTTCTCTTTCTCTCTCTCTCACACTCACAGCTTCTCTTTCGCTCTCTCACTAACTCACAGCTTCTCTTTATCTCTCTCTCTCTCACTCACAGCTTCTCTTTCTCTCTCTCTCACTCAGTCACAGCTTCTCTTTCTCTCTCTCTCTCACTCACTCACAGCTTCTATTTCTCTCTCTCTCACACACACAGCTTCTCTTTCTCTCTATCTCTCTCACTCACAGCTTCTCTTTCTCTCTCTCACTAACTCACAGCTTCTCTTTCTTTCTCTCTCTCTCACTCACAGCTTCTCTTTTCTCTCTCTCTCTCACTCACTCACAGCTTCTCTTTCTCTCTCTCACTCACAGCTTCTCTTTCTCTCTCTCACTAACTCACAGCTTCTCTTTCTCTCTCTCTCACTCACTCACACCTTCCCTTTCTCTCTCTCACTCACTCACTCACAGCTTTCTTTCTCTCTCTATTTCTCACTCACAGCTTCTCTCTCTCTCTCACTCACAGCATCTCTTTCTCTCTCTCTCACTCAGTCACAGCTTCTCTTTCTCTCTCTCTCTCACTCACTCACAACTTCTATTTCTCTCTCACACACACACACACAGCTTCTCTTTCTCTCTATCTCTCTCACTCACAGCTTCTCTTTCTCTCTCTCACTAACTCACAGCTTCTCTTTCTCTCTCTCTCTCACATCTTCTCTCTCTCTCTCTCCCACACAGCTTCTCTTTCTCTCTGACACACTCACTCACAGCTTCTCTCTCTTTCTCTGTCTCTCTCACTCAGTTTCTCTTTCTCTCTCTCTCTCACAGCTACTCTTTCTCTCTCTCTCTCTCTCTCTCACTCACTCACAGCTTCTCTTTCTCTCTCTCTCACTCACTCATGACTTCTATTTCTCTCTCTCTCACACACACAGCTTCTCTTTCTTTATCTCTCTCTATCTCTCTCACACACAGCTTCTCTTTTCTCTCTCTCTCTCACTCACTCACAGCTTCTCTTTCTCTCTCTCTCTCACTCACAGCTTGTCTTTCTCTCTCAAACACACACTGCTTCTCTCTCTCTCTCTCACACAGCTTCTCTTTCACTCTCGCTCTCACTCACAGCTTCTCTTTCTCTCTCTCTCTCACATAGCTTCTCTTTCTCTCTCTCTCATTCACAGCTTCTTGTTCTCTCTCTCACTCACAGCTTCTCTTTCACTCTCTCTCACTCACAGCTTCTCTCTCTCACTCACAGCTTTTTTTACTCTCTATCTCTCTCACTCACTCACAGCTTCTTCACACACTCTCTCTCTCACTCACTCACAGCTTCTCTTTCTCTCTCACTCTCTCACAGCTTCTCTTTCCCTCAGTGCTTCTCTCTCTCACTCACTCACTCACACCTTCTCTTTCTCTCTCACACACACACTCACAGATTCTCCATCTCTCTCTCACTCACATCTTCTCTTTCTCTCTCTCTCTCTCTCTCACAGTTTCTCTTTCTCTCTCTTCCACTCACAGCTTCTCTTTCTCTCTCACTCAGCTTTTCTTTCTCTCTCTCTCACTCACAGCTTCTCATTCTCTCTCTCACTCTATCACTCACAGCTTCTATTTCTCTCTCTCTCTCACTCACAGCTTCTCTTTCTCTCTCTCTTTCACTCACAGCTTGTCTTTCTCTCTCACACACACACTGCTTCTCTCTCACACACAGCTTCTCTTTCTCTCTCTGTCACATAGCTTCTCTTTCTCTCTCTCTCTCGTTCACAACTTCTATTTCTCTCTCACACACTCACAGCTTCTCTATCTCTCTCTCTCTCTCACTCAGAGCTTCTCTCTCTCTCTCTCTCACTCACAGCTTTTCTTTCTCTGTCTCTCTCACTCACAGCTTCTCTTTCTCTCACTCTCACAGCTACTCTTTCTCTCTCTCTCTCTCTCACTCACAGCTTCTCCCTCTCTCTCTCTCTCACTCACAGCTTCTATTTCTCTCTGTATCTCTCACTCATAGCTTCCCTTTCTTTCTCTCTCTCTCTCACAGCTTCTTTCTCTCTCTCAATCACAGCTATTCTTTCTCTCTCACTCATTCACAGCTTCTCTTTCACTCTCTCTCTCTCACTCTCAGCTTCTATTTCTCTGTCTCTCTCACAGCTTCTCTTTCTCTCTCTCACATTCACTCACAACTTCTCTTTCTATCTCTCTCACAGACACAGCTTCTCTTTCTCTCTCTCTCACTCACTCACAACTTCTATTTCTCTCTCTCACTCACAGCTTCTCTTTCTCTCTATCTCTCTCACTCACGGATTCTCTTTTCTCTCTCTCTCACTCACTCACAGCTTCTCTTTCTCTCTATCTCTCTCACTCACAGCTTCTCTTTTCTCTCTCTCTCTCACTCACACAGCTTCTCTTTCTCTCTCTCACTAACTCACAGCTTCTCTTTCTCTCTCTCTCCCTCAGTCACATTCTCTTTCTCTCTCTCTCTCACTCACTCACAGCTTCTATTTCTCACACACACACACAGCTTCTCTCTCTCTCTCTCACTCACAGCTTCTCTTTTCTCTCTCTCTCTCTCACTCACTCACAGCTTCTCTTTCTCTCTCTCTCACTTACAGCTTCTCTTTCTCTCTCTCACTAACTCACAGCTTCTTTCTCTCTCTCACACATCTTCTCTTTCTCTCTCTCTCTCTCTCACACAGCTTCTCTGTCTCTCTCGCACACTCACTCACAGCTTCTCTCTCTTTCTCTGTCTCTCTCACTCACAGCTTCTCTTTCTCTCTCTCACACAGCTACTCTTTCTCTCTCTCTTTCTCTCACTCACAGCTTCTCTTTCCCTTCTCTCTCTCTCTCACTCACAGCTTCTCCCTCTCTCTCTCACTCACAGCTTCTATTTCTCTCTGTATCTGTCACTCATAACTTCCCTTTCTCTCTCTCTCTCTCTCACTCACAGCTTTTATCTCTCTCTCTCAATCACAGCTTTTCTTTCTCTCTCACTCACTCACAGCTTCTCTTTCACACTCTCTCTCACTCACAGCTTCTATTTCTCTGTCTCTCTCACAACTTCTCTTTCTCTCTCTCTCACTCACTCACTCACAACTTCTCTTTCTATCTCTCTCACAGACAGCTTCTCTTTCTCTCTCTCTCACTCACTCACAGCTTCTATTTCTCTCTCTCTCACTCACTGCTTCTCTTTCTCTCTCTGTCTCTCACTCACTCACGACTTCTATTTCTCTCTCACACACACACACAGCTTCTCTTTCTCTCTATCTCTCTCACTCACAGCTTCTCCCTCTCTCTCTCTCACTCACTCACAGCTTCTCTTTCTCTCTATCTCTCTCACTCACAGCTTCTCTTTCTCTCTCTCTCTCACTCACAGCTTCTCTTTCTCTCTCTCACTAACTCACAGCTTCTCTTTCTCTCTCTCTCATTCCCTCACACCTTCCCTTTCTCTCTATCTCTCACTCACTCACAGGTTTCTTTCTCTCTCTATGTCTCACTCACAGCTTCTCTCTCTCTCTCTCTCTCACTCACAGCTTCTCTTTCTCTCTCTCCCACTCAGTCACAGCTTCTCTTTCTCTCTCTCTCACTCACTCACTGCTTCTCTCTCTTTCACACAGCTTCTCTTTCTCTCTCTCTCTAACTCACAGCTTCTCTTTCTCTCTCTCTCACATAGCTTCTCTTTCTCTCTCTCTCGTTCACAGCTTCTATTTCTCTCTCACACACTCACAGCTTCTCTATCTCTCTCTCTCTCTCACTCACAGCTTCTCTCTCTCTCTCCCACTCACAACTTTTCTTTCTCTCTCTCTCTCACTCACAGCTTCTCTTTCGCTCTCTCTCTCACTCACAGCTTCTCTCTCTCTTTCTCTCACTCACAGCTTCTCTTTCCCTTCTCTCCCTCTCTCACTCACAGCTTCTCCCTCTCTCTCTCTCTCTCTCACTCACAGCTTCTATTTCTCTCTGTATCTCTCACTCATAGCTTCCCTTTCTCTCTCTCTCTCTCACTCACAGCTTCTTTCTCTCTCTCTCAATCACAGCTTTTCTTTCTCTCTCACTCACTCACAGCTTCTCATTCACTCTCTCTCTCTCACACAGCTTCTATTTCTCTGTCTCTCTCACAGCTTCTCTTTCTCTCTCTCTCACTCACTCACTCACAACTTCTCTTTCTATCTCTCTCACAGACACAGCTTCTCTTTCTCTCTCTCTCACTCACCCACAGCTTCTATTTCTCTCTCTCACTCACAGCTTCTCTTTCTTTCTCTCTCTCTCTCACTCACTCAAGACTTCTATTTCTCTCTCTCACACACACACAGCTTCTCTTTCTCTCTATCTCTCTCACTCACAGATTCTCTTTTCTCTCTCTCTCACTCACTCACAGCTTCTCTTTCTCTCTCTCACTCACAGCTTCTCTTTTCTCTCTCTCTCTCATTCACTCACAGCTTCTCTTTCTCTCTCTCCCTCTCACTCACAGCTTCTCTTTCTCTCTCTCACTAACTCATAGCTTCTCTTTCTCTCTCTCTCACTCACTCACAGCTTCTATTTCTCTCTCTCACACACACAGCTTCTCTTTCTCTCTCTCTCTCACTCACAGCTTCTCTTTTCTCTCTCTCTCTCTCACTCAGTCACAGCTTCTCTTTCTCTCTCTCTCTCTCACTCAGAGCTTGTCTTTCTCTCTCAAACACACACTGCTTCTCTCTTTCTCTCTCACAGCTTCTCTTTCACTCTCTCTCTCACTCACAGCTTCTCTTACTCTCTCTCTCACATAGCTTCTCTTTCTCTCTCTCTCATTCACAGCTTCTATTTCTCTCTCTCACTCACAGCTTCTCTTTCACTCTCTCTCACTCACAGCTTCTCTCTCTCTCTCACTCACAGCTTCTTCACACTCTCTCTCTCTCACTCACTCACTCACAGCTTCTCTTTCTCTCTCACTCTCACAGCTTCTCTTTCTCTCAGTGCTTCTCTCTCTCACTCACTCACTCACAGCTGCTCTTTCTCCCACACAAACACACTCACAGATTCTCCATCACTCTCTCACTCACAGCTTCTCTTTCTCTCTCTCTCTCTCTCACTCACAGCTTCTCTTTCTCTCTCTTCCACTCACAGCTTCTCTTTCTCTCATTCTCTCTCACTCAGCTTTTCTTTCTCTCTCTCTCACTCACAGCTTCTCATTCTCTCTCTCTCACTCTATCACTCACAGCTTCTCTTTCTCTCTCACACACACTCACAGCTTCTCTTTCTCTCTCTCTCTCACTCACAGCTTGTCTTTCTCTCTCTCACACACACACTGCTTCTCTCTCTCTCACACAGCTTCTCTTTCTCTTTCTGTCACATAGCTTCTCTTTCTCTCTCTCTCTCGTTCACACCTTCTATTTCTCTCTCACACACTCACAGCTTCTCTTTCTCTCTCTCTCACTCACTCACACCTTCGATTTCTCTCTCTCTCTCACTCACTCACAGCTTTCTTTCTCTCTCTATGTCTCACTCACATCTTCTCTCTCTCTCTCTCACTCACAGCTTCTGTTTCTCTCTCACTCACTCACAGCTTCTATTTCTCTCTCTCACTCACAGCTTCTCTTTCTTTCTCTCTCTCTCTCACTCACTCACGACTTCTATTTCTCTCTCTCACACACACACACAGCTTCTCTTTCTCTCTATCTCTCTCACTCACAGATTCTCTTTTCTCTCTCTCTCTCACTCACTCACAGCTTCTCTTTCTCTCTATCTCTCTCACTCACAGCTTCTCTCTCTCTCTCTCTCTCACTCACAGCTTCTCTTTCTCTCTCTCTCACTCACTCACTGCTTCTCTCTCTTTCACACAGCTTCTCTTTCTCTCTCTCTCTAACTCACAGCTTCTCTTTCTCTCTCTCTCACATAGCTTCTCTTTCTCTCTCTCTCGTTCACAGCTTCTATTTCTCTCTCACACACTCACAGCTTCTCTCTCTCTCTCTCTCTCTCACTCACAGCTTCTCTCTCTCTCTCCCACTCACAACTTTTCTTTCTCTCTCTCTCTCACTCACAGCTTCTCTTTCGCTCTCTCTCTCACTCACAGCTTCTCTCTCTCTTTCTCTCACTCACAGCTTCTCTTTCCCTTCTCTCCCTCTCTCACTCACAGCTTCTCCCTCTCTCTCTCTCTCTCACTCATAGCTTCTATTTCTCTCTGTATCTCTCACTCATAGCTTCCCTTTCTCTCTCTCTCTCTCACTCACAGCTTCTTTCTCTCTCTCTCAATCACAGCTTTTCTTTCTCTCTCACTCACTCACAGCTTCTCATTCACTCTCTCTCTCTCACACAGCTTCTATTTCTCTGTCTCTCTCACAGCTTCTCTTTCTCTCTCTCTCACTCACTCACTCACAACTTCTCTTTCTATCTCTCTCACAGACACAGCTTCTCTTTCTCTCTCTCTCACTCACCCACAGCTTCTATTTCTCTCTCTCACTCACAGCTTCTCTTTCTTTCTCTCTCTCTCTCACTCACTCAAGACTTCTATTTCTCTCTCTCACACACACACAGCTTCTCTTTCTCTCTATCTCTCTCACTCACAGATTCTCTTTTCTCTCTCTCTCACTCACTCACAGCTTCTCTTTCTCTCTCTCACTCACAGCTTCTCTTTTCTCTCTCTCTCTCATTCACTCACAGCTTCTCTTTCTCTCTCTCCCTCTCACTCACAGCTTCTCTTTCTCTCTCTCACTAACTCATAGCTTCTCTTTCTCTCTCTCTCACTCACTCACAGCTTCTATTTCTCTCTCTCACACACACAGCTTCTCTTTCTCTCTCTCTCTCACTCACAGCTTCTCTTTTCTCTCTCTCTCTCTCACTCAGTCACAGCTTCTCTTTCTCTCTCTCTCTCTCACTCAGAGCTTGTCTTTCTCTCTCAAACACACACTGCTTCTCTCTTTCTCTCTCACAGCTTCTCTTTCACTCTCTCTCTCACTCACAGCTTCTCTTACTCTCTCTCTCACATAGCTTCTCTTTCTCTCTCTCTCATTCACAGCTTCTATTTCTCTCTCTCACTCACAGCTTCTCTTTCACTCTCTCTCACTCACAGCTTCACTCTCTCTCTCACTCACAGCTTCTTCACACTCTCTCTCTCTCACTCACTCACTCACAGCTTCTCTTTCTCTCTCACTCTCACAGCTTCTCTTTCTCTCAGTGCTTCTCTCTCTCACTCACTCACTCACAGCTGCTCTTTCTCCCACACAAACACACTCACAGATTCTCCATCACTCTCTCACTCACAGCTTCTCTTTCTCTCTCTCTCTCTCTCTCACTCACAGCTTCTCTTTCTCTCTCTTCCACTCACAGCTTCTCTTTCTCTCATTCTCTCTCACTCAGCTTTTCTTTCTCTCTCTCTCACTCACAGCTTCTCATTCTCTCTCTCTCACTCTATCACTCACAGCTTCTCTTTCTCTCTCACACACACTCACAGCTTCTCTTTCTCTCTCTCTCTCACTCACAGCTTGTCTTTCTCTCTCTCACACACACACTGCTTCTCTCTCTCTCACACAGCTTCTCTTTCTCTTTCTGTCACATAGCTTCTCTTTCTCTCTCTCTCTCGTTCACACCTTCTATTTCTCTCTCACACACTCACAGCTTCTCTTTCTCTCTCTCTCACTCACTCACACCTTCGATTTCTCTCTCTCTCTCACTCACTCACAGCTTTCTTTCTCTCTCTATGTCTCACTCACATCTTCTCTCTCTCTCTCTCACTCACAGCTTCTGTTTCTCTCTCACTCACTCACAGCTTCTATTTCTCTCTCTCACTCACAGCTTCTCTTTCTTTCTCTCTCTCTCTCACTCACTCACGACTTCTATTTCTCTCACACACACACACACACAGCTTCTCTTTCTCTCTATCTCTCTCACTCACAGATTCTCTTTTCTCTCTCTCTCTCACTCACTCACAGCTTCTCTTTCTCTCTATCTCTCTCACTCACAGCTTCTCTTTTCTCTCTCTCTCTCACTCACTCACAGCTTCTCTTTCTCTCTCTCACTAACTCACAGCTTCTCTTTCTCTCTCTCTCCCTCAGTCACATTCTCTTTCTCTCTCTCTCTCACTCACTCACAGCTTCTATTTCTCACACACACACACACAGCTTCTCTCTCTCACTCACAGCTTCTCTTTTCTCTCTCTCTCTCTCTCACTCACTCACAGCTTCTCTTTCTCTCTCTCTCACTTACAGCTTCTCTTTCTCTCTCTCACTAACTCACAGCTTCTTTCTCTCTCACACACATCTTCTCTTTCTCTCTCTCTCTCTCACACAGCTTCTCTGTCTCTCTCGCACACTCACTCACAGCTTCTCTCTCTTTCTCTGTCTCTCTCACTCACAGCTTCTCTTTCTCTCTCTCACACAGCTACTCTTTCTCTCTCTCTTTCTCTCACTCACAGCTTCTCTTTCCCTTCTCTCTCTCTCTCACTCACAGCTTCTCCCTCTCTCTCTCACTCACAGCTTCTATTTCTCTCTGTATCTGTCACTCATAACTTCCCTTTCTCTCTCTCTCTCTCTCACTCACAGCTTCTTTCTCTCTCTCTCAATCACAGCTTTTCTTTCTCTCTCACTCACTCACGGCTTCTCTTTCACACTCTCTCTCACTCACAGCTTCTATTTCTCTGTCTCTTTCACAACTTCTCTTTCTCTCTCTCTCACTCACTCACTCACAACTTCTCTTTCTATCTCTCTCACAGACAGCTTCTCTTTCTCTCTCTCTCACTCACTCACAGCTTCTATTTCTCTCTCTCTCACTCACTGCTTCTCTTTCTCTCTCTCTCATTCCCTCACACCTTCCCTTTCTCTCTATCTCTCACTCACTCACAGGTTTCTTTCTCTCTCTATGTCTCACTCACAGCTTCTCTCTCTCTCTCTCTCACTCACAGCTTCTCTTTCTCTCCCACTCAGTCACAGCTTCTCTTTCTCTCTCTCTCACTCACTCACTGCTTCTCTCTCTTTCACACAGCTTCTCTTTCTCTCTCTCTCAAACTCACAGCTTTTCTTTCTCTCTCTCTCTCACTCACAGCTTCTCTTTCGCTCTCTCTCTCACTCACAGCTTCTCTCTCTCTTTCTCTCACTCACAGCTTCTCTTTCCCTTCTCTCCCTCTCTCACTCACAGCTTCTCCCTCTCTCTCTCTCTCTCTCACTCACAGCTTCTATTTCTCTCTGTATCTCTCACTCATAGTTTCCCTTTCTCTCTCTCTCTCTCACTCACAGCTTCTTTCTCTCTCTCAATCACAGCTTTTCTTTCTCTCTCACTCACTCACAGCTTTTCTTTCACTCTCTCTCTCTCACACAGCTTCTATTTCTCTGTCTCTCTCACAGCTTCTCTTTCTCTCTCTCTCACTCACTCACTCACAACTTCTCTTTCTATCTCTCTCACAGACACAGCTTCTCTTTCTCTCTCTCTCACTCACCCACAGCTTCTATTTCTCTCTCTCACTCACAGCTTCTCTTTCTTTCTCTCTCTCTCACTCACTCAAGACTTCTATTTCTCTCTCTCACACACACACAGCTTCTCTTTCTCTCTATCTCTCTCACTCACAGATTCTCTTTTCTCTCTCTCTCACTCACTCACAGCTTCTCTTTCTCTCTATCTCTCTCACTCACAGCTTCTCTTTTCTCTCTCTCTCTCATTCACTCACAGCTTCTCTTTCTCTCTCTCCCTCTCACTCACAGCTTCTCTTTCTCTCTCTCACTAACTCATAGCTTCTCTTTCTCTCTCTCTCACTCACTCACAGCTTCCCTTTCTCTCTCTCTCTCACTCAATCACAGCTTTCTTTCTCTCTCTGTCTCACTCACAGCTTCTCTTTCTCTATCTCTCTCTATCTCTCTCACTCACAGCTTCTCTTTTCTCTCTCTCTCTCTCACTCACTCACTCACTCACAGCTTCTCTTTCTCTCTCTCTCACTCACAGCTTCTCTTTCTCTCTCTCACTAACTCACAGCTTCTCTCTCTCTCTCTCTCACTCACTCACTCACAGCTTCCCTTTCTCTCTCTCTCTCTCACTCACTCACAGCTTCTCTTTCTCTCTCTCTCTCACTCACTCACTTACTCTCTGCTTATCTTTCTCTCTCACTCACTCACAGCTTTCTTTCTCTCTCTCTGTCTCACTCACAGCTTCTCTTTCTCTCTCTCTCTCACTCAGCTTCTCTTTCTCTCTCTCACTCACAGCTTCTCATTCTCTCTCTCTCACTCTATCACTCACAGCTTCTCTTTCTCTCTCTCTCTCACTCACAGCTTCTCTTTCTCTCTCTCTCTCTCACTCAGAGCTTGTCTTTCTCTCTCAAACACACACTGCTTCTCTCTTTCTCTCTCACAGCTTCTCTTTCACTCTCTCTCTCACTCACAGCTTCTCTTACTCTCTCTCTCACATAGCTTCTCTTTCTCTCTCTCTCATTCACAGCTTCTATTTCTCTCTCTCACTCACAGCTTCTCTTTCACTCTCTCTCACTCACAGCTTCTCTCTCTCTCTCACTCACAGCTTCTTCACACTCTCTCTCTCTCACTCACTCACAGCTTCTCTTTCTCTCTCACTCTCACAGCTTCTCTTTCTCTCAGTGCTTCTCTCTCTCACTCACTCACTCACAGCTTCTCTTTCTCTCACACAAACACACTCACAGATTCTCCATCACTCTCTCACTCACAGCTTCTCTTTCTCTCTCTCTCTCTCACACACAGCGTCTCTTTCTCTCTCTTCCACTCACAGCTTCTCTTTCTCTCATTCTCTCTCACTCAGCTTTTCTTTCTCTCTCTCTCACTCTATCACTCACAGCTTCTCTTTCTCTCTCACACACACTCACAGCTTCTCTTTCTCTCTCACACACACTCACAGCTTCTCTTTCTCTCTCTCTCTCACTCACAGCTTGTCTTTCTCTCTCACACACACACACTGCTTCTCTCTCTCTCACACAGCTTCTCTTTCTCTTTCTGTCACATAGGTTCTCTTTCTCTCTCTCTCTCGTTCACACCTTCTATTTCTCTCTCACACACTCACAGCTTCTCTCTCTCTCTCTCTCTCTCTCACTCAGAGCTTCTCTCTCTCTCTCTCTCACTCACAGCTTTTCTTTCTCTGTCTCTCTCACTCACAGCTTCTCTTTCTCTCTCTCTCACAGCTACTCTTTCTCTCTCTCTTACTCTCACTCACAGCTTCACTTTCCCTTCTCTCTCTCTCTCACTCACAGCTTCTATTTCTCTCTCACACTCACAGCTTCTCTTTCTTTCTCTCTCTCTCTCACTCACTCACGACTTCTATTTCTCTCTCTCACACACACACAGCTTCTCTTTCTCTCTATCTCTCACTCACAGATTCTCTTTTCTCTCTCTCTCTCACTCACTCACAGCTTCTCTTTCTCTCTATCTCTCTCACTCACAGCTTCTCTTTTCTCTCTCTCTCTCACTCACTCACAGTTTTTTTCTCTCTCTATGTCTCACTCACAGATTCTCTCTCTCTCTCACTCACAGTTTCTCTCTCTCTCACTCAGTCCCAGCTTCTCTTTCTCTCTCTCTCACTCACTCACAGCATCTATTTCTCTCTCACACACACACAGCTTCTCTTTCTCTCTCTCTCTCTCTCACTCACAGCTTCTCTTTTCTCTCTCTCTCTCTCACTCAGTCACAGCTTCTCTTTCTCTCTCTCTCACTCACAGCTTCTCTTTCTCTCTCTCACTAACTCACAGCTTGTCTTTCTCTCTCACACATCTTCTCTTTCTCTCTCTCTCTCTCACACAGCTTCTCTTTCTCTCTCTCTCACTCACTCAGCTTCTATTTCTCTCTCACACACACAGCTTCTCTTTCTCTCTCTCTCACTCACAGCTTCTCTCTCTTTCTCTGTCACTCTCACTCACAGCTTCTCTTTCTCTCTCACACACACAGCTACTCTTTCTCTCTCTCTTTCTCTCACTCACAGCTTCTCTTTCCCTTCTCTCGCTCTCTCACTCACAGCTTCTCCCTCTCTCTCTCACTCACAGCTTCTATTTCTCTCTGTATCTCTCACTCATAGCTTCCCTTTCTCTCTCTCTCTCTCACTCACAGCTTCTTTCTCTCTCTCTCAATCACAGCTTCTCTTTCACTCTCTCTCTCACTCACAGCTTCTATTTCTCTGTCTCTCTCACAGCTTCTCTTTCTCTCTCTCTCACTCACTCACTCACAACTTCTCTTTCTATCTCTCTCACAGACACAGCTTCTCTTTCTCTCTCTCTCACTCACTCACAGCTTCTATTTCTCTCTCTCACTCACTGTTTCTCTTTCTTTCTCTCTCTCTCTCACTCACTCACGACTTCTATTTCTCTCTCTCTCACACACACAGCTTCTCTTTCTCTCTATCTCTCTCACTCACAGATTCTCTTTTCTCTCTCTCTCTCTCTCACTCACTCACAGCTTCTCTTTCTCTCTATCTCTCACTCACAGCTTCTCTTTTCTCTCTCTCACTCACTCAGCTTCTCTTTCTCTCTCTCTCTCTCTCTCATTCACTGCTTCTCTTTCTCTCCCTCACTAACTCACAGCTTCTCTTTCTCTCTCTCTCACTCATTCACACCTTCCCTTTCTCTCTCTCTCTCACTCACTCACAGCTTTCTTTCTCTCTCTATGTCTCACTCACATCTTCTCTCTCTCTCTCTCACTCACAGCTTCTCTTTCTCTCTCTCTCACTCACTCACAGCTTCTATTTCTCTCTCTCACTCACAGCTTCTCTTTCTTTATCTCTCTCTCTCACTCACTCATGACTTCTATTTCTCTCTCTCTCACACACACAGCTTCTCTTTCTCTCTATCTCTCACTCACAGATTCTCTTTTCTCTCTCTCTCTCACTCACTCACAGCTTCTCTTTCTCTCTATCTCTCTCACTCACAGCTTCTCTTTTCTCTCTCTCTCTCACTCACTCACAGCTTCTCTTTCTCTCTCTCACTAACTCACAGCTTCTCTTTCTCTCTCTCTCACTCACTCACAGCTTCCCATTCTCTCTCTCTCTCACTCACTCACAGCTTTCTTTCTCTCTCTATGTCTCACTCACAGATTCTCTCTCTCTCACACTCACAGTTTCTCTCTCTCTCACTCAGTCACAGCTTCTCTTTCTCTCTCTCACACACACAGCTTCGGCCCAGGATGGGAGCCACCTGCGGCAACTGGCCCCGCCTCCCTCAGGCCCTCCATCGACCGGAGGGATAAAGAGACGCCGGGCCGCAGTCGGGACGCCGCGCCGAAGCTCTCCTGGGCCCCCACCATCGGCCCAGGATGGGAGCCACCTGCGGCAACCGGCCCCCGCCTCCCTCCGGCCCTCCATCGACCGGAGGGATAAAGAGACGCCGGGCCGCAGCCGAGATGCCGTGCCGCAGTCGGGACGCCGCGCCGAAGCTCTCCTGGGCCCCCACCATCGGCCCAGGATGGGAGCCACCTGCGTCAACCGGCCCCGCCTCCCTCCGGCCCTCCACCGACCGGAGGGATAAAGAAACGCCGGGCCGCAGTCGGGACGCCGCGCCGAAGCTCTCCTGGGCCCCCACCATCGGCCCAGGATGGGAGCCACCTGCAGCAACCGGCCCCGCCTCCCTCCGGCCCTCCATCGACCGGAGGGATAAAGAGACGCCGGGCCGCAGACGAGACGCCGGGCCGCAGTCGGGACACCGCTACGTCCCCGCCTCCCGAGCCTCAGAGGGCTCAAAGGACGCTGCCCCGTGCCGCTCGAGGACTTAGCCCTCTTTCCCGGTTTGGCATTTGCCACGGGGAAGAGTGGAAGTGAACGTCTTTCCTCTTTTCTTTCTTGCCTCTTATATTGTATGCTTACTGATTTTGTATCTTTCCCCTCGCTGCTGCCTGCTTTAGGCAGCACGCCCCAATGTAAACCACTTAGAGTCTTCTTTGGAAGAGACAAGCGGTATATAAATTAAAACTTTATTATTATTATTATTCTCTTTCTCTCTCTCTCTCTCACTCAGAGCTTCTCTTTTCTCTCTCTCTCTCTCACTCACTCACAGCTTCTCTTTCTCTCTCTCTCACTCACAGCTTCTCTTTCTCTCTCTCACTAACTCACAGCTTGTCTTTCTCTCTCACACATCTTCTCTTTCTCTCTCTCTCTCTCACACAGCTTCTCTTTCTCTCTCTCTCTCACTCACTCACAGCTTCTATTTCTCTCTCACACACACACAGCTTCTCTTTCTCTCTCTCTCTCACTCACAGCTTCTCTCTCTTTGTCTCTCTCACTCACAGCTTCTCTTTCTCTCTCACACACACAGCTACTCTTTCTCTCTCTCTTTCTCTCACTCACAGCTACTCTTTCTCTCACTCTCTCTCTCACTCACAGCTTCTATTTCTCTGTCTCTCTCACAGCTTCTCTTTCTCTCTCTCTCACTCACTCACTCACAACTTCTCTTTCTATCTCTCTCACAGACACAGCTTCTCTTTCTCTCTCTCTCACTCACTCACAGCTTCTATTTCTCTCTCTCACTCACTGCTTCTCTTTCTTTCTCTCTCTCTCTCACTCACGACTTCTATTTCTCTCTCACACACACACAGCTTCTCTTTCTCTCTTTCTCTCTCACTCACAGATTCTCTTTTCTCTCTCTCTCTCACTCACTCACAGCTTCTCTTTCTCTCTATCTCTCACTCACAGCTTCTCTTTTCTCTCTCTCTCTCTCATTCACAGCTTCTCTTTCTCTCCCTCACTAACTCACAGCTTCTCTTTCTCTCTCTCTCACTCACTCACACCTTCGATTTCTCTCTCTCTCTCACTCACTCACAGCTTTCTTTTTCTCTCTATGTCTCACTCACATCTTCTCTCTCTCTCTCTCTCACTCACAGCTTCTCTTTCTCTCTCTCTCACTCACTCACAGCTTCTATTTCTCTCTCTCACTCACAGCTTCTCTTTCTTTCTCTCTCTCTCTCACTCACTCACGACTTCTATTTCTCTCTCACACACACACACAGCTTCTCTTTCTCTCTATCTCTCTCACTCACAGATTCTCTTTTCTCTCTCTCACTCACTCGCTCACAGCTTCTCTTTCTCTCTATCTCTCTCACTCACAGCTTCTCTTTTCTCTCTCTCTCTCACTCACTCACAGCTTCTCTTTCTCTCTCTCACTAACTCACAGCTTCTCTTTCTCTCTCTCTCACTCACTCACAGCTTCCCTTTCTCTCTCTCTCACTCACTCACAGCTTTCTTTCTCTCTCTATGTCTCACTCACAGATTCTCTCTCTCTCACTCACAGTTTCTCTCTCTCTCACTCAGTCACAGCTTCTCTTTCTCTCTCTCTCTCACTCACTCACAGCTTCTATTTCTCTCTCACACACACACTGCTTCTCTTTCTCTCTCTCACTCACTCACAGCTTCTCTTTTCTCTCTCTCTATCACTCACTCACAGCTTCTCTTTCTCTCTCTCTCACTCACAGCTTCTCTTTCTCTCTCTCACTAACTCACAGCTTGTCTTTCTCTCTCACACATCTTCTCTTTCTCTCTCTCTCTCTCACACAGCTTCTCTCTCTCTCTCTCTCACTCACTCACAGCTTCTATTTCTCTCTCACACACACACAGCTTCTCTTTCTCTCTCTCTCTCACTCACAGCTTCTCTCTCTTTGTCTCACTCACTCACAGCTTCTCCTTCTCTCTCACACACACAGCTACTCTTTCTCTCTCTCTTTCTCTCACTCACAGCTTCTCTTTCCCTTCTCTCTCTCTCTCACTCACAGCTTCTTTCTCTCTCTCTCAATCACAGCTTTTCTTTCTCTCTCACTCACTCACAGCTTCTCTCTCACTCACTCACTCACAACTTCTCTTTCTATCTCTCTCACAGACACAGCTTCTCTTTCTCTCTCTCTCACTCACTCACAGCTTCTATTTCTCTCTCTCACTCACTGCTTCTCTTTCTTTCTCTCTCTCTCACTCACGACTTCTATTTCTCTCTCACACACACACAGCTTCTCTTTCTCTCTTTCTCTCTCACTCACAGCTTCTCTTTCTCTCCCTCACTAACTCACAGCTTCTCTTTCTCTCTCTCTCACTCACTCACACCTTCCCTTTCTCTCTCTCTCTCACTCACTCACAGCTTTCTTTCTCTCTCTATGTCTCACAGCTTCTCTCTCTCTCTCTCTCTCACTCACAGCTTCTCTTTCTCTCTATCTCTCTCACTCACAGCTTCTCTTTCTCTCTCTCACTAACTCACAGCTTCTCTCTCTCTCTCTCTCTCACATCTTCTCTTTCTCTCTCTCTCTCTCTCACAGCTTCTCTTTCTCTCACACACACTCACTCACAGCTTCTCTCTCTTTCTCTGTCTCTCTCACTCACAGCTTCTCTTTATCTCTCTCTCACACATCTACTCTTTCTCTCTCTCTCTCTCACTCACTCACAGCTTCTCTTTCTCTCTCTCTCACTCACTCATGACTTCTATTTCTCTCTCCCACACACACAGCTTCTCTTTCTCTATCTCTCTCTATCTCTCTCACTCACAGCTTCTCTTTTCTCTCTCTCTCTCACTCACTCACAGCTTCTCTTTCTCTCTCTCTCTCACTCACAGCTTCTCTTTTCTCTCTCTCTCTCACTCAGCTTCTCTTTCTCTCTCTCTCTCATTCACAGCTTCTCTTTCTCTCCCTCACTAACTCACAGCTTCTCTTTCTCTCTCTCTCACTCACTCACACCTTCCCTTTCTCTCTCTCTCTCACTCACTCACAGCTTTCTTTCTCTCTCTATGTCTCACTCACATCTTCTCTCTCTCTCTCTCTCTCACTCTCTCACTCACTCACAGCTTCCCTTTCTCTCTCTCTCTCACTCACTCACAGCTTTCTTTCTCTCTCTATGTCTCACTCACAGATTCTCTCTCTCTCTCTCACTCACAGTTTCTCTCTCTCTCTCAGTCACAGCTTCTCTTTCTCTCTCTCTCACTCACTCACAGCTTCTATTTCTCTCTCACACACACACAGCTTCTCTTTCTCTCTCTCTCTCTCACTCACAGCTTCGCTTTACTCTCTCTCTCTCTCACTCACTCACAGCTTCTCTTTCTCTCTCTCTCACTCACAGCTTCTCTTTCTCTCTCTCACTAACTCACAGCTTGTCTTTCCCTCTCACACATCTTCTCTTTCTCTCTCTCTCTCTCACACAGCATCTCTTTCTCTCTCTCTCTCACTCACTCACAGCTTCTATTTCTCTCTCACACACACAGCTTCTCTTTCTCTCTCTCTCTCACTCACAGCTTCTCTCTCTTTGTCTCTCTCACTCACAGCTTCTCTTTCTCTCTCACACACACAGCTACTCTTTCTCTCTCTCTTTCTCTCACTCACAGCTTCTCTTTCCCTTCTCTCTCTCTCTCACTCACAGCTTCTTTCTCTCTCTCTCAATCACAGCTTTTCTTTCTCTCTCACTCACTCACAGCTTCTCTCTCACTCTCTCTCTCACTCACAGCTTCTATTTCTCTGTCTCTCTCACAGCTTCTCTTTCTCACTCTCTCTCACTCACTCACAGCTTCTATTTCTCTCTCTCACTCACTGCTTCTCTTTCTTTCTCTCTCTCCCTCACTCACGACTTCTATTTCTCTCTCACACACACACACAGCTTCTCTTTCTCTCTGTCTCTCTCACTCACAGCTTCTCTTTCTCTCTCTCTCTCACAGCTACTCTTTCTCTCTCTCTCTCACTCACTCACAGCTTCTCTTTCTCTCTCTCTCACTCACTCATGACTTCTATTTCTCTCTCCCAAACACACACAGCTTCTCTTTCTCTCTCTCTCTCTATCTCTCTCACTCACAGCTTCTCTTTTCTCTCTCTCTCTCACTCACTCACAGCTTCTCTTTCTCTCTCTCTCTCACTCACAGCTTCTCTTTTCTCTCTCTTTCACTCACTCAGCTTCTCTTTCTCTCTCTCTCTCATTCACAGCTTCTCTTTCTCTCCCTCACTAACTCACAGCTTCTCTTTCTCTCTCTCTCACTCACTCACACCTTCCCTTTCTCTCTCTCTCACTCACTCATGACTTCTATTTCTCTCTCCCACACACAGCTTCTCTTTCTCTATCTCTCTCTATCTCTCTCACTCACAGCTTCTCTTTTCTCTCTCTCTCTCACTCACTCACAGCTTCTCTTTCTCTCACTCTCTCACTCACAGCTTCTCTTTTCTCTCTCTCTCTCACTCACGCAGCTTCTCTTTCTCTCTCTCTCTCATTCACAGCTTCTCTTTCTCTCCCTCACTAACTCACAGCTTCTCTTTCTCTCTCTCTCACTCACTCACACCTTCCCTTTCTCTCTCTCTCTCACTCACTCACAGCTTTCTTTCTCTCTCTATGTCTCACTCACATCTTCTCTCTCTCTCTCTCTCACTCACAGCTTCTCTTTCTCTCTCTCTCACTCACTCACAGCTTCTATTTCTCTCTCTCACTCACAGCTTCTCTTTCTTTCTCTCTCTCTCTCACTCACTCACGACTTCTATTTCTCTCTCTCTCACACACACAGCTTCTCTTTCTCTCTATCTCTCTCACTCACAGATTCTCTTTTCTCTCTCTCTCTCACTCACTCACAGCTTCTCTTTCTCTCTCTCACTAACTCACAGCTTCTCTTTTCTCTCTCTCTCTCACTCACTCACAGCTTCTCTTTCTCTCTCTCACTAACTCACAGCTTCTCTTTCTCTCTCTCTCACTCACTCACAGCTTCCCTTTCTCTCTCTCTCTCACTCACTCACAGCTTTCTTTCTCTCTCTATGTCTCACTCACAGATTCTCTCTCTCTCTCTCACTCACAGTTTCTCTCTCTCTCACTCAGTCACAGCTTCTCTTTCTCTCTCTCTCTCACTCACTCACAGCTTCTATTTCTCTCTCACACACACACAGCTTCTCTTTCTCTCTCTCTCTCTCTCTCACTCACAGCTTCTCTTTTCTCTCTCTCTCTCTCACTCACTCACAGCTTCTCTTTCTCTCTCTCTCACTCACAGCTTCTCTTTCTCTCTCTCACTAACTCACAGCTTGTCTTTCTCTCTCACACATCTTCTCTTTCTCTCTCTCTCTCTCACACAGCTTCTCTTTCTCTCTCTCTCTCACTCACTCACAGCTTCTATTTCTCTCTCACACACACACAGCTTCTCTTTCTCTCTCTCTCTCACTCACAGCTTCTCTCTCTTTGTCTCTCTCACTCACAGCTTCTCTTTCTCTCTCACACACACAGCTACTCTTTCTCTCTCTCTTTCTCTCACTCACAGCTTCTCTTTCCCTTCTCTCTCTCTCTCACTCACAGCTTCTTTCTCTCTCTCTCAATCACAGCTTTTCTTTCTCTCTCACTCACTCACAGCTTCTTTCTCACTCTCTCTCTCACAGATTCTATTTCTCTGTCTCTCTCACAGCTTCTCTTTCTCTCTCTCTCACTCACTCACTCACAACTTCTCTTTCTATCTCTCTCACAGACACAGCTTCTCTTTCTCTCTCTCTCACTCACTCACAGCTTCTATTTCTCTCTCTCACTCACTGCTTCTCTTTCTTTCTCTCTCTCTCTTACTCACGACTTCTATTTCTCTCTCACACACACACAGCTTCTCTTTCTCTCTGTCTCTCTCACTCTCAGCTTCTCTTTCTCTCTCTCTTTCACAGCTACTCTTTCTCTCTCTCTCTCTCACTCACTCACAGCTTCTCTTTCTCTCTCTCTCACTCACTCATGACTTCTATTTCTCTCTCCCACACACACAGCTTCTCTTTATCTCTCTCTCTCTATCTCTCTCACTCACAGCTTCTCTTTTCTCTCTCTCTCTCACTCACTCACAGCTTCTCTTTCTCTCTCTCTCTCACTCACAGCTTCTCTTTTCTCTCTCTCTCTCACTCACTCAGCTTCTCGTTCTCTCTCTCTCTCATTCACAGCTTCTCTTTCTCTCCCTCACTAACTCACATCTTCTCTTTCTCTCTCTCTCACTCACTCACACCTTCCCTTTCTCTCTCTCTCACTCACTCACAGCTTTCTTTCTCTCTCTATGTCTCACTCACATCTTCTCTCTCTCTCTCTCACTCACATCTTCTCTTTCTCTCTCTCTCACTCACTCACAGCTTCTATTTCTCTCTCTCACTCACAGCTTCTCTTTCTTTCTCTCTCTCTCACTCACTCACGACTTCTATTTCTCTCTCTCACACACACACAGCTTCTCTTTCTCTCTATCTCTCTCACTCACAGATTCTCTTTTCTCTCTCTCTCTCACTCACTCACAGCTTCTCTTTCTCTCTATCTCTCTCACTCACAGCTTCTCTTTTCTCTCTCTCTCTCACTCACTCACAGCTTCTCTTTCTCTCTCTCACTAACTCACAGCTTCTCTTTCTCTCTCTCTCACTCACTCACAGCTTCCCTTTCTCTCTCTCTCTCACTCACTCACAGCTTTCTTTCTCTCTCTATGTCTCACAGCTTCTCTCTCTCTCTCACTCACTCACAGCTTCTCTTTCTCTCTCTCTCACTCAGTCACAGCTTCTCTTTCTCTCTCTCACTAACTCACAGCGTCTCTTTCTCTCTCACACACACATCTTCTCTTTCTCTCTCTCTCTCACACAGCTTCTCTTTCTCTCACACACACTCACTCACAGCTTCTCTCTCTTTCTCTGTCTCTCTCACTCACAGCTTCTCTTTCTCTCTCTCTCTCACAGCTACTCTTTCTTTCTCTCTCTCTCTCACTCACGACTTCTATTTCTCTCTCACACACACACACAGCTTCTCTTTCTCTCTGTCTCTCTCACTCACAGCTTCTCTTTCTCTCTCTCTTTCACAGCTACTCTTTCTCTCTCTCTCTCTCACTCACTCACAGCTTCTCTTTCTCTCTCTCTCACTCACTCATGACTTCTATTTCTCTCTCCCACACACACACAGCTTCTCTCTCTCTCTCTCTCTCTATCTCTCTCACTCACAGCTTCTCTTTTCTCTCTCTCTCTCACTCACTCACAGCTTCTCTTTCTCTCTCTCTCTCACTCACAGCTTCTCTTTTCTCTCTCTCTCTCACTCACTCAGCTTCTCATTCTCTCTCTCTCTCATTCACAGCTTCTCTTTCTCTCCCTCACTAACTCACATCTTCTCTTTCTCTCTCTCTCACTCACTCACACCTTCCCTTTCTCTCTCTCTCTCACTCACTCACAGCTTTCTTTCTCTCTCTATGTCTCACTCACATCTTCTCTCTCTCTCTCTCTCATTCACATCTTCTCTTTCTCTCTCTCTCACTCACTCACAGCTTCTATTTCTCTCTCTCACTCACAGCTTCTCTTTCTTTCTCTCTCTCTCTCACTCACTCACGACTTCTATTTCTCTCTCTCACACACACACAGCTTCTCTTTCTCTCTATCTCTCTCACTCACAGATTCTCTTTTCTCTCTCTCTCACTCACTCACAGCTTCTCTTTCTCTCTATCTCTCTCACTCACAGCTTCTCTTTTCTCTCTCTCTCTCATTCACTCACAGCTTCTCTTTCTCTCTCTCACTAACTCACAGCTTCTCTTTCTCTCTCTCTCACTCACTCACAGCTTCCCTTTCTCTCTCTCTCTCACTCACTCACAGCTTTCTTTCTCTCTCTATGTCTCACAGCTTCTCTCTCTCTCTCACTCACTCACAGCTTCTCTTTCTCTCTCTCTCACTCAGTCACAGCTTCTCTTTCTCTCTCTCACTAACTCACAGCGTCTCTTTCTCTCTCTCTCACACATCTTCTCTTTCTCCCTCTATCTCACACAGCTTCTCTTTCTCTCACACACACTCACTCACAGCTTCTCTCTCTTTCTCTGTCTCTCTCACTCACAGCTTCTCTTTCTCTCTCTCTCTCACAGCTACTCTTTCTCTCTCTCTCTCTCACTCACTCACAGCTTCTCTTTCTCTCTCTCTCTCTCACTCATGACTTCTATTTCTCTCTCCCACACACACACAGCTTCTCTTTCTCTATCTCTCTCTATCTCTCTCACTCACAGCTTCTCTTTTCTCTCTCTCTCTCACTCACTCACAGCTTCTCTTTCTCTCTCTCTCTCACTCACAGCTACTCTTTCTCTCTCTCACTAACTCACAGCTTCTCTCTCTCACTCACTCACTCACTCACAGCTTCCCTTTCTCTCTCTCTCTCACTCACTCACAGCTTCTCTTTCTCTCTCTCTCTCACTCACTCACTGCTTATCTTTCTCTCTCACTCACTCACAGCTTTCTTTCTCTCTCTCTCACTCACTCACAGCTTCTATTTCTCTCTCTCACTCACAGCTTCTCTTTCTTTCTCTCTCTCTCTCACTCACTCACGACTTCTATTTCTCTCTCTCACACACACACAGCTTCTCTTTCTCTCTATCTCTCTCACTCACAGATTCTCTTTCTCTCACTCACTCACAGCTTCTATTTCTCTCTCTCACTCACAGCTTCTCTTTCTTTCTCTCTCTCTCACTCACTCACGACTTCTATTTCGCTCTCACACACACACAGCTTCTCTTTCTCTCTATCTCTCTCACTCACAGATTCTCTTTTCTCTCTCTCTCTCACTCACTCACAGCTTCTCTTTCTCTCTATCTCTCTCACTCACAGCTTCTCTTTTCTCTCTCTCTCACTCACTCACACTTTCCCTTTCTCTCTCTCTCTCACTCACTCACAGCTTTCTTTCCCTCTCTATGTCTCACTCACATCTTCTCTCTCTCTCTCTCTCACTCACAGCTTCTCTTTCTCTCTCTCTCACTCACTCACAGCTTCTATTTCTCTCTCTCACTCACAGCTTCTCTTTCTTTCTCTCTCTCTCTCACTCACAGCTTCTCTTTCCCTTCTCCCTCTCTCTCACTCACAGCTTCTCCCTGTCTCTCTCACTCACAGCTTCTATTTCTCTCTGTATCTGTCACTCATAACTTCCCTTTCTCTCTCTCTCTCTCTCTCTCACTCACAGCTTCTTTCTCTTTCTCTCTCACTCACAGCTTCTCTTTCTCTCTCTCACTAATTCACAGCTTCTCTTTCTCTCTCTCTCTCACATAGCTTTTCTTTCTCTCTCTCTCTCGTTCACAACTTCTATTTCTCTCTCACACACTCACAGCTTCTCTATCTCTCTCTCTCTCTCTCACTCAGAGCTTCTCTCTCTCTCTCTCACTCACAGCTTTTCTTGCTCTGTCTCTCTCACTCACAGCTTCTCTTTCTCTCTCTCTCACAGCTACTCTTTCTCTCTCTCTCTCACTCACAGCTTCTCCCTCTCTCTCTCTCTCACTCACAGCTTCTATTTCTCTCTGTATCTCTCACTCACAGCTTCCCTTTCTTTCTCTCTCTCTCTCACAGCTTCTTTCTCTCTCTCAATCACAGCTATTCTTTCTCTCTCACTCACTCACAGCTTCTCTTTCTCTCTCTCTCACTCACAGCTTCTCTTTCTCTCTCTCACTAACTCACAGCTTGTCTTTCTCTCTCACACATCTTCTCTTTCTCTCTCTCTCTCTCACACAGCTTCTCTTTCTCTCTCTCTCTCTCTCACTCACAGCTTCTTTCTCTCTCTCTCAATCACAGCTTTTCTTTCTCTCTCACTCACTCACAGCTTCTCTCTCACTCTCTCTCTCACTCACAGCTTCTATTTCTCTGTCTCTCTCACAGCTTTTCTTTCTCTCTCTCTCACTCACTCACTCACCTCTTTCTATCTCTCTCACAGACACAGCTTCTCTTTCTCTCTCTCTCACTCACTCACAGCTTCTATTTCTCTCTCTCACTCACTGCTTCTCTTTCTTTCTCTCTCTCTCTCACTCACGACTTCTATTTCTCTCTCTCACACACACACAGCTTCTCTTTCTCTCTCTCTCACTCACTCACAGCTTCTTTCTCTCTATCTCTCACTCACAGCTTCTCTTTTCTCTCTCTCTCTCACTCACTCAGCTTCTCTTTCTCTCTCTCTCTCTCTCTCATTCACAGCTTCTCTTTCTCTCCCTCACTAACTCACAGCTTCTCTTTCTCTCTCTCTCACTCACTCACACCTTCCCTTTCTCTCTCTCTCTCACTCACTCACAGCTTTCTCTCTCTCTCTATGTCTCACAGCTTCTCTGTCTCTCTCACTCACTCACAGCTTCTCTTTCTCTCTCTCTTACTCAGTCACAGCTTCTCTTTCTCTCTATCTCTCTCACTCACAACTTCTCTTCTCTCTCTCACTAACTCACAGCATCTCTTTCTCTCTCTCTCACATCTTCTCTTTCTCTCTCTCTCTCTCACACACAGCTTCTCTTTCTCTCACACACACTCACTCACAGCTTCTCTCTCTTTCTCTGTCTCTCTCACTCACAGCTTCTCTTTCTCTCTCTCTCTCACAGCTACTCTTTCTCTCTCTCTCTCTCAATCACTCACAGCTTCTCTTTCTCTCTCTCTCACTCTCTCATGACTTCTATTTCTCTCTCCCACACACACACAGCTTCTCTTTCTCTATCTCTCTCTATCTCTCTCACTCACAGCTTCTCTTTTCTCTCTCTCTCTCACTCACTCACAACTTCTCTTTCTCTCTCTCACTAACTCACAGCTTCTCTCTCTCTCACTCACTCACTCACAGCTTCCCTTTCTCTCTCTCTCTCACTCACTCACAGCTTCTCTTTCTCTCTCTCTCTCACTCACTCACTGCTTATCTTCCTCTCTCACTCACTCACAGCTTTCTTTCTCTCTCTCTCACTCACTCACAGCTTCTATTTCTCTCTCTCACACACAGCTTCTCTTTCTCTCTCTCTCTCTATCTCTCTCACTCACAGCTTCTCTTTTCTCTCTCTCTCTCACTCACTCACAGCTTCTCTTTCTCTCTCTCTCTCACTCACAGCTTCTCTTTTCTCTCTCTCTCACTCACTCAGCTTCTCTTTCTCTCTCTCTCTGATTCACAGCTTCTCTTTCTCTCCCTCACTAACTCACATCTTCTCTTTCTCTCTCTCTCACTCACTCACACCTTCCCTTTCTCTCTCTCTCTCACTCACTCACAGCTTTCTTTCTCTCTCTATGTCTCACTCACATCTTCTCTCTCTCTCTCTCTCACTCACATCTTCTCTTTCTCTCTCTCTCACTCTCACAGCTTCTATTTCTCTCTCTCACTCACAGCTTCTCTTTCTTTCTCTCTCTCTCTCACTCACTCACGACTTCTATTTCTCTCTCTCACACACACACAGCTTCTCTTTCTCTCTATCTCTCTCACTCACAGATTCACTTTTCTCTCTCACTCACTCACAGCTTCTCTATCTCTCTCACTCACAGCTTCTCTTTTCTCTCTCTCACTCACTCACAGCTTCTCTTTCTCTCTCTCACTAACTCACAGCTTCTCTTTCTCTCTCTCTCACTCACTCACAGCTTCCCTTTCTCTCTCCCTCTCACTCACTCACAGCTTTCTTTCTCTCTCTATGTCTCACAGCTTCTCTCTCTCTCTCACTCACTCACAGCTTCTCTTTCTCTCTCTCTCACTCAGTCACAGCTTCTCTTTCTCTCTCTCACTAACTCACAGCGTCTCTTTCTCTCTCTCACACACATCTTCTCTTTCTCTCTCTCTCTCTCACACAGCTTCTCTTTCTCTCACACACACTCACTCACAGCTTCTCTCTCTTTCTCTGTCTCTCTCACTCACAGCTTCTCTTTCTCTCTCTCTCTCACAGCTACTCTTTCTCTCTCTCTCTCTCACTCACTCACAGCTACTCTTTCTCTGTCTCTCACTCACTCATGACTTCTATTTCTCTCTCCCACACACACACAGCTTCTCTTTCTCTATCTCTATCTCTCTCACTCACAGCTTCTCTTTTCTCTCTCTCTCTCACTCACTCACAGCTTCTCTTTCTCTCTCTCTCTCACTCACAGCTACTCTTTCTCTCTCTCACTAACTCACAGCTTCTCTCTCTCTCTCACTCACTCACTCACAGCTTCCCTTTCTCTCTCTCTCACACTCACTCACAGCTTCTCTTTCTCTCTCTCTCTCACTCACTCACTGCTTATCTTTCTCTCTCACTCACTCACAGCTTTCTTTCTCTCTCTCTCACTCACTCACAGCTTCTTTCTCTCTCTCACTCACAGCTTCTCTTTCTTTCTCTCTCTCTCTCACTCACTCACGACTTCTATTTCTCTCTCTCACACACACACAGCTTCTCTTTCTCTCTATCTCTCTCACTCACAGATTCTCTTTCTCTTTCTCTCACTCACTCACAGCTTCTATTTCTCTCTCTCACTCACAGCTTCTCTTTCTCTCTCTCTCACTCACTCACAGCTTCTATTTCTCTCTCTCACTCACAGCTTCTCTTTCTTTCTCTCTCTCTCTCACTCACAGCTTCTCTTTCCCTTCTCCCTCTCTCTCACTCATAGCTTCTCCCTGTCTCTCTCACTCACAGCTTCTATTTCTCTCTGTATCTGTCACTCATAACTTCCCTTTCTCTCTCTCTCACTCACAGCTTCTTTCTCTCTCTCTCTCACTCACAGCTTCTCTCTCTCTCTCTCTCACTAATTCACAGCTTCTCTTTCTCTCTCTCTCTCTCACATAGCTTCTCTTTCTCTCTCTCTCTCGTTCACAACTTCTATTTCTCTCTCACACACTCACAGCTTCTCTATCTCTCTCTCTCTCACTCAGAGCTTCTCTCTCTCTCTCTCTCACTCACAGCTTTTCTTGCTCTGTCTCTCTCACTCACAGCTTCTCTTTCTCTCTCTCTCACAGCTACTCTTTCTCTCTCTCTCTCTCTCACTCACAGCTTCTCCCTCTCTCTCTCTCTCACTCACAGCTTCTATTTCTCTCTGTATCTCTCACTCACAGCTTCCCTTTCTTTCTCTCTCTCTCTCACAGCTTCTTTCTCTCTCTCAATCACAGCTATTCTTTCTCTCTCACTCACTCACAGGTTCTCTTTCTCTCTCTCTCACTCACAGCTTCTCTTTCTCTCTCTCACTAACTCACAGCTTGTCTTTCTCTCTCACACATCTTCTCTTTCTCTCTCTCTCTCTCACACAGCTTCTCTTTCTCTCTCTCTCTCACTCACTCACAGCTTCTATTACTCTCTCACACACACACAGCTTCTCTTTCTCTCTTTCTCTCACTCACAGCTTCTCTCTCTTTGTCTCTCTCACTCACAGCTTCTCTTTCTCTCTCACACACACAGCTACTCTTTCTCTCTCTCTTTCTCTCACTCACAGCTTCTCTTTCCCTTCTCTCTCTCTCTCTCTCACTCACAGCTTCTTTCTCTCTCTCTCACTCACAGCTTTTCTTTCTCTCTCACTCACTTACAGCTTCTCTCTCACTCTCTCTCTCACTCACAGCTTCTATTTCTCTGTCTCTCTCACAGCTTTTCTTTCTCTCTCTCTCACTCACTCACTCACAACTTCTCTTTCTATCTCTCTCACAGACACAGCTTCTCTTTCTCTCTCTCTCACTCACTCACAGCTTCTATTTCTCTCTCTCACTCACTGCATCTCTTTCTTTCTCTCTCTCTCTCACTCACGACTTCTATTTCTCTCTCTCACACACACACAGCTTCTCTTTCTCTCTTTCTCTCTCACTCACAGATTCTCTTTTCTCTCTCTCTCACTCACTCACAGCTTCTTTCTCTCTATCTCTCACTCACAGCTTCTCTTTTCTCTCTCTCTCTCACTCACTCAGCTTCTCTTTCTCTCTCTCTCTCTCTCATTCACAGCTTCTCTTTCTCTCCCTCACTAACTCACAGCTTCTCTTTCTCTCTCTCTCACTCACTCACACCTTCCCTTTCTCTCTCTCTCTCACTCACTCACAGCTTTCTCTCTCTCTCTATGTCTCACAGCTTCTCTGTCTCTCTCACTCACTCACAGCTTCTCTTTCTCTCTCTCTCACTCAGTCACAGCTTCTCTTTCTCTCTATCTCTCTCACTCACAGCTTCTCTTTCTCTCTCTCACTAACTCACAGCATCTCTTTCTCTCTCTCACACATCTTCTCTTTCTTTCTCTCTCTCTCTCTCACACACAGCTTCTCTTTCTCTCACACACACTCACTCACAGCTTCTCTCTCTTTCTCTGTCTCTCTCACTCACAGCTTCTCTTTCTCTCTCTCTCTCACAGCTACTCTTTCTCTCTCTCTCTCTCACTCACTCACAGCTTCTCTTTCTCTCTCTCTCACTCACTCATGACTTCTATTTCTCTCTCCCACACACACACAGCTTCTCTTTCTCTATCTCTCTCTATCTCTCTCACTCACAGCTTCTCTTTTCTCTCTCTCTCACTCACTCACAGCTTCTCTTTCTCTCTCTCACTAAGTCACAGCTTCTCTCTCTCTCACTCACTCACTCACAGCTTCCCTTTCTCTCTCTCTCTCACTCACTCACAGCTTCTCTTTCTCTCTCTCTCTCACTCACTCACTGCTTATCTTCCTCTCTCACTCACTCACAGCTTTCTTTCTCTCTCTCTCACTCACTCACAGCTTCTATTTCTCTCTCTCACTCACAGCTTCTCTTTCTTTCTCTCTCTCTCTCACTCACTCACGACTTCTATTTCTCTCTCACACACACACACAGCTTCTCTTTCTCTCTATCTCTCTCACTCACAGATTCTCTTTCTCTCTCTCTCACTCACTCACAGCTTCTATTTCTCTCTCTCACTCCCAGCTTCTCTTTCTTTCTTTCTCTCTCTCACTCACTCACGACTTCTATTTCTCTCTCACACACACACACAGCTTCTCTTTCTCTCTATCTCTATCACTCACAGATTCTCTTTTCTCTCTCTCTCTCACTCACTCACAGCTTCTCTTTCTCTCTATCTCTCTCACTCACAGCTTCTCTTTTCTCTCTCTCTCACTCACTCACACCTTCCCTTTCTCTCTCTCTCTCACTCACTCACAGCTTTCTCTCTCTCTCTATGTCTCACTCACATCTTCTCTCTCTCTCTCTCTCTCTCACTCACAGCTTCTCTTTCTCTCTCTCTCACTCACTCACAGCTTCTATTTCTCTCTCTCACTCACAGCTTCTCTTTCTTTCTCTCTCTCTCTCACTCACAGCTTCTCTTTCCCTTCTCCCTCTCTCTCACTCACAGCTTCTCCCTGTCTCTCTCACTCACAGCTTCTATTTCTCTCTGTATCTGTCACTCATAACTTCCCTTTCTCTCTCTCTCTCTCACTCACAGCTTCTTTCTCTCTCTCTCTCTCACTCACAGCTTCTCTTTCTCTCTCTCACTAACTCACAGCTGCTCTTTCTCTCTCTCCCTCTCACATAGCTTCTCTTTCTCTCTCTCTCTCGTTCACAACTTCTATTTCTCTCTCACACACTCACAGCTTCTCTCTCTCTCTCTCTCTCTCTCACTCAGCTTCTCTCTCTCTCTCACTCACAGCTTTTCTTGCTCTGTCTCTCTCACTCACAGCTTCTCTTTCTCTCTCTCTCACAGCTACTCTCTCTCTCTCTCTCTCTCTCACTCACAGCTTCTCCCTCTCTCTCTCTCTCACTCACAGCTTCTATTTCTCTCTGTATCTCTCACTCACAGCTTCCCTTTCTTTCTCTCTCTCTCTCACAGCTTCTTTCTCTCTCTCAGTCACAGCTATTCTTTCTCTCTCACTCACTCACAGCTTCTTTCACTCTCTCTCTCTCACTCTCAGCTTCTATTTCTCTGTCTCTCTCACAACTTCTCTTTCTCTCTCTCACACTCACTCACTCACAACTTCTCTTTCTATCTCTGTCACAGACACAGCTACTCTTTCTCTCTCTCTCACTCACTCACAGCTTCTATTTCTCTCTCTCACTCACAGCTTCTCTTTCTTTCTCTCTCTCTCTCACTCACTCACGACTTCTATTTCTCTCTCTCACACACACAGCTTCTCTTTCTCTCTATCTCTCTCACTCACAGATTCTCTTTTCTCTCTCTCTCACTCACTCACAGCTTGTCTTTCTCTCTATCTCTCTCACTCACAGCTTTTCTTTTCTCTCTCTCTCACTCACTCACAGCTTCTCTTTCTCTCTCTCACTAACTCACAGCTTCTCTTTCTCTCTCTCTCCCTCAGTCACATTCTCTTTCTCTCTCTCTCTCACTCACTCACAGCTTCTATTTCTCACACACACACACAGCTTCTCTCTCTCTCTCTCACTCACAGCTTCTCTTTTCTCTCTCTCTCTCACTCACTCACAGCTTCTCTTTCTCTCTCTCTCACTCACAGCTTCTCTTTCTCTCTCTCACTAACTCACAGCTTCTTTCTCTCTCTCACACACATCTTCTCTTTCTCTCTCTCTCTCTCACACAGCTTCTCTGTCTCTCTCGCACACTCACTCACAGCTTCTCTCTCTTTCTCTGTCTCTCTCACTCACAGCTTCTCTTTCTCTCTCTCACACAGCTACTCTTTCTCTCTCTCTTTCTCTCACTCACAGCTTCTTTCCCTTCTCTCTCTCTCTCACTCACCGCTTCTCCTTCTCTCTCTCACTCACAGCTTCTATTTCTCTCTGTATCTGTCACTCATAACTTCCCTTTCTCTCTCTCTCTCTCTCACTCACAGCTTCTTTCTCTCTCTCTCAATCACAGCTTTTCTTTCTCTATCACTCACTCACAGCTTCTCTTTCACACTCTCTCTCACTCACAGCTTCTATTTCTCTGTCTCTCTCACAGCTTCTCTTTCTCTCTCTCTCACTCACTCACTCACAACTTCTCTTTCTATCTCTCTCACAGACAGCTTCTCTTTCTCTCTCTCACTCACTCACAGCTTCTATTTGTCTCTCTCTCACTCACTGCTTCTCTTTCTCTCTCTGTCTCTCACTCACTCACGACTTCTATTTCTCTCTCTCACACACACACAGCTTCTCTTTCTCTCTATCTCTCTCACTCACAGCTTCTCCCTCTCTCTCTCTCACTCACTCACAGCTTCTCTTTCTCTCTATCTCTCTCACTCACAGCTTCGCTTTCTCTCTCTCTCTCACTCACAGCTTCTCTTTCTCTCTCTCACTAACTCACAGCTTCTCTTTCTCTCTCTCTCATTGCCTCACACCTTCCCTTTCTCTCTATCTCTCACTCACTCACAGGTTTCTTTCTCTCTCTATGTCTCACTCACAGCTTCTCTCTCTCTCACTCACTCACAGCTTCTCTTTCTCTCTCTCCCAATCAGTCACGGCTTCTCTTTCTCTCTCTCTCACTCACTCACTGCTTCTCTCTCTTTCACACAGCTTCTCTTTCTCTCTCTCTCTAACTCACAGCTTCTCTTTCTCTCTCTCTCACATAGCTTCTCTTTCTCTCTCTCTCGTTCACAGCTTCTATTTCTCTCTCACACACTCACAGCTTCTCTATCTCTATCTCTCTCACTCACAACTTCTCTCTCTCTCTCTCCCACTCACAGCTTATCTTTCTCTCTCTCTCTCACTCACAGCTTCTCTTTCCCTTCTCTCCCTCTCTCACTCACAGCTTCTCCCTCTCTCTCTCTCTCTCTCTCTCTCTCTCACTCACAGCTTCTATTTCTCTCTGTATCTCTCACTCATAGCTTCCCTTTCTCTCTCTCTCACTCACAGCTTCTTTCTCTCTCTCTCAATCACAGCTTTTCTTTCTCTCTCACTCAGTCACAGCTTCTCTTTCACTCTCTCTCTCTCACACAGCTTCTATTTCTCTGTCTCTCTCACAGCTTCTCTTTCTCTCTCTCTCACTCACTCACTCACAACTTCTCTTTCTATCTCTCTCACAGACACAGCTTCTCTTTCTCTCTCACTCACCCACAGCTTCTATTTCTCTCTCTCACTCACAGCTTCTCTTTCTTTCTCTCTCTCTCTCACTCACTCAAGACTTCTATTTCTCTCTCTCTCACACACACAGCTTCTCTTTCTCTCTATCTCTCTCACTCACAGATTCTCTTTTCTCTCTCTCTCACTCACTCACAGCTTCTCTTTCTCTCTATCTCTCTCACTCACAGCTTCTCTTTTTTCTCTCTCTCTCATTCACTCACAGCTTCTCTTTCTCTCTCTCCCTCTCACTCACAGCTTCTCTTTCTCTCTCTCACTAACTCACAGCTTCTCTTTCTCTCTCTCTCACTCACACAGCTTCCCTTTCTCTCTATCTCTCACTCAATCACAGCTTTCTTTATCTCTCTATGTCTCACTCACAGCTTCTCTTTCTCTATCTCTCTCTATCTCTCTCACTCACAGCTTCTCTTTTCTCTCTCTCTCTCACTCACTCACTCACTCACAGCTTCTCTTTCTCTCTCTCTCACTCACAGCTTCTCTTTCTCTCTCTCACTAACTCACAGCTTCTCTCTCTCTCTCTCTCACTCACTCACTCACAGCTTCCCTTTCTCTCTCTCTCTCTCACTCACTCACAGCTTCTCTTTCTCTCTCTCTCTCACTCACTCACTCACTGCTTATCTTTCTCTCTCACTCACTCACAGCTTTCTTTCTCTCTCTCTGTCTCACTCACAGCTTCTCTTTCTCTCTCTCTCTCACTCAGCTTCTCTTTCTCTCTCTCACTCACAGCTTCTCATTCTCTCTCTCTCACTCTATCACTCACAGCTTCTCTTTCTCTCTCTCTCTCACTCACAGCTTCTCTTTCTCTCTCTCTCTCTCACTCAGAGCTTGTCTTTATCTCTCAAACACACACTGATTCTCTCTTTCTCTCTCACACCTTCTCTTTCACTCTCTCTCTCACTCAGAGCTTCTCTTTCTCTCTCTCTCACATAGCTTCTCTTTCTCTCTCTCTCATTCACAGCTTCTATTTCTCTCTCTCACTCACAGCTTCTCTTTCACTCTCTCTCATTCACAGCTTCTCTCTCTCTCTCACTCACAGCTTCTTCACACTCTCTCTCTCTCACTCACTCACAGCTTCTCTTTCTCTCTCACTCTCACAGCTTCTCTTTCTCTCAGTGCTTCTCTCTCTCACTCACTCACTCACAGCTTCTCTTTCTCTCACACACACACTCACAGATTCTCCATCACTCTCTCACTCACAGCTTCTCTTTCTCTCTCTCTCTCTCACTCACAGCTTCTCTTTCTCTCTCTTCCACTCACAGCTTCTCTTTCTCTCATTCTCTCTCACTCAGCTTTTCTTTCTCTCTCTCTCACTCACAGCTTCTCATTCTCTCTCTCTCACTCTATCACTCACAGCTTCTCTTTCTCTCTCTCTCACTCACAGCTTCTCTTTCTCTCTCTCTCTCACTCACAGCTTGTCTTTCTCTCTCACACACACACACTGCTTCTCTCTCTCTCACACAGCTTCTCTTTCTCTTTCTGTCACATAGCTTCTCTTTCTCTCTCTCTCTCGTTCACACCTTCTATTTCTCTCTCACACACTCACAGCTTCTCTCTCTCTCTCTCACTCAGAGCTTCTCTCTCTCTCTCTCACTCACTCACAGCTTTTCTTTCTCTGTCTCTCTCACTCACAGCTTCTCTTTCTCTCTCTCTCTCACAGCTACTCTTTCTCTCTCTCTTACTCTCACTCACAGCTTCACTTTCCCTTCTCTCTCTCTCACTCACAGCTTCTATTTCTCTCTCTCACTCACAGCTTCTCTTTCTTTCTCTCTCTCTCTCACTCACTCACGACTTCTATTTCTCTCTCTCACACACACAAAGCTTCTCTTTCTCTCTATCTCTCTCACTCACAGATTCTCTTTTCTCTCTCTCTCACTCACTCACAGCTTCTCTTTCTCTCTATCTCTCTCACTCACAGCTTCTCTTTTCTCTCTCTCTCACTCACTCACAGCTTCTCTTTCTCTCTCTCACTAACTCACAGCTTCTCTTTCTCTCTCTCTCACTCACTCACAGCTTCCCTTTCTCTCTCTCTCACTCACTCACAGGTTTCTTTCTCTCTCTATGTCTCACTCACAGATTCTCTCTCTCTCACTCAGTCACAGCTTCTCTTTCTCGCTCTCTCTCACTCACTCACAGCTTCTATTTCTCTCTCTCACACACACAGCTTCTCTTTCTCTCTCTCTCTCTCACTCACAGCTTCTCTTTTCTCTCTCTCTCTCTCACTCAGTCACAGCTTCTCTTTCTCTCTCTCTCACTCACTGCTTCTCTTTCTCTCTCTCACTAACTCACAGCTTGTCTTTCTCTCTCACACATCTTCTCTTTCTCTCTCTCTCTCTCTCACACAGCTTCTCTTTCTCTCTCTCTCACTCACTCATCTTCTATTTCTCTCTCACACACACAGCTTCTCTTTCTCTCTCTCTCACTCACAGCTTCTCTCTCTTTCTCTGTCTCTCTCACTCACAGCTTCTCTTTCTCTCTCTCACACACAGCTACTCTTTCTCTCTCTCTTTCTCTCACTCACAGCTTCTCTTTCCCTTCTCTCTCTCTCACTCACAGCTTCTCCCTCTCTCTCTCACTCACAGCTTCTATTTCTCTCTGTATCTCTCACTCATAGCTTCCCTTTCTCTCTCTCTCTCTCACTCACAGCTTCTTTCTCTCTCTCTCAATCACAGCTTTTCTTTCTCTCTCACTCACTCACAACTTCTCTTTCTATCTCTCTCACAGACACAGCTTCTCTTTCTCTCTCTCTCACTCACTCACAGCTTCTATTTCTCTCTCTCACTCACTGCTTCTCTTTCTTTCTCTCTCTCTCTCTCTCTCTCTCACTCACGACTTCTATTTCTCTCTCTCACACACACACAGCTTCTCTTTCTCTCTATCTCTCTCACTCACAGATTCTCTTTTCTCTCTCTCTCTCTCTCACTCACTCACAGCTTCTCTTTCTCTCTATCTCTCACTCACAGCTTCTCTTTTCTCTCTCTCTCTCACTCACTCAGCTTCTCTTTCTCTCTCTCTCTCTCATTCACAGCTTCTCTTTCTCTCCCTCACTAACTCACAGCTTCTCTTTCTCTCTCTCTCACTCACTCACACCTTCCCTTTCTCTCTCTCTCACTCACTCACAGCTTTCTTTCTCTCTCTATGTCTCACTCACATCTTCTCTCTCTCTCTCTCACTCACAGCTTCTCTTTCTCTCTCTCTCTCTCACTCACAGCTTCTATTTCTCTCTCTCACTCACAGCTTCTCTTTCTTTCTCTCTCTCTCTCTCACTCACGACTTCTATTTCTCTCTCTCACACACACACAGCTTCTCTTTCTCTCTATCTCTCTCACTCACAGATTCTCTTTTCTCTCTCTCTCTCTCTCACTCACTCACAGCTTCTCTTTCTCTCTCTCTCTCACTCACTCACAGCTTCTCTTTCTCTCTCTCACTAACTCACAGCTTCTCTTTTCTCTCTCTCTCTCACTCACTCACAGCTTCTCTTTCTCTCTCTCACTAACTCACAGCTTCTCTTTCTCTCTCTCTCACTCACTCACAGCTTCCCTTTCTCTCTCTCTCTCACTCACTCACAGCTTTCTTTCTCTCTCTATGTCTCACTCACAGATTCTCTCTCTCTCACTCACTCACAGTTTCTCTCTCTCTCACTCAGTCACAGCTTCTCTTTCTCTCTCTCTCTCACTCACTCACAGCTTCTATTTCTCTCTCACACACACACAGCTTCTCTTTCTCTCTCTCTCTCTCACTCACAGCTTCTCTTTTCTCTCTCTCTCTCTCACTCACTCACAGCTTCTCTTTCTCTCTCTCTCACTCACAGCTTCTCTTTCTCTCTCTCACTAACTCACAGCTTGTCTTTCTCTCTCACACATCTTCTCTTTCTCTCTCTCTCTCACACACAGCTTCTCTTTCTCTCTCTCTCTCACTCACTCACAGCTTCTATTTCTCTCTCACACACACACAGCTTCTCTTTCTCTCTCTCTCTCACTCACAGCTTCTCTCTCTGTCTCTCTCACTCACAGCTTCTCTTTCTCTCTCACACACACAGCTACTCTTTCTCTCTCTCTTTCTCTCACTCACAGCTTCTCTTTCCCTTCTCTCTCTCTCACACTCACAGCTTCTATTTCTCTGTCTCTCTCACAGCTTCTCTTTCTCTCTCTCTCACTCACTCACAGCTTTCTTTCTCTCTCTATGTCTCACTCACATCTTCTCTCTCTCTCTCTCACTCACAGCTTCTCTTTCTCTCTCTCTCACTCACTCGCTTCTATTTCTCTCTCTCACTCACAGCTTCTCTTTCTTTCTCTCTCTCTCTCACTCACTCACGACTTCTATTTCTCTCTCTCACACACACACACAGCTTCTCTTTCTCTCTATCTCTCTCACTCACAGATTCTCTTTTCTCTCTCTCTCTCACTCACTCACAGCTTCTCTTTCTCTCTATCTCTCTCACACAGCTTCTCTTTTCTCTCTCTCTCTCACTCACTCACAGCTTCTCTTTCCCTCTCTCATTAACTCACAGCTTCTCTTTCTCTCTCTCTCACTCACTCACAGCTTCCCTTTCTCTCTCTCTCTCACTCACTCACAGCTTTCTCTCTCTCTCTATGTCTCACTCACAGATTCTCTCTCTCACTCACAGTTTCTCTCTCTCTCACTCAGTCACAGCTTCTCTTTGTCTCTCTCTCTCACTCACTCACAGCTGCTATTTCTCTCTCACACACACACAGCTTCTCTTTCTCTCTCTCTCACTCACAGCTTCTCTTTTCTCTCTCTCTCTCTCACTCACTCACAGCTTCTCTTTCTCTCTCTCTCACTCACAGCTTCTCTTTCTCTCTCTCACTAACTCACAGCTTGTCTTTCTCTCTCACACATCTTCTCTTTCTCTCTCTCTCTCTCACACAGCTTCTCTTTCTCTCTCTCTCTCACTCACTCACAGCTTCTATTTCTCTCTCACACACACACAGCTTCTCTTTCTCTCTCTCTCTCTCACTCACAGCTTCTCTTTCTCTCTCTCACTAACTCACAGCTTCTCTTTCTCTCTCTCTCTCTCACATAGCTTCTCTTTCTCTCTCTCTCTCGTTCACAACTTCTATTTCTCTCTCACACACTCACAGCTTCTCTCTCTCTCTCTCTCTCTCTCTCACTCAGCTTCTCTCTCTCTCTCACTCACAGCTTTTCTTGCTCTGTCTCTCTCACTCACAGCTTCTCTTTCTCTCTCTCACACAGCTACTCTCTCTCTCTCTCTCTCACTCACAGCTTCTCCCTCTCTCTCTCACTCACTCACAGCTTCTATTTCTCTCTGTATCTCTCACTCACAGCTTCCCTTTCTTTCTTTCTCTCTCTCACAGCTTCTTTCTCTCTCTCAGTCACAGCTATTCTTTCTCTCTCACTCACTCACAGCTTCTTTCACTCTCTCTCTCTCACTCTCAGCTTCTATTTCTCTGTCTCTCTCACAACTTCTCTTTCTCTCTCTCACACTCACTCACTCACAACTTCTCTTTCTATCTCTCTCACAGACACAGCTTCTCTTTCTCTCTCACTCACTCACTCACAGCTTCTATTACTCTCTCTCACTCACAGCTTCTCTTTCTTTCTCTCTCTCTCACTCACTCACGACTTCTATTTCTCTCTCTCACACACACAGCTTCTCTTTCTCTCTATCTCTCTCACTCACAGATTCTCTTTTCTCTCTCTCTCACTCACTCACAGCTTGTCTTTCTCTCTATCTCTCTCACTCACAGCTTTTCTTTTCTCTCTCTCTCACTCACTCACAGCTTCTCTTTCTCTCTCTCACTAACTCACAGCTTCTCTTTCTTTCTCTCTCTCTCCCTCATTCACATTCTCTTTCTCTCTCTCTCTCACTCACTCACAGCTTCTATTTCTCACACACACACACACAGCTTCTCTCTCTCTCTCTCTCACTCACAGCTTCTCTTTTCTCTCTCTCTCTCTCACTCACTCACAGCTTCTCTTTCTCTCTCTCTCACTCACAGCTTCTCTTTCTCTCTCTCACTAACTCACAGCTTCTTTCTGTCTCACACACACATCTTCTCTTTCTCTCTCTCTCTCTCACACAGCTTCTCTGTCTCTCTCGCACACTCACTCACAGCTTCTCTCTCTTTCTCTGTCTCCCTCACTCACAGCTTCTCTTTCTCTCTCTCACACAGCTACTCTTTCTCTCTCTCTTTCTCTCACTCACAGCTTCTCTTTCCCTGCTCTCTCTCTCTCACTCACAGCTTCTCCTTCTCTCTCTCACTCACAGCTTCTATTTCTCTCTGTATCTGTCACTCATAACTACCCTTTCTCTCTCTCTCTCTCTCACTCACAGCTTCTTTCTCTCTCTCTGAATCACAGCTTTTCTTTCTCTCTCACTCACTCACAGCTTCTCTTTCACACTCTCTCACTCACAGCTTCTATTTCTCTGTCTCTCTCACAGCTTCTCTTTCTCTCTCTCTCACTCACTCACTCACAACTTCTCTTTCTATCTCTCTCACAGACAGCTTCTCTTTCTCTCTCTCACTCACTCACAGCTTCTATTTCTCTCTCTCTCACTCACTGCTTCTCTTTCTCTCTCTGTCTCTCACTCACTCACGACTTCTATTTCTCTCTCACACACACACACAGCTTCTCTTTCTCTCTATCTCTCTCACTCACAGCTTCTCCCTCTCTCTCTCTCACTCACTCACAGCTTCTCTTTCTCTCTATCTCTCTCACTCACAGCTTCGCTTTCTCTCTCTCTCTCACTCACAGCTTCTCTTTCTCTCTCTCACTAACTCACAGCTTCTCTTTCTCTCTCTCTCATTCCCTCACACCTTCCCTTTCTCTCTATCTCTCACTCACTCACAGGTTTCTTTCTCTCTCTATGTCTCACTCACAGCTTCTCTCTCTCTCTCTCACTCACAGCTTCTCTTTCACTCTCTCTCTCTCACTCTCAGCTTCTATTTCTCTGTCTCTCTCACAGCTTCTCTTTCTCTCTCTCACATTCACTCACAACTTCTCTTTCTATCTCTCTCACAGACACAGCTTCTCTTTCTCTCTCTCTCACTCACTCACAACTTCTATTTCTCTCTCTCACTCACAGCTTCTCTTTCTCTCTATCTCTCTCACTCACGGATTCTCTTTTCTCTCTCTCTCACTCACTCACAGCTTCTCTTTCTCTCTATCTCTCTCACTCACAGCTTCTCTTTTCTCTCTCTCTCTCACTCACACAGCTTCTCTTTCTCTCTCTCACTAACTCACAGCTTCTCTTTCTCTCTCTCTCCCTCAGTCACATTCTCTTTCTCTCTCTCTCTCACTCACTCACAGCTTCTATTTCTCACACACACACACACAGCTTCTCTCTCTCTCTCTCACTCACAGCTTCTCTTTTCTCTCTCTCTCTCTCACTCACTCACAGCTTCTCTTTCTCTCTCTCTCACTTACAGCTTCTCTTTCTCTCTCTCACTAACTCACAGCTTCTTTCTCTCTCTCACACATCTTCTCTTTCTCTCTCTCTCTCTCTCACACAGCTTCTCTGTCTCTCTCGCACACTCACTCACAGCTTCTCTCTCTTTCTCTGTCTCTCTCACTCACAGCTTCTCTTTCTCTCTCTCACACAGCTACTCTTTCTCTCTCTCTTTCTCTCACTCACAGCTTCTCTTTCCCTTCTCTCTCTCTCTCACTCACAGCTTCTCCCTCTCTCTCTCACTCACAGCTTCTATTTCTCTCTGTATCTGTCACTCATAACTTCCCTTTCTCTCTCTCTCTCTCTCACTCACAGCTTCTTTCTCTCTCTCTCAATCACAGCTTTTCTTTCTCTCTCACTCACTCACAGCTTCTCTTTCACACTCTCTCTCACTCACAGCTTCTATTTCTCTGTCTCTCTCACAACTTCTCTTTCTCTCTCTCTCACTCACTCACTCACAACTTCTCTTTCTATCTCTCTCACAGACAGCTTCTCTTTCTCTCTCTCTCACTCACTCACAGCTTCTATTTCTCTCTCTCTCACTCACTGCTTCTCTTTCTCTCTCTGTCTCTCACTCACACGACTTCTATTTCTCTCTCACACACACACACAGCTTCTCTTTCTCTCTATCTCTCTCACTCACAGCTTCTCCCTCTCTCTCTCTCACTCACTCACAGCTTCTCTTTCTCTCTATCTCTCTCACTCACAGCTTCTCCCTCTCTCTCTCTCACTCACTCACAGCTTCTCTTTCTCTCTCTCTCACTCACTCACTGCTTCTCTCTCTTTCACACAGCTTCTCTTTCTCTCTCTCTCTAACTCACAGCTTCTCTTTCTCTCTCGCTCACATAGCTTCTCTTTCTCTCTCTCTCGTTCACAGCTTCTATTTCTCTCTCACACACTCACAGCTTCTCTATCTCTCTCTCTCTCTCACTCACAGCTTCTCTCTCTCTCTCCCACTCACAACTTTTCTTTCTCTCTCTCTCTCACTCACAGCTTCTCTTTCGCTCTCTCTCTCACTCACAGCTTCTCTCTCTCTTTCTCTCACTCACAGCTTCTCTTTCCCTTCGCTCCCTCTCTCACTCACAGCTTCTCCCTCTCTCTCTCTCTCTCTCACTCACAGCTTCTATTTCTCTCTGTATCTCTCACTCATAGCTTCCCTTTCTCTCTCTCTCTCTCACTCACAGCTTCTTTCTCTCTCTCTCAATCACAGCTTTTCTTTCTCTCTCACTCACTCACAGCTTCTCTTTCACTCTCTCTCTCTCACACAGCTTCTATTTCTCTGTCTCTCTCACAGCTTCTCTTTCTCTCTCTCTCACTCACTCACTCACAACTTCTCTTTCTATCTCTCTCACTCACAGCTTCTCTTTCTTTCTCTCTCTCTCTCACTCACTCAAGACTTCTATTTCTCTCTCTCACACACACACAGCTTCTCTTTCTCTCTATCTCTCTCACTCACAGATTCTCTTTTCTCTCTCTCTCACTCACTCACAGCTTCTCTTTCTCTCTCTCACTCACAGCTTCTCTTTTCTCTCTCTCTCTCATTCACTCACAGCTTCTCTTTCTCTCTCTCCCTCTCACTCACAGCTTCTCTTTCTCTCTCTCACTAACTCATAGCTTCTCTTTCTCTCTCTCTCACTCACTCACAGCTTCTATTTCTCTCTCTCTCACACACAGCTTCTCTTTCTCTCTCTCTCTCACTCACAGCTTCTCTTTTCTCTCTCTCTCTCTCACTCAGTCACAGCTTCTCTTTCTCTCTCTCTCTCTCACTCAGAGCTTGTCTTTCTCTCTCAAACACACACTGCTTCTCTCTTTCTCTCTCACAGCTTCTCTTTCACTCTCTCTCTCACTCACAGCTTCTCTTACTCTCTCTCTCACATAGCTTCTCTTTCTCTCTCTCTCATTCACAGCTTCTATTTCTCTCTCTCACTCACAGCTTCTCTTTCACTCTCTCTCACTCACAGCTTCTCTCTCTCTCTCGCTCACAGCTTCTTCACACTCTCTCTCTCTCACTCACTCACTCACTCACTCACAGCTTCTCTTTCTCTCTCACTCTCACAGCTTCTCTTTCTCTCAGTGCTTCTCTCTCTCACTCACTCACTCACAGCTGCTCTTTCTCCCACACAAACACACTCACAGATTCTCCATCACTCTCTCACTCACAGCTTCTCTTTCTCTCTCTCTCTCTCTCTCACTCACAGCTTCTCTTTCTCTCTCTTCCACTCACAGCTTCTCTTTCTCTCATTCTCTCTCACTCAGCTTTTCTTTCTCTCTCTCTCACTCACAGCTTCTCATTCTCTCTCTCTCACTCTATCACTCACAGCTTCTCTTTCTCTCTCACACACACTCACAGCTTCTCTTTCTCTCTCTCTCTCACTCACAGCTTGTCTTTCTCTCTCTCACACACACACTGCTTCTCTCTCTCTCACACAGCTTCTCTTTCTCTTTCTGTCACATAGCTTCTCTTTCTCTCTCTCTCTCGTTCACACCTTCTATTTCTCTCACACACTCACAGCTTCTCTTTCTCTCTCTCTCACTCACTCACACCTTCGATTTCTCTCTCTCTCTCACTCACTCACAGCTTTCTTTCTCTCTCTATGTCTCACTCACATCTTCTCTCTCTCTCTCTCTCACTCACAGCTTCTGTTTCTCTCTCACTCACTCACAGCTTCTATTTCTCTCTCTCACTCACAGCTTCTCTTTCTTTCTCTCTCTCTCTCACTCACTCACGACTTCTATTTCTCTCTCACACACACACACAGCTTCTCTTTCTCTCTATCTCTCTCACTCACAGATTCTCTTTTCTCTCTCTCTCTCACTCACTCACAGCTTCTCTTTCTCTCTATCTCTCTCACTCACAGCTTCTCTTTTCTCTCTCTCTCTCACTCACTCACAGCTTCTCTTTCTCTCTCTCACTAACTCACAGCTTCTCTTTCTCTCTCTCTCCCTCAGTCACATTCTCTTTCTCTCTCTCTCTCACTCACTCACAGCTTCTATTTCTCACACACACACACACAGCTTCTCTCTCTCACTCACAGCTTCTCTTTTTTCTCTCTCTCTCTCTCTCACTCACTCACAGCTTCTCTTTCTCTCTCTCTCACTTACAGCTTCTCTTTCTCTCTCTCACTAACTCACAGCTTCTTTCTCTCTCACACACATCTTCTCTTTCTCTCTCTCTCTCTCACACAGCTTCTCTGTCTCTCTCGCACACTCACTCACAGCTTCTCTCTCTTTCTCTGTCTCTCTCACTCACAGCTTCTCTTTCTCTCTCTCACACAGCTACTCTTTCTCTCTCTCTTTCTCTCACTCACAGCTTCTCTTTCCCTTCTCTCTCTCTCTCACTCACAGCTTCTCCCTCTCTCTCTCACTCACAGCTTCTATTTCTCTCTGTATCTGTCACTCATAACTTCCCTTTCTCTCTCTCTCTCTCTCACTCACAGCTTCTTTCTCTCTCTCTCAATCACAGCTTTTCTTTCTCTCTCACTCACTCACGGCTTCTCTTTCACACTCTCTCTCACTCACAGCTTCTATTTCTCTGTCTCTTTCACAACTTCTCTTTCTCTCTCTCTCACTCACTCACTCACAACTTCTCTTTCTATCTCTCTCACAGACAGCTTCTCTTTCTCTCTCTCTCACTCACTCACAGCTTCTATTTCTCTCTCTCTCACTCACTGCTTCTCTTTCTCTCTCTCTCATTCCCTCACACCTTCCCTTTCTCTCTATCTCTCACTCACTCACAGGTTTCTTTCTCTCTCTATGTCTCACTCACAGCTTCTCTCTCTCTCTCTCTCACTCACAGCTTCTCTTTCTCTCCCACTCAGTCACAGCTTCTCTTTCTCTCTCTCTCACTCACTCACTGCTTCTCTCTCTTTCACACAGCTTCTCTTTCTCTCTCTCTCAAACTCACAGCTTTTCTTTTTCTCTCTCTCTCACTCACAGCTTCTCTTTCGCTCTCTCTCTCACTCACAGCTTCTCTCTCTCTTTCTCTCACTCACAGCTTCTCTTTCCCTTCTCTCCCTCTCTCACTCACAGCTTCTCCCTCTCTCTCTCTCTCTCTCACTCACAGCTTCTATTTCTCTCTGTATCTCTCACTCATAGTTTCCCTTTCTCTCTCTCTCTCTCACTCACAGCTTCTTTCTCTCTCTCAATCACAGCTTTTCTTTCTCTCTCACTCACTCACAGCTTTTCTTTCACTCTCTCTCTCTCACACAGCTTCTATTTCTCTGTCTCTCTCACAGCTTCTCTTTCTCTCTCTCTCACTCACTCACTCACAACTTCTCTTTCTCTCTCTCTCTCTCACACAGCTTCTCTTTCTCTCTCTCTCACTCACTCAGCTTCTATTTCTCTCTCACACACACAGCTTCTCTTTCTCTCTCTCTCACTCACAGCTTCTCTCTCTTTCTCTGTCACTCTCACTCACAGCTTCTCTTTCTCTCTCACACACACAGCTACTCTTTCTCTCTCTCTTTCTCTCACTCACAGCTTCTCTTTCCCTTCTCTCTCTCTCTCACTCACAGCTTCTCCCTCTCTCTCTCACTCACAGCTTCTATTTCTCTCTGTATCTCTCACTCATAGCTTCCCTTTCTCTCTCTCTCTCTCACTCACAGCTTCTTTCTCTCTCTCTCAATCACAGCTTCTCTTTCACTCTCTCTCTCACTCACAGCTTCTATTTCTCTGTCTCTCTCACAGCTTCTCTTTCTCTCTCTCTCACTCACTCACTCACAACTTCTCTTTCTATCTCTCTCACAGACACAGCTTCTCTTTCTCTCTCTCTCACTCACTCACAGCTTCTATTTCTCTCTCTCACTCACTGTTTCTCTTTCTTTCTCTCTCTCTCTCACTCACTCACGACTTCTATTTCTCTCTCTCTCACACACACAGCTTCTCTTTCTCTCTATCTCTCTCACTCACAGATTCTCTTTTCTCTCTCTCTCTCTCTCACTCACTCACAGCTTCTCTTTCTCTCTATCTCTCACTCACAGCTTCTCTTTTCTCTCTCTCACTCACTCAGCTTCTCTTTCTCTCTCTCTCTCTCATTCACTGCTTCTCTTTCTCTCCCTCACTAACTCACAGCTTCTCTTTCTCTCTCTCTCACTCACTCACACCTTCCCTTTCTCTCTCTCTCTCACTCACTCACAGCTTTCTTTCTCTCTCTATGTCTCACTCACATCTTCTCTCTCTCTCTCTCACTCACAGCTTCTCTTTCTCTCTCTCTCACTCACTCACAGCTTCTATTTCTCTCTCTCACTCACAGCTTCTCTTTATTTATCTCTCTCTATCTCACTCACTCATGACTTCTATTTCTCTCTCTCACACACACACAGCTTCTCTTTCTCTCTATCTCTCACTCACAGATTGTCTTTTCTCTCTCTCTCTCACTCACTCACAGCTTCTCTTTCTCTCTATCTCTCTCACTCACAGCTTCTCTTTTCTCTCTCTCTCTCACTCACTCACAGCTTCTCTTTCTCTCTCTCACTAACTCACAGCTTCTCTTTCTCTCTCTCTCACTCACTCACAGCTTCCCATTCTCTCTCTCTCTCACTCACTCACAGCTTTCTTTCTCTCTCTATGTCTCACTCACAGATTCTCTCTCTCTCACTCACTCACAGTTTCTCTCTCTCTCACTCAGTCACAGCTTCTCTTTCTCTCTCTCTCTCACTCAGTCACAGCTTCTCTTTCTCTCTCACACACACACAGCTTCGGCCCAGGATGGGAGCCACCTGCGGCAACTGGCCCCGCCTCCCTCCGGCCCTCCATCGACCGGAGGGATAAAGAGACGCCGGGCCGCAGTCGGGACGCCGCGCCGAAGCTCTCCTGGGCCCCCACCATCGGCCCAGGATGGGAGCCACCTGCGGCAACCGGCCCCCGCCTCCCTCCGGCCCTCCATCGACCGGAGGGATAAAGAGACGCCGGGCCGCAGCCGAGACGCTGTGCCGCAGTCAGGACGCCGCGCCTAAGCTCTCCTGGGCCCCCACCATCGGCCCAGGATGGGAGCCACCTGCGTCAACCGGCCCCGCCTCCCTCCGGCCCTCCACCGACTGGAGGGATAAAGAAACGCCGGGCCGAAGTTGGGACGCCGCGCCGAAGCTCTCCTGGGCCCCCACCATCGGCCCAGGATGGGAGCCACATGCGGCAACCGGCCCCGCCTCCCTCCGGCCCTCCATCGACCGGAGGGATAAAGAGACGCCGGGCCGCAGACGAGACGCCGGGCCGCAGTCGGGACACCGCTACGTCCCCGCCTCCCGAGCCTCGGAGGGCTCAAAGGACGCTGCCCCGTGCCGCTCGAGGACTTAGCCCTCTTTCCCGGTTTGGCATTTGCCACGGGGAAGAGTGGAAGTGAACGTCTTTCCTCTTTTCTTTCTTGCCTCTTATATTGTATGCTTTCTGATTTTGTATCTTTCCCCTCGCTGCTGCCTGCTTTAGGCAGCACGCCCCAATGTAAACCACTTAGAGTCTTCTTTGGAAGAGACAAGCGGTATATAAATTAAAACTTTATTATTATTATTATTCTCTTTCTCTCTCTCTCTCTCACTCACAGCTTCTCTTTTCTCTCTCTCTCTCTCACTCACTCACAGCTTCTCTTTCTCTCTCTCTCACTCACAGCTTCTCTTTCTCTCTCTCACTAACTCACAGCTTGTCTTTCTCTCTCACACATCTTCTCTTTCTCTCTCTCTCTCTCACACAGCTTCTCTTTCTCTCTCTCTCTCACTCACTCACAGCTTCTATTTCTCTCTCACACACACACAGCTTCTCTTTCTCTCTCTCTCTCACTCACAGCTTCTCTCTCTTTGTCTCTCTCACTCACAGCTTCTCTTTCTCTCACACACACACAGCTACTCTTTCTCTCTCTCTTTCTCTCACTCACAGCTACTCTTTCTCTCACTCTCTCTCTCACTCACAGCTTCTATTTCTCTGTCTCTCTCACAGCTTCTCTTTCTCTCTCTCTCACTCACTCACTCACAACTTCTCTTTCTATCTCTCTCACAGACACAGCTTCTCTTTCTCTCTCTCTCACTCACTCACAGCTTCTATTTCTCTCTCTCACTCACTGCTTCTCTTTCTTTCTCTCTCTCTCTCACTCACGACTTCTATTTCTCTCTCACACACACACAGCTTCTCTTTCTCTCTTTCTCTCTCACTCACAGATTCTCTTTTCTCTCTCTCTCTCACTCACTCACAGCTTCTCTTTCTCTCTATCTCTCACTCACAGCTTCTCTTTTCTCTCTCTCTCTCTCATTCACAGCTTCTCTTTCTCTCCCTCACTAACTCACAGCTTCTCTTTCTCTCTCTCTCACTCACTCACACCTTCGATTTCTCTCTCTCTCTCACTCACTCACAGCTTTCTTTTTCTCTCTATGTCTCACTCACATCTTCTCTCTCTCTCTCTCTCACTCACAGCTTCTCTTTCTCTCTCTCTCACTCACTCACAGCTTCTATTTCTCTCTCTCACTCACAGCTTCTCTTTCTTTCTCTCTCTCTCTCACTCACTCACGACTTCTATTTCTCTCTCACACACACACACAGCTTCTCTTTCTCTCTATCTCTCTCACTCACAGATTCTCTTTTCTCTCTCTCTCTCACTCGCTCACAGCTTCTCTTTCTCTCTATCTCTCTCACTCACAGCTTCTCTTTTCTCTCTCTCTCTCACTCACTCACAGCTTCTCTTTCTCTCTCTCACTAACTCACAGCTTCTCTTTCTCTCTCTCTCACTCACTCACAGCTTCCCTTTCTCTCTCTCTCACTCACTCACAGCTTTCCTTCTCTCTCTATGTCTCACTCACAGATTCTCTCTCTCTCTCACTCACAGTTTCTCTCTCTCTCACTCAGTCACAGCTTCTCTTTCTCTCTCTCTCTCACTCACTCAGAGCTTCTATTTCTCTCTCTCACACACACTGCTTCTCTTTCTCTCTCTCACTCACTCACAGCTTCTCTTTTCTCTCTCTCTATCACTCACTCACAGCTTCTCTTTCTCTCTCTCTCACTCACAGCTTCTCTTTCTCTCTCTCACTAACTCACAGCTTGTCTTTCTCTCTCACACATCTTCTCTTTCTCTCTCTCTCTCTCAAACAGCTTCTCTCTCTCTCTCTCTCACTCACTCACAGCTTCTATTTCTCTCTCACACACACACAGCTTCTCTTTCTCTCTCTCTCTCACTCACAGCTTCTCTCTCTTTGTCTCACTCACTCACAGCTTCTCCTTCTCTCACACACACACAGCTACTCTTTCTCTCTCTCTTTCTCTCACTCACAGCTTCTCTTTCCCTTCTCTCTCTCTCTCACTCACAGCTTCTTTCTCTCTCTCTCAATCACAGCTTTTCTTTCTCTCTCACTCACTCACAGCTTCTCTCTCACTCACTCACTCACAACTTCTCTTTCTATCTCTCTCACAGACACAGCTTCTCTTTCTCTCTCTCTCACTCACTCACAGCTTCTATTTCTCTCTCTCACTCACTGCTTCTCTTTCTTTCTCTCTCTCTCACTCACGACTTCTATTTCTCTCTCACACACACACAGCTTCTCTTTCTCTCTTTCTCTCTCACTCACAGCTTCTCTTTCTCTCCCTCACTAACTCACAGCTTCTCTTTCTCTCTCTCTCACTCACTCACACCTTCCCTTTCTCTCTCTCTCTCACTCACTCACAGCTTTCTTTCTCTCTCTATGTCTCACAGCTTCTCTCTCTCTCTCTCTCTCACTCACAGCTTCTCTTTCTCTCTATATCTCTCACTCACAGCTTCTCTTTCTCTCTCTCACTAACTCACAGCTTCTCTCTCTCTCTCTCTCTCTCACATCTTCTCTTTCTCTCTCTCTCTCTCACACAGCTTCTCTTTCTCTCACACACACTCACTCACAGCTTCTCTCTCTTTCTCTGTCTCTCTCACTCACAGCTTCTCTTTATCTCTCTCTCACACAGCTACTCTTTCTCTCTCTCTCTCTCACTCACTCACAGCTTCTCTTTCTCTCTCTCTCACTCACTCATGACTTCTATTTCTCTCTCCCACACACACAGCTTCTCTTTCTCTATCTCTCTCTATCTCTCTCACTCACAGCTTCTCTTTTCTCTCTCTCTCTCACTCACTCACAGCTTCTCTTTCTCTCTCTCTCTCACTCACAGCTTCTCTTTTCTCTCTCTCTCTCACTCACTCAGCTTCTCTTTCTCTCTCTCTCTCATTCACAGCTTCTCTTTCTCTCCCTCACTAACTCACAGCTTCTCTTTCTCTCTCTCTCACTCACTCACACCTTCCCTTTCTCTCTCTCTCTCACTCACTCACAGCTTTCTTTCTCTCTCTATGTCTCACTCACATCTTCTCTCTCTCTCTCTCTCACTCTCTCACTCACTCACAGCTTCCCTTTCTCTCTCTCTCTCACTCACTCACAGCTTTCTTTCTCTCTCTATGTCTCACTCACAGATTCTCTCTCTCTCTCTCACTCACAGTTTCTCTCTCTCTCTCTCAGTCACAGCTTCTCTTTCTCTCTCTCTCACTCACTCACAGCTTCTATTTCTCTCTCACACACACAGCTTCTCTTTCTCTCTCTCTCTCTCACTCACAGCTTCGCTTTACTCTCTCTCTCTCTCACTCACTCACAGCTTCTCTTTCTCTCTCTCTCACTCACAGCTTCTCTTTCTCTCTCTCACTAACTCACAGCTTGTCTTTCCCTCTCACACATCTTCTCTTTCTCTCTCTCTCTCTCACACAGCATCTCTTTCTCTCTCTCTCTCACTCACTCACAGCTTCTATTTCTCTCTCACACACACAGCTTCTCTTTCTCTCTCTCTCTCACTCACAGCTTCTCTCTCTTTGTCTCTCTCACTCACAGCTTCTCTTTCTCTCTCTCACACACAGCTACTCTTTCTCTCTCTCTTTCTCTCACTCACAGCTTCTCTTTCCCTTCTCTCTCTCTCTCTCACTCACAGCTTCTTTCTCTCTCTCTCAATCACAGCTTTTCTTTCTCTCTCACTCACTCACAGCTTCTCTCTCACTCTCTCTCTCACTCACAGCTTCTATTTCTCTGTCTCTCTCACAGCTTCTCTTTCTCACTCTCTCTCACTCACTCACAGCTTCTATTTCTCTCTCTCACTCACTGCTTCTCTTTCTTTCTCTCTCTCCCTCACTCACGACTTCTATTTCTCTCTCACACACACACACAGCTTCTCTTTCTCTCTGTCTCTCTCACTCACAGCTTCTCTTTCTCTCTCTCTCTCACAGCTACTCTTTCTCTCTCTCTCTCACTCACTCACAGCTTCTCTTTCTCTCTCTCTCACTCACTCATGACTTCTATTTCTCTCTCCCAAACACACACAGCTTCTCTTTCTCTCTCTCTCTCTATCTCTCTCACTCACAGCTTCTCTTTTCTCTCTCTCTCTCACTCACTCACAGCTTCTCTTTCTCTCTCTCTCTCACTCACAGCTTCTCTTTTCTCTCTCTCTCACTCACTCAGCTTCTCTTTCTCTCTCTCTCTCATTCACAGCATCTCTTTCTCTCCCTCACTAACTCACAGCTTCTCTTTCTCTCTCTCTCACTCACTCACACCTTCCCTTTCTCTCTCTCTCACTCACTCATGACTTCTATTTCTCTCTCCCACACACAGCTTCTCTTTCTCTATCTCTCTCTATCTCTCTCACTCACAGCTTCTCTTTTCTCTCTCTCTCTCACTCACTCACAGCTTCTCTTTCTCTCACTCTCTCACTCACAGCTTCTCTTTTCTCTCTCTCTCTCTCTCACTCAGCTTCTCTTTCTCTCTCTCTCTCATTCACAGCTTCTCTTTCTCTCCCTCACTAACTCACAGCTTCTCTTTCTCTCTCTCTCACTCACTCACACCTTCCCTTTCTCTCTCTCTCTCACTCACTCACAGCTTTCTTTCTCTCTCTATGTCTCACTCACATCTTCTCTCTCTCTCTCTCTCACTCACAGCTTCTCTTTCTCTCTCTCTCACTCACTCACAGCTTCTATTTCTCTTTCTCACTCACAGCTTCTCTTTCTTTCTCTCTCTCTCTCACTCACTCACGACTTCTATTTCTCTCTCTCTCACACACACAGCTTCTCTTTCTCTCTATCTCTCTCACTCACAGATTCTCTTTTCTCTCTCTCTCTCACTCACTCACAGCTTCTCTTTCTCTCTATCTCTCTCACTCACAGCTTCTCTTTTCTCTCTCTCTCTCACTCACTCACAGCTTCTCTTTCTCTCTCTCACTAACTCACAGCTTCTCTTTCTCTCTCTCTCACTCACTCACAGCTTCCCTTTCTCTCTCTCTCTCACTCACTCACAGCTTTCTTTCTCTCTCTATGTCTCACTCACAGATTCTCTCTCTCTCTCTCACTCACAGTTTCTCTCTCTCTCACTCAGTCACAGCTTCTCTTTCTCTCTCTCTCTCACTCACTCACAGCTTCTATTTCTCTCTCACACACACACAGCTTCTCTTTCTCTCTCTCTCTCTCTCACTCACAGCTTCTCTTTTCTCTCTCTCTCTCTCACTCACTCACAGCTTCTCTTTCTCTCTCTCTCACTCACAGCTTCTCTTTCTCTCTCTCACTAACTCACAGCTTGTCTTTCTCTCTCACACATCTTCTCTTTCTCTCTCTCTCTCTCACACAGCTTCTCTTTCTCTCTCTCTCTCACTCACTCACAGCTTCTATTTCTCTCTCACACACACACAGCTTCTCTTTCTCTCTCTCTCTCACTCACAGCTTCTCTCTCTTTGTCTCTCTCACTCACAGCTTCTCTTTCTCTCTCACACACACAGCTACTCTTTCTCTCTCTCTTTCTCTCACTCACAGCTTCTCTTTCCCTTCTCTCTCTCTCTCACTCACAGCTTCTTTCTCTCTCTCTCAATCACAGCTTTTCTTTCTCTCTCACTCACTCACAGCTTCTTTCTCACTCTCTCTCTCACAGCTTCTATTTCTCTGTCTCTCTCACAGCTTCTCTTTCTCTCTCTCTCACTCACTCACTCACAACTATTCTTTCTATCTCTCTCACAGACACAGCTTCTCTTTCTCTCTCTCTCACTCACTCACAGCTTCTATTTCTCTCTCTCACTCACTGCTTCTCTTTCTTTCTCTCTCTCTCTCACTCAC
>JAWDJE010000033.1:0-82431 GCA_035047345.1 Bradypodion ventrale | reverse complement strand
GGCAGCGTGGGCCAGATGAATTGGTGTCAGGGGCCAGATCTGGCCCACATGCCATAGTTTGGGCACCCCTGCTCTAAGCAGAGAAAATGGCAGTCTAAAACCTATCTCATACTGTTGCAAAACAGATTGCAAGGCGCGGTTTACTCCCGCTTCCGGTGGGAGGAACCACGTGACCAGCCCGCAGCCCCAAAAGTTTGGGCACCGCTGGCTTAGGGGAAGAGGATGTCCCATTCCTTAAGGAAGTCTGCAGGGTCTACGATGAAGGCATCATCTCCCTACCTGAGGCTAGCAAATTGATTTCAGCTGCCTTTCTTTCATAGTCCTGTTTCTAAATTTAAGGCCAAGATTTGCACACCGAAGGACCGCTGTGTTCTCCTGGCTCTGAACCACCCCAAGGAGCTTCTGTGCACGTCTTTTTTGTCCACAAGGCAAGAGAGCAATCTAAATATCCACCTTGACCCACCGTTGTTATAAGAACCTCCGGCCCCTGCACTTTAGACATTGGGGCATACCTGTCAAGTTTTGGATTAGGAAATAAGGGAAATTTCCTGGCAAATACGGGATACTTGACAGCTATGCTTATCCTGTACTGCCCTCCAATGGCGGCAATAGGGCATTGCAGTCTAATTAATAAGGGATGACAGTGGGAAAGAGGGTAAAATAAGGGGTTTTCCTGGCCAATAAGGGATACTTGACAGTTATGCTTCTCCTGTGCTGCCCTCCAATGGCGGCAATAGGGCATTGCAGTCTAATTAATAAGGGATGACAGTGGGAAAGAGGGTAAAATAAGGGGTTTTCCTGGCCAATAAGGGATACTTGACAGTTATGCTTCTCCTGTGCTCCCCTCCAATGGCGGCAATAGGGCATTGCAGTCTAATTAATAAGGGATGACAGTGGGAAAGAGGGTAAAATAAGGGGTTTTCCTGGCCAATAAGGGATACTTGACAGCTATGCTTATCCTGTGCTGCCCTCCAATGGCGGCAATAGGGCATTGCAGTCTAATTAATAAGGGATAACAGTGGGAAAGAGGGTAAAATAAGGGGTTTTCCTGGCAAATAAGGGATACTTGACAGCTATGCTATCCTTTGCTGCCCTCCAATGGCGGCAATAGGGCATTGCAGTCTAATTAATAAGGGATGACGGCGAGAAAGAGGGTAAAATAAGGGGTTTTCCTGGCAAATACGGGATACTTGACAGCTATGCTTATCCTGTGCTGCCCTCCAATGGCGACAATAGGCACTGCAGTCTAATTAATAAGGGGTGATGGTGGGAAAGAGGTTAAAATAAGGGGTTTTCCTGGCAAATAAGGGATACTTGACAGCTATGCTTCTCCTGTGCTGCCCTCCAATGGTGGAAATAGGGCATTGCAGTCTAATTAATAAGGGATGATGGCGGGAAAGAGGGTAAAATAAGGGGTTTTCCTGGCCAATAAGGGATACTTGACAGCTATGGTTGGGGAGCTCAGAAAGACAATGGCCACAGAACTCTCAATCAGCTTTTGTGTGTGTGTGTGTGTGTGTGGGGGGGGGGGGGTCTTTTTCCTCCTCCTATTGCCTAAATCACGCACCATCCAAGCTACAAAAGGGTTCTGGCCAACCTGGAAGTTGCCTTGTATGTGCAATCTTCATGCTTTCTAACAGAGGCAAGATTGAACCCAGCACTGTGTTACCCCTCCTTGTTATCATTTTATTCTTCCTTTCCTTGCATACTTCTAGATTTCTACCTCATTTCTTGCATGCAAATATCTCCTTCTTGCCCCCAAAGAAAGACCCACATCCAGGCTGTTCCTGCTGTAGTGCTCACAACGTGAGCAGTTTTGACTGCAATAGTGCAACTTAATCACTCTGCCACAAAGGTTCGTTTTTTAATATTATTTGACCAGACTGGCCATTATCGCCTTCAACTCATCTTGTCTCACTACGAAGAGTCGCACATAATTTATTTCTGAATCTGTCATTTGAACACTAATGCACATTTGAATTATCCAGCTGAAAATGTCCTAGTTTGTTTACTGCAAGGACAGTGGTTCAAAGTCTTGTTTTACGCTTCCAAGTCTATGTTATTCATGCGTCTCCTATTCCAATCATAGGCATTATACAGCTTCAGACGAGGGCGGCCGGATGAATTGCAGCAAAACCATTCACGGGGCTTGGGCTTCTGGGAATTGAAGTCCAAGAACATCTGGAGTGCCAAGGTGCGCCATCACAGTTGTAGGTCAAATCCTGCCGTGTTAATTGAGCGAAGAAAGGACTTTTAGAAGGACGTCCTGCCATCTGAGCCAGTTTGGCCATGCTTGGCCTCATTCCTCATCTCACATTAACAGCCTCAGAGGTTTTTGCTCACAGCTGACGGTTTCATTCCACATCCTGCCCCTTTCTTCCTATGTCACCAGATTTCGAAGCAATTTCACAGAGGCCCAAGAGCTGGCAGAGATATGCTCTAGTTATCAGAAGCATCTTTCCTTGCCAACTGTTTGCAACCTCGACAGAAGGAGTTACACATTTGAGAAGGGTGAAACTTCACTCTAAATCCAGTTCTCATTTTCAGTGTGGGAAATCGCAGGGAATGTTAAAATTTGAGGGAAGGAGGTGCAATACTATGGCTTCTGTAACGTTCATGTTCTCTGCCTCAAACACAAACTCAGAGAGATGGGGTTAGTCTCTTCGCCCCACTCCCCATGCTCTGCATGGAAGCCCAAACCACTTCTTAGAGGGGGATATGTCTCCAGGACTGTCTCTGAAGTGCAAGCAGGGGTTAAATGCTACAACCGTTGTATGGGTGATGCCTCAAGACTGTCCTTGCAGTGCACATGCCAGGCATCTCCTACTGCACATTACTCTTTTTCCTAAAAGAATGTCTGTAGCGCAAATGTCTGCAGCATCAAACATTATTAGAAATACAGCCGCCTTTGGCCAGTCCTGTAGACCAGCAAGTGAGCCAATGGATTCAGTATCTTTCCACATGCACACAGCATGTTGTTGTCTGCCAGCAGCCCCCACTTGAGCATGTGGGTCTTACATTTAGGGACTCGGACCCTCAGCCTAAACATATAAGACCCCTGTGAGTGCCTTCCGGGGAACGCCCTGGCTCTCCTTCTCCCCATCCTTTCTCTCAATCCTTGTTAAAAAGGATTTACAACCCCTTGAAAAATAAAGTCTTGCCTTCACACCCAGAAACGAAGATGCTGTTGGGGACGTTGAGCCCCATGCTCTGTCGGGGATGTTGAGCCCCATGCTCTGTCAGGGACGCCGGGCTCCGTTAAGGACTTTTTTGCAATCTGTTTTCCATTGATATTTTGGTGCTCAAGTGTGTTTTATTGTATAAATTGTACTGTGTTGCTTTTGTAGACTGAATCTCTGTACATTGCATATTGTATTGTTGTGTATTTATTTTGTACTGTTGATTTATGTCGTGATTGTTGTGAGCCGCCCTGAGTCGGCGTATGCTGAGTGGGCAGCATACAAATCAATCAATCAAATCAATCAATTTATTCAATTCAGTTGAATTGGCAGTGGAAGTCTCAGACAGATACCTGACCTTGTTTGACAGTCTTCCGCTATTGCCCCTTTGGTGCCTTAAGCACAGGTTACCAGTAAGGTCAAGGTTGCCCTTGCTCGAAAGCCAGTCGTATCCAACTTTAGGGTTCAGTGCTCATCTCTGTTTATAGCCAAAGAGCCAGAGCTGTCTGCATTTGCATACGTTTCTGTGGCAGGCATGCCTAGACACCGAAGTGTGTGGGATGCTGTTTACCTTCTCACCAAAATGGTACCTATTTATCTACTTGCAATGTTTTGCTTTCAAACTGCTAGGTTGGCAGGAGCTAGGGCAGAGACAGCAGCTCATTCCATTGTGCAGTACTCGGTTCTTGACCTGCTGACCTTCCAGTCAACAAGTTTGGTTTCTTAACCACTAAGCCACTACAGTCCCAGGTTACCAGTAAAAGGGTCCTAACTACAGCAGGTGACTTTGTAGCTCCCTCCAGAAAAGAAAGCATCATTCATTTACGTGGGGCAGTTCAATCGGACCCTTTTAGCAATGTCAGTTACTCGCCATAGCAGTGGGGGAGGATTATTAAATGGTGGTGCAAGAGAAATCTCACGGGTTCAAAAGCTGGCTTAGGTTCCCATTGGTGCTGAGACCCACGTGGGAGGGCAAGCTTTGGGCCACAAATCCAACAGCGCACATTTCCCCATGTTTTTTTAAACAACAACATGTAGCAACTATTGGTTTTGTATTTCTCCCAAGTAACAAAAAAGAGGGGTGTTTTTTAAAGGATAACTAGTAGATACAACCCATCATACCAAAAGAGATGGGTGGGTAAGTGGGTGGAACTCTTGCTTAACTAAAGAGACTTAATGAGCTACGGCCTTAACCTCTGGTAATGAAGAAATGTGTTGCAGGCAGTGACGTTTCAAAGGAGTCAATCATAATCCACAATAAATCTCTATCTCAAAGTTGTCACAAGGGTTTAGGTGTTGGTTTTGTTCTTCTTATAAAGGTAAAGGTAAAAGAAGTCTAGCCAGGTTATCCTGCTGTGGTAATAGAGTAGACCCTAATGCCAGCCACTCAACGCCGAGCATCAGGCGGTGATTAACTAACCTGAGGACTCACGGCCTTGAGTGCCAAAGTCCACAGGGAAGGAAGGGTAATGGTCCTCAAGTGGATTAAATGGTCCCACTTGGATCCCTCTTGATGGAGGGTAGCAGCTTCATCCATCCTGGTCTGGGACCATTGAGGAATTTGTGCACCAAAAGGGCTCAGGACCAGAAAGTGACTCGTGGAACTGGATCAGTGGTACTATGCGTGTCATGCTGTGATGCAGAAGGCAAATGGAAGGCCACTGCTTTATATGGATTGCCAGAATGATACGCAATAATCTGATATGGCATCGGCACTAGAAGAAGAAGCCGCCTTGAGTCGGCTCACGCTGAGTAGGGTGGGGTATAAATTTAAATACATACATACATACATACATAAAAGATAAAAGTTTCCCTTGCTCGAAAGCCAGTTGCATCTGACTAGTGCTCATCTGTATTTACAGTGAAAGAGCCAGTGCTGGTTGTGACTGCAGACGTCTCCATGGTCATGCAGCAGGCATGACTAGATGCTGGAGCACAAAGAACATTGTTACCTTCCTACCAAAGTGGTACCCATTTATCTACTTGTGATTTTCTGCTTTTGAACTGCTAGGTTGGCAGGAACTGGGACAGAGATGGGAGCTCACTGCATCATGCAACACGGGTCTCAACCTTCCAGTCGCCATGATCAGCGTCTTAACCACTAGGCCCTCACAGTCCCTCTGTTCTTATAGATAACTGGAAATGTGTCATCTGAGGTTGAGTCTTGAGGTGCAAAGTAAATGTACCAAGAAATAAGGAGCTTGTTTACTCTGATAAGTAATTTTACTCTGATTAGTAGGTTGCTTTAAGGAGGTTGCAGAATTCTCAGCCTCTCTAGAAGACGCAGGAGCTGCAATTTTTTAAAAAAAATTTTTAGTTTTTTTTTTTGGGGGGGGACAAATTGAACTTTTGGGAAATGAGAAAAGCCCAAAAGCCAACCAAAAACTTGGGAAGGCATGGAATGGGTTTCTCTTTGAACCTCTCACTCAATGCCTGTCCTTCGTCCATGTGAGCAGAGCTCACCTGATCTCTCCTTAAGCCATAGGTCTGCAAACTTGGCTCTCCAGATGTTCTTGGACTTCAATTCCCAGAAGCCCTTGATGAGCAAGAATGTTGACTTGGGCTTCTGGGAATTGAAGTCCAAGAACATCTGGAGAGCCAGGTTTGCAAACCCCATCCTTAAGCGCTCTGCGTAGAGGCACAGGACTCTAAGTGGAAAGGGCTACGGAAGGCGTGACATCTTGAGAATGAAGCCAGATGGGCAAAGACGGTGCCCTCAGCTGGACTCTGAACTTTAAGAGGCTACTACTACACAACAGCACATGGCTAGGTTGCTCCCGCACCCCGCCTGCACACAAGAAGGCAAGGAAAACTCCTTATTCTGCAGGCAGCAGAAGTCTCGAGTTCAGCCCCAGATTAGACAGCTCTTGTTTTGCTTTTAGCTAATTGGAACAGAGACCATAAGACTATCACCTGCCTCCAGGAATTTTCCTACTAAAGGAATTATACTGATGAAAACATTGTCCTTAAAGACTGCCTGTTCAGCCTAAGTCTCCGCTCCCACATGTTCCTGCTGTTAAGAGGGTTAGCCACGGATATCCCAAGCCAGAAGCACAAGGAGACCCTCAGTAGAGGAAAGACTGGAATTGACTACATGGTATGGAGATTAGTTCTGGAAAGCAAGAGGAGACCTGGCCTGGGCTAATAAAAAGTACAGTCTGGCCAGGTTATCCTGCAATGGTAATAAACTAAGGCAGTGGTTCCCAACTAGTGGACTTCAATTCCCAGAAACCCCACTCAGTCCATTGGCTGATCAGTGCTTTGGGGAATTGACTTAGGCTTCTGGGAATTGAAGTTCCAAAAACAAAAGGTTGGGGCACAATGGAGTAGACCAGGGGTTCCCAACCTTTCTACGCTGTGAGCCTGACCACACACTCTAGACAGTTGAGCGGGCTGGACCACACACACACCCCGAAACGAAGGTGGGTGCATTTACGCCAGCTGTAAATGGGTTCATGACAGCTGTAAATGTGCCCACTTCCACGTTTACAACAGCCATGGGCACATTTACAACTGATATAACCACATTTATGACAGTCGTGGGCGCATTTATGGCTGACGCAAATGTGTCTGCTTCCACTTCCGGGTGTGGCGGTGGGCCACATGAAATGATGCCACGGGCCAGGGCCAACCTGCGGGCTGTAGGTTGGGAACCCCTGGAGTAGACTATAATGGCAGCAACTGGACACTAACTAGCCTGACCATCCTGAGGACGAACGGCCTTGGTTGCCGAAGTTCACAGGGAAGGGCGACGGTGCCTTAGTGGATTAAATACAAACCCGAATCCATCTTGATGGAAGACAGAAGCTATGTCAATCCTGAGGAGGACTTTGTGTGCCAAAAGGGCTCAGGGCCGGAACTGGATCAGTGGTACGAGTGTCACACTGTGATGCAGAAGGCAAATGGAAGGCCACTGCATTATATTGAGCCCAGGACAATCTTCATGGCTGATCGACATGAGGATCGCCAATATTCAGAATCAGATACGGCACTTGAAGAAGGATAAAAAGTGCCCACAAGGGTAACTGAGACAGGGCCAGGAAAGTTTCCCTGGGGAGGGAGTTGCAAAGATGGGCTATCGTGCTTGGGAAGACTTTCTCCAGTGCCTTCGCTTGATTCCGTGATGGCGAACCTTAGCACTCCAGATGTTCTTGGACTTCAATTCCCAGAAGCCCAAGCCCCCGTGAATCCACACGAATGGGTTTGCTGCCATTCATTTGGCCCACGCCACCCTCGGCGTTCCTGGGAGCAGAAGTAAAACGTGCCCATACGGTTAAGACTTTTCCGGGTTAACGCTTCCTCTGTATGGGCGCGTTTTACTTCCGCGAGCGACGAGGGCAGCGGGGCCAGATGAATTGCAGTAAACCCATTCATGTGGATTCACAGGGTGCTTGGGCTTCTGAGAATTGAAGTCCAAGAACATCTGGAGTGCCAAGGTTCACCATCACGGATCTAGTGGCCCTGGACGTAGATGGGCCTCTAGATCCATGGGGCTTGATTTTGCATTTTGTATTTAATATTGTGTTTTTCCCCTGACTTGTAATCTTGTAATTTGATGACATTATTGCTTTATTATTATATTATTGATTTATTGTGTTATATTTACTTGTGTTATTGTACTATCTTATTGTTACTATGTACACCGCTTTGAGTTGCCCGCTGGGTGAGTAAAGTGGTATAGAAATTAAACAAAGCCGCCCGGAGTCGGCCTTGTGTTGAGTGGGCGGGATATAAATTGAATAAATAAATAATAAATAAATAAAACTTGAAATGAAATGGTCCTCGTGGCTCAAGACCCTGAGAGACTGGTGAGGAAGATCCTCCGAGGAGTTAGGAACAGGAAGAGACTATTGCCATGATGCCAAGATCCAGAACAGATAGTAGTTTCCTAGAAATATGCAAAGGAAAAAATCCCAGAGACATCTTGGCTTCTCATGGCAGCCTTCACCTACCTTCTGTAAGTCTACACCTGGCCCTAATGATTTTCAAGCTTTACAGGCTTAATTCCCCATGTTTTTCCTTCCACACACCTGGAGCAGGTGAGCTCTCTATGTTCAGGAGAGTCTGGGGACAGAAGGAGGGCTGGAGGCTCCTTTTTGGCTGGCTTTCGGCAAATGCTGCTCTCTCCAGGTATTTCTAGTCTGCAACAGACTGCAGGCCAATACTGAGAGATCCTGGGAGATGCAGCGTCATAACATCTGGAAGGCCCCTGTGCTGAAGGCATCAGAAATGGTTTTATACAGGCAGGCACACAAGACACACACAGAGAGAGAAACTCTGCCAGACCGTGAGGTTTTCTCCTTGAACTGGAAGGCAAAGCTGAGTAGTTTGGGGAGCTTTTAGGTGGACAACAGACAGGAGAACCCACCCAAAAAAGAGTCCAGGCAATGGTGCGCTGCATCTCATTTGAAAGCCGTGGCCCTCGGCAGCAGTATATTTATTTATACACAGCTGTTTTTGATGGTGTTACTTGTCTTTTATCTTGATGCATGTAATGTTGGGTGGGATACCAGTCACATAAACAAGTAAAGTAACACTCCTACAGATTACCATTCTCTCCTTGATGCATCAACATCATAAGCTAGATGCTGATTTCTATCTCTGTTTCCTAGACAATAAAACCCAAACCTTCTCCGAAATCACCGTGAGTCAATCACCGTCTTTGCCACAAGAGTAAAGGAGTTGGCTTGGCTACAGCACCACAGTCTCCTTAAGGCACGAGATTTGAATTTATATCTGACCAAGTCACCTTCATCACTTTTACAACTGCTTCATCCCTCTTGGATCAGAAGGTTGATTCTCTCTCCAAGTGAGTTCTTGAGCTTCATGCGCACAGTTCGTACAAAGCAGTTCTAAATTCTCAAATGCCCTCTTGCGCCCAAGGCTACAAGACAGGCTTCTCTGAATCCACAACCTATATGGACTGCAGGCAGACAGGAATCCTTGGAGCAAGCCATACTTACTGCCTTTCTACATCCAGGAAGCAAGACTTAAAACAAGAGAAAATGCCTCTTAGTAGACCTGTTTCTGCCAAAGATAGGGAATGTGAGCTGTTAAGCCTCCCATGGTGCAAGCGCATGGCCAGTTATAAAACACAGCAATCAAGGAACAGCATTATCTCAAAAGTGCCACTGACCTCTGGAAAGAAAGAAAGGAAGGGGCTCTTTTGCACATTCCTGCCTAACTGTGCCCCAGATTCAGCTTCCCTTGACTGTGCAGGGGGGAAGGAGCCCCCCCCCCCCCAGAGTTCAGTATTCCAAGGGGGGAGATCTAGGGTTGACAAAGGAAAGTTTAGCCTCCACTTATGCTACAAGTGCCCAAACCACCCCATCCTGCATTGAAACTGGGCAGGAAGGGATCATGGCTCTGCAGGAAAAGAGAAAGGCAATCCCAGCCTGTCACAGCCTACTCAAAAAAAAAAACTAGGGAGGGGACAGCCTCCCCCAAATATATGCCGTGCACTTGTGCAAGCAGTGAGTTAGATGAATGTCTTGCACACATCAGCTGGCTCTCATCTGTGCACAGTGGGAGGAATAAGCAAGGAGGCGCTAAGAAAGATGCAATTAAAACAGGCACCAAGCCCGGGGGGGGGGGGGGGGGGGAAATCAGCACACCAGGAACCCGGGTATAATCCCAACTGCTTGTACTACCCAGCATTGGGCATTCCACCCTAAATGCAGAACATCTTCGCCACAAGAATTAAACACGTGTGCTTCTGCAGTTAAGCCCTCTCTGTTGCTCTGTTCTGCACAACTGGCCTTTTCCACTCAGACCATTCCTGTGCCTTTGGGTTAGACTGGCCTGCCTCTGCCCCTCCCTGGTTGGTACTTGAGGAAGGCCACATCTTCATACAGGAAACTGTGGAGAGAGAGAGTGAGTGAAAGTTCCCACAGGTTGGCAAAGAGCACCAGCGTTGTCCTGTAACTGGTGCAAGCATCTTCCCGACTCACCTTCCCGGCTCAGCCCTCTCTGGCGCAAGCATTCCCACGGCCTAAGAAACTCACACGCCTACCTTCCAAATTGGGAGCAAGGGAGTTTGCTTGCAACACCTTGCAGCTCCCAGGCCAGTTGAGGGTGGGTGGGGGTGGGGAGCTAATGCAGAATCTGCACAACAGGTCCTTCAGCCCCCGCCCTACCCCAAGGTAGGATCAATGCATTACACAACCTGCGCGACAGCACACCATTCATAAGCAAAAAGCCCATTCACCTGTCGAACCAGGACTCCAGATGTACAACTTCCATAAGTCAGCAGAAAAAGCAGCTCATTATGCAAAAGTAAAACTGCATCAGTGCCCAGAAGCCATTAGCAGGAAGCTGCTGCCCTGAATCCTCCTCATCCTCCTCCCCCCACCCCCACCCCCGCCTTCAGCAAATACAACATCTGGTCTGCCTCCAAGCTGGCTAGTGAGATAACACTCTTTTCTTCCTCTGCACTGCACTCCCAGCAAATTCATCATCCTATCCAGATCTGATCGAGCTGCAGAGCATAGTGTGTATTTTTATGAAAGTCTGTGAAAAACTCAACTGCACATCTGGTTTTAGAACAGTGCTGGAACTCCTTATGAATCTCAGTAGGACGGGGCAGAAAATGGAAAGGTGAACTTAAGAAACTGATGCAGAAACAACTGACAAGTTTCATGCAGTGACCGGGAATATGTTGGTATTAAGATATGAATGAGACGAGAGAAAGCCCACAGCTCTAACCTTCTCTGTTCCTCCCAGGTGGGCAACAGAACTGTGGGGCAGGGGCAGCCTCCATGCTGTAGATGGAAATCTGATCCACAGTTCGTGCGCAGGAGCAGCAAAGGGAAGTTTTAAACCCACTTGACAAGGAAGCCAACTAGATCTCCTCATTTTGCGCACAAGGCATGCACCACTACTGCCCCCCTCTTCTGCAATAAAAAGCCACCGGGACACTGGGGAAAAGGAGGCCAGGAAGACTCCCCTTGATTTGCTGCAAGCATCTTCCCTTTTATCTCATGACAAGGAGAGACTCTGAAAAAGAAGTGGTTACCTACACAGAGCCAAAGGTGCATTTCTGTGCAGGTACTGGGGAACCTCTTCTCTCCTTCTGAGCCAGGTGCAGATTCTGTGGCTGCTTCCCATCAGGCAGATAAGGAGCAGCTAAGGAGCAGGGGAAGTTGACCTACGGAACAGAGAGCCACTGCGTTGCCCACCACCACAAACACTGCAACGGCCTCCCTGCTGTGGCTAACAGTAGGTTTCCCGACCCATGCCAGGGGCTCCTTAGTTCAGCAATAGCAGAGACCCAGGGAGAGCTGTTTTTGCAAAGAATGGAGAACCTTATTCTACAAACATTTAAAAGTCAACAAGAGTCACAGGCTGTACTTTTCCCATTTCAGAAATGGAACCTCCTTTCTCAGTCTCTCTCTCTCTCTCACACACACACACACACACACACACACACACACACACAGAGTGCCCTTTGCACCCAAACCAGCCAACTGAGGATAAAACTCCATGAACCTGACTAAGCAGAGCGCTCGTCCGCCCAGGTGCAAGCTGTAATGAACTTGTTATTTGATGCCTCAGGACTGAACGCCATTTCCCTACTTTAGCATGGCGTGTATGTGTGCACAGTCTGGCCAGGTTATCCTACTATGGTAATAGAGTAGACCCTACTGCCATCGATCATCAGGCGGCAGTTAACCTGACCACCCTGAGGACTAATGGCCTTGGGTGGTGAAGTCCACAGGGAAGGATGATGGTCCCCAAGTGGATTAAATCCCACTCAAATCCTTCTTGATGGAGGGCAGCAGATTCATCCATCCTGGCCTGGGGTTGAGGAGGACTTTGTGTGCCAAAAGGGCTCAGGACCAGAATGTGACTCGTGGAACTGTATCAGTGGTACTATGGGTGTCTCACTGCGATGCGGAAGGCAAATGGAAGGCCAGTGCATTATACAGGTGAAACTCGGAAAATTAGAATATTGTGCAAATGTCCATTCATTTTACTTAAAAGGTGAAACAAATATATGAGATAGACTCACTACATGCAAAGCGAGAGATGTCATGCCTTAAATTGTTATGATTATGATGAACGTGGCGTACAGCGTACATGTGATTATGTGATTATGGGGTACATGAGATTGGGGTTTTCATAAGCTGTAAGCCATAAGCATCAATATTATAAAACAAAGTAAGGCTTGAACTATCTTGCTTTGCATGTATTGAGTCTATCTCATATATTTGTTTCACCTTTTAAGTGGCATTACTGGACTGAATGAACATTTGCACGATATCCTAATTTTCTGAGTTTCACCTGTATAGTTCCCAGGACAATCTTCTCATGGCTGATCACGATTTGGAACTGGATACAGCACTTAAAGAAGTCGTATGCGTGCACACCATGCGTTATGGTCAGGCCCCAGGCCCAGACCTTCCTCTGTGTGTTTAATTAAATAGACAATTAAATAATGAAAGGAAGAAAAGAAAAGGCAGATGGGCTGTTGCTTGCTGCCTTGCTTCAGGGTTGGGCTCCTTGCCCATCCTCCACCCGGCACTCCCTCCCTCCCTGCTTGTGACTCACGCGCCAACCACCGTTCCCAGGGCTTCCTTCCAGTTGCCTTGCACTAGTGCAAACCCTCCTCCTCCTCCTCCCCATCTGCCCAGATGTGTTGCACTACATCCCATGCCTTCCCAATGCCAGGCCACTGCAAGACCTGAGAGAGGGCCTGACAGGGGGTCGCCCTTCCACCACCACCACCACCACCACCACCACCCTGCTTCCCCTCCTGGGGACTGGAGGTTTTATGGGATGGGGAGTGGGAGCAGAGCAACTCCCTGGTTGGGGGAGAAAACCTGAGTCAAACAGTTTTCCAAGAGAGTGCGTGTGTGTGTGTGTGTGTGTGTGAGAGAGTGCTGGGGTCCCCCTACGGTGGCCCAGGAGGGGTCAAAGCGGGGTCATTCAATCTCAGCTCTTCTCTCCCCCCCCCTCCAAGCCCCTCCTTCAGCCGTCCAGGCACGGGTGGGATTGGGGGGGGACGAATCTGGGGGAGCCCCCACTGGCCTGCCAGGGCGCTGTGGACCGCGATACACCCGGGCAGGGGGAACCCTCCAGGCCGGGGGGAGAGGCTGCCACGCACCCCCCCACACACACACACACACACACCCCACACACGGGGGTCCGCTAGAGGAGGAGGAGGAGGGGAGCGGTGGTGCAGCCCTTCCGCCTGCTATTGGGGGGGGGGGGAGGGATGTAGTCGTGAGACCCACCCGAGGGGATGATGGGAGTTGTGGTGGTGCAGACCTTCCGGAGAGGGAGGGGTCCGTCCGTCTGTGAGTGTATGGGCTGGGGGGGGGGCGACACACCGACACACACACCCTCCTCCTCCTCGTCCTCCTCCTCGCCTACCTTGTACTTGTCGAAGCCGGCCAGCTGCTCGGCGCTCGCGTACTCGTAGCCGGCCATGGCGGGGGACATAAGACGAGGCGGGCGGGCGGGCGGGCTGCCTTCCTTCCTGCCTTCCTTCCTTCCCCGGGTAAAGGAGCTGCTCAGCCTCCGCCCGGCGCCTGCCTTGCCTTGCCTTCCTCTGGCACCACCGGAACGGAGGAGGGGGAGAGAGCGCACCACCACCACCCGCCGCCCGGCTTCCTGAGTGGCTGAGTGAGGCGGCGGCGGCGGCAGTGGCAGCGGCGGCGAAGGAACAGGAAGGCCGCCCCTCCTGCCCGGCCGTCCCTGCCGGCACCCGTAGCGCCACGCCCACTGCCTCGCCGCCGCTCGTCGGCAGCGATCAGCCCACGCGTGACGTCAGCACCCGCCTGCCTCCCAGTCCGCCTCCCGCCGCCATCTTGGGAGCGGCAAGAAGGAAGTGCCGCGGCGGGGGGGACGGAGGGAGGGAGGGAAGGCGGCCCTCCACACCACGTGGGGCATCGTCACGTGATGCTACCCGTCGCGTGGTAGTGGTGAGGCTGTGGGCTCGACAGGCCTCGCCTGTATGCCTAGTGGGGCGAGGGCCCCCTCCCTCCCTCCCTCTTCTTAGCCGACCTCCCTGCCCCCACACGCGCACCCGGGCGGCGGCGGAGCCTCCAGGCGGGCCGTTGTTGTTGTTGTTGTTGTTGTTGTTGCCACCCGCGTGTTCTCTCGCTGCTCCTGGCAAGCGCCACGCACGGAGCGAGCCGGGCTTTCCCCTCGGCTGATCCCTTCACACGGGAGCCGCTCGCTTTCGGGAGCGGCCAATGGGACCACCACAACCACCCGTCTCTCCCGGAGGGACTGGCGTGGGTGGCTCAGGGGTAAAGAAGCTCCGCCTTGTGAGCTGGAAGGGCGACACTTCCAAGACCCAAGTACATGCAGGACGGGATGAGCGCCCATCTCTCTTCCAGCTCCTCCTGCCAAGCTAGCCATTCGAAAGCAGGACATTATTGCGAGTAGATAAATAGGGGCCAGAGCATCTCATATAGGCCTCATGAGAAATCTGTACACGAACCAAGAAGCAACAGTTAGGACAGAACACGGAATGACAGAGTGGTTTGGAATAGGAAAAGGAGGAAGACAAGGCTGCATTTTGTCACCCAGCTTATTCAACCTATACACAGAGCACATAATGCGCAGTGCAGGGATGGAGGAATCACAATATGGAATTAAAATCGCTGGGAGAAACATCAACAATCTGAGATGTGCAGACGATACCACCCTAATGGCAGAAAGTGAGGAAGACCTAAAGAATCTCTTGATCAGTTTGAAGGAAGAGAGTGCAAAAGCTGGACTGAGACTCAATATCAAGAAAACCAAGATAATGGCAACAGGCCCCATCAGTTCCTGGCAAATAGATGGGGAAGAAGTAGAAGCAGTGGCAGATTTTACTTTCTTAGGATCTAAGGTCACTGCAGATGGAGATTGCAGCCATGAAATAAAAAGGAGGAGGATTCTTGGGAGGCAGGCCATGAGAAACCTGGGGAATATAGTTAAAAGTAGAGACGTCACCTTGCAAACTAAAATTCGCATAGTCAAAGCAATGGTATTCCCAGGGGCAATGTAGGGTTGTGAGAGCTGGACCATTAGGAAAGCTAAACACAGAAGAATAGATGCCTTTGAAATGTGTTGGAGGAGGGTTTTGAGAGTCCCCTGGACAGCAAGGAGAACAAATAGGTCAATCTTAGAAGAAATTAACCCTGAATGCTCATTGGAAAGTCAAATAGTAAAGCTGAAGCTGAAGTATTTTGGACATCAAATGAGAAGGGAGGATTCACTTGAGAAGGCCTTGATGTTGGGAAAGGTGGAGGGGCAAAAGAAGAAGGGGGCGGGCAAAGATGAGATGGATAGATGGTATTGTAGACACAATGGGCACAGAACTGGGAGGGCTGAGGAGGATGGTGGTGGACAGGGGTGCCTGGAGGATGATGGTCCATAGGGTCGCAAAGGGTCAGAATCGACTGTGCGACTGAACAACAACAAATAGGGGCCACCTGAGCATTGAGCAAGAGGTTGGACCCAATGGCCTAAAAGGCCCCCTCCAGCTCATTCTAGGATTCTAAGTATACACACTTGGCGTCTAAAGTTTGGCCAGCTTGACATGTTTGATCTACTTAATCAGCAGTCAACAGGCCTGTTTTATGTAGTTTAATAAAACACACGAGTGCTGAAAATGGGTGTAAACATTCCAGTGATTATAAGGTGATTTTAGGAATGCTGCCAGTCTGATCCTGCTATGGTAACAGAGTAGACCCTACTGCCATCGATTGTCAGGCAGCAGCTAACTAACCTGACAACCCTGAGGACTAACAGCCTTGAAGAAGTCCACAGGGAAGGATGATTCGCCAAGTGGATTAAATCCCACGTGAATCCATTTTAATGGAGGGCAGCAGCTTCATCCATCCTGGCCTGGGGCTGATGATGAGGACTTTGATTGCCAAAAGGGTTCAGGTCCAGAAAGTGACTTGCAGAACTGCTTCAGTGGTACTATGAGTGTCACGCCACTACGTTATATTCTCAGAGTCCTCATGGCTGATTGCTGCCATGATGATTGCCAATATTTGGAATTGGATACAGCACAAGAAGGAGAAATGCTGTATCCCAGAAGTTCTGATTCAGAAGAACCGAGAGAGAGGGAAAGAACAATGACGATATGTTGGATATTTTCAAAACCCTTCCTTAAAACAGAAGGGGAAAAGGTCGTGCAAAACACATTCCCCTTTGATTCCCTCCACTTGCGGTCATTTTATCGTACCTGCCCTGTGATAAATTATGAGGGGGGGGGGGGGAACATTAGACCATTTTGGTCAGAGACAAAACCTGCCTGTATTTAGGAATGGGAGACAGTTTGTGCAAGTGGTTAAAATGTCAGAGCAGAGTTAAAGAGTTACATCCCTGCTCAGCCAGGGATACTCTGGTCCTGAGCATATGTCAAAAACCTGAGAAAATATCTCTATGGTTCCTGTACTTCACAATGAATGGATTTTTTTTCTTCCATGTCTAGGCCAGATGTGAAACACCCAAAATGAAGCCACCTTTCGGTGAGTTCATTCAGTATAGTAATTCCTTTCACCTGACCTAGTGTGAGAAAGATTAGCCAGCAACACAAGGTTGCCGTTACCAGGGTGCGCCCTATTGTGGTTCAAAAATACCACAATTTTCAAGGAGGTTGTTTCTGTGTACCCCATGTATGGATGTGAATGCTGGATAGTAAAGTTGTCAGGAGGGGAAATGATTTGCTTACTGGCAGAGAGCTTTGCAAATACCCTGGGGCTGGGCTGTCAGAAAGACAAATAAGTGAATTTCTGGTGAAAACTTTCTTTACCTTTTTTGGTGTGGCCACCCTTAGTTTCAACATTTGGGTGCTCTGGGTTTTATTTTCTAGGACGAGGCGCTCCTGTAGGTAATGTGGTCTTAAACTGTATAGTTCTTAGTACAGTACAGTATGTTAATACGAGGACCTTGGACCTGGCACCGTATTGTAACTAAGAATCATGATTGTAATAGAAATTAGGAAGGTGTTGCTTCTGTATGTTCAAGTCCAATTCTTTCCAATAAAGCAAAACTGCTCAGCAACTAAAGAGTGTTTTCAATGGTTCTAATTAATTGAATTTAAATGTGACAGTATTCAACAGGTAACCAACATAGGCTGCCAGGACTGTGTTACTATGATCATAACGACCAATACCTAGAATCAATCTGGCTGCTGCATTTTGCACCTGCTGTGGAGTCTGTACCACCTTCAAGGGCATTGTAATAGTCAATTCTGAAGATTAGTTCAAGGAAAGGCGAGAGCTCTTATCCAGAAAAGGGCGAAGCTGGGCAATTTCCAGTTATATTTTCTGTTGGCTTTCAAATTGTAAAATGTTTGAAATGTTTTCTGTAATATTTTGCTTACTACTTTTAAAATATATCATTGGTGGTGGCCACAACTTGATCCGAGTACAGTGGAACCCCGCATAACGAATGCTTCATATAATGAAAATTTCATACAATGAAGTGTTTGTGCGGCAATTGCGATACCCCACATAACAAAAGAAATCGTTATACGGGTTTTTTGTTAAGCGGGGTATACCCCGGTTACCGAACATTTTCTTTTTGTTATGTGGGGTATAAGCTGACTGCATTTGAAGCGAGACAAGTCTGGAGTCTTTTGGCAAATGGTATGCCAAAAATCCTGTGAATCCCTCTAATGCAATCGGAAGTGAGTCACTGAGCTGCATCAGCTGCTGGATCTGATCCTTGGTGAAATGAACAACAATTTTCGCTAGATTGTGCCCTGAGATATCCCTTGCTCTCAACCTTCCTCGGTAAATCACCACGGAAACGAATTCCTGTGGAGGGACGATGTTTCGGGAAGAGGTCTGTGGTAAATACACCCATTCCACGATTTTCGCCCCTCGCTCGGAGTCTGCGCCTAGAGCTCCGGAGAACATGGCTCCAGTTCGGACTATGTACAGGTTCAGAACAGGAGCATATGGCCCCTGACTAATCCTGTCCACCCATCTCTGGCTGAGAACTTGATTGACTTTTTCGAGAGTCAAGTGCGCCTCTCGCGGAATGTGTATCTGATCTGCTGGCTGCTTACCTAGCATTAGCAGCGAGAAGAGTGGTTTCAAGAATTCCGTGTCTAGCCTAAAATACAGTCTAGCCCAATTGATATTCCCCAGAATCTGTTGCAATTCTACAAGAGTGACTGAATCTTTGAGGTTAATCTGTGGCAAAACTGGTGCCTCGAAAGAACGGAGAAGCCGGTGGCCCAAGTATGAAAAGGGCTCGGTTCTCTGAACTTTCTCCGGGGCAATGAGTAACCCCTTCTCCCCCAGAGTAGTCTGGAGGTCTTTAAACATTTCGCTGCCGAGTTGCGGCGCTGTGATCAAAATATCATCCATAAAATGACATACCAAGACTGTGGGGTGAAGGTTTCGAAACTTTTCCAGTGCGTCGTGAACGTAGATTTGGTACAGGGTGGGCGAATTGAGCATCCCCTGTGGCAAATATTTCCACGCAAAACATTGCGTTGGCTCTCTGTGGTTCACGACTGGCACCGTAAAAGCGAACCTTTCCTGATCCCTTACATCTAAAGGAATGGTGTAAAAACAGTCTTTCAGGTTTACGACCAGGATCTCCCAACCCTTGGGGATCATGTTCGGATTTGGGATGCCGCATTGAAGCGGACCCATTGGCTGAATACACTTATTGATCTCTCTTAGATCATGAAGGAGTCGCCACTTCCCTGACTTCTTTTTAATGACGAATATGGCCGAATTCCAGGGACTGGTGGACTGTTCTATGTGTCCTGCGTCTAATTGTTCTTTAACCAGCTGTTTTAGGGCGACTAATTTTTCCCCTACGACCGGCCATTGCTCTACCAGACTGACGTGTTGGTAAACCATTTGAGCGGTAAAGCCATTACCCGAAGGTAAGAGTGGCACGGTACTGTTGCAAGATGTCCCGCCCCCAGAGATTGACGTGCACGTTTAAGATATGCGGCCGAATGACCGCCGTGCCGTCATCTCCGGGAATCGTGACTTCTACCCAATCTCGGCCTCTAAACGCTTCCTGAACGCCACCTACACCCCAAACTTTGGAGACTGGCTCGAGAGCCCACTCTCATGGCCACTGACTCTGGCTGACCACACTGACGTCAGCTCCCGTATTTAATAGCCCATCAAAAGGTTTTTTGTTCAAAAATACCTTTATGACTGGCCGCTGCTTCCACTCTATGTTGGTTTCCACTGTCGCTAAGATCTGGTATCCTTATACTCTCCCTTCTGCACACCGACCCGAACTCTGAGCTGTCTCTGAGCCTTTCCTGGCTGCCTGCTTGCGGGTGACAAGGAACCATGATCAGTTGTGCTAATGTGTCTCCTTTGTGAATGGTTTGTGGTAGGTGTGTCCAAAGTTGAACCTGGAGTACACCCGAAAAATTGGAGTCAACGACTCCTGGAATCACAAGGATTCGTCGTGCCCTTTTGACTCTGGGGTCAGCCCTTTTGACTCTGCATGTGCTCTTAAGCAGAGCTGCTGCTGCTGAGGAGAGCCAAACAGGAAGTGAGCACTGGTAAATTTTGCAGTTGGAGTAGAGTTGCTTTAGAGGCCTCCACTAATTTAAATTGATAATTTAAACTGCTGAGAGCCACCTCTGTTCAAACAGAGGAAGCAGTTAGAAGCTTCCAGAAGCAGGGGGGGCAGAGCCACACCAGGCCCTTTCCTAAACTGTGACTCATAGGGGCGGAGCCACACTAGCCTTTAAAAGCTCTGAGCTCTTTCAGGGTCAGCCCTTTTGACTCTGCATGTGCTCTTAAGCAGAGCTGCTGCTGCTGAGGAGAGCCAAACAGGAAGTGAGCACTGGTAAGTTTTGCAGTTGGAGTAGAGCTGCTTTAGAGGCCTCCACTAATTTAAATTGATAATTTAAACTGCTGAGAGCCACCTCTGTTCAAACAGAGGAAGCAGTTAGAAGCTTCCAGAAGCAAGGGGGCAGAGCCACACCAGGCCCTTTCCTAAACTGTGACTCATAGGGGCGGAGCCACACTAGCCTTTAAAAGCTCTGAGCTGGTTGCACTACTAGAAGAGAAGGTCCAGCAGCTAGAGGCCCGCATATCTAACCATCAACAAATTAAGGAGCTTGAGCTGTTCTTGGACAGAGCGGAGCAGACTATGCTGGACAAAGAAGAGACAGGGCACAGTTCTGAGGGAGAAGGCCCTTCACTAACTCAGGAGGGAGATGTTTGGAGGAATGTGACTCAAAGGAGGAGAAGAGTAGGGGATCACTCTGAGAGTCTGAAATTACAGAATAAATTTGAGGCTCTTTCCCTCATCACACCTGATGAGGAACACACAGAGGAACAACTGTTTCCACCTGCTTGCGGGTGACAAGGAACCATGATCAGTTGTGCTAACGTGCCTCCTTTGTGAATGGTTTGTGGTAGGTGTGTCCAAAGTTGAACCTGGAGTACACCCGAAAAATTGGAGTCAACGACTCCTGGAATCACAAGGATTCGTCGTGTTCCTGCGATACTGAGGGGCAAAATTAAACCTATATAGCCCTTAGGCAGGGGTCCCATGTATTGGGAATCAACCAGATAGACTGTGCCTGGCAAGTCACACATGACTTCTGATTGGCAAGTCAAATCTAGTCCCGCACTGTCCTTAGGTCTGGTCTGTGCCTCCGGAACGCAGGGTGGAATGTTCCGTGAATCTAATCCAGCTCTGACTCCTCCAGAGCAACTGTGGTCTCTGTTTGGACCAGGGACAGAGACAAGCCCGCGCTCCGGTTTCCCGAAGTCGGACAGTTCCTGGCCCAGTGAAAGCCCTTGTTACATCGTGGACATGGGGTGGTCGGAGCCTTGGAACGACCTGTGTTTTGGCCATTACCCTTCTTGGATCGGCATTCTCTAGCGAAATGACCGATCTTGCCACAAGTATGACATGCTCCCTTGGTTTTGCCTTTGGGTCTCCTACTGCCTTGCACCGCCGCTGCTAACAGACCCATCTTATAGGAATCTGTACCAACATCGGCACAAGCCCTGATCATGTCAGTAAGCATCAAATCGGGATGATTACCCAGTGACTGCAAGATTTTATGGCAGTCAAGGTTGGAGTTGTCTTTTGCCAGCTTCATCATAAGCTCCTGCTGGGCTTGTTCGTTGTCTATCTGCCTACTGATCGCTTCCTCCAGTCTGTTGATGAAGTCCATGTAGGACTCCTGGGCACCCTGTTTAACTGCTGTGTAATTTTTGGCTGCTTTGCCAGCTGCCGGGACCTTGAGATAAGCCCTAAAGGCTGTCTCAGCCACCAGTTGGAGTGTGGCGATTGGCAAGGCGGTCTGCACGTCGATGGTTTCGAACTGACCCGACCCATATAGCTGGTCAGGAATTACTGCTCCTCCCATCCTGGCAGCCCTTGCCTGCGCTTCGGGTCGATACTCGCTGTCCCAAAGCAAATACTGGCTTGGGTTGAGCATCATTCTCATGACGACCATCCAGTCGTATGGAATGAGCATCATTGTCTCACAAATCTGCTGAAGTGTACTTCTAGTGAAATGACTCTGAAGTCCCATTTCTGTAATTGCCTTCTGTATTGCCATGAGCAATTTGTACGGAACTGCTGAGTGGACCGTTTGCTGTTGACCTGTGAGGGCGTCCATCTCTATGCAGACTGGGTATAACTGCTTAAATTCAGCTAGTTCTTCTGCTGATGACTCCCCTTTAATAGTCTCCTCTTCTACCATGCGCTGAATGGAACTTTTAACTGTCTGGGAACTTTTAACTGTCTGGGAATCACCAGTGTTTCCCAAACCTTGAATTCCTTCAGTGGCATCTGCAGCTGCCACTGAAGGAAAGCTCCCTAAGCTTCCCTGTTTAAGCTGTAGTGATGGATAGAGACCCATCGGGGCTGATGGCTCTGCGACTGCGCTGGGGGGTTCTCGGTCTCTATCCGGACTGGGTCTACCTCTGCGATGAGCTTTCTACACTTACTCCATGTGCTAATCACCTTAGCTGGGGCTCTTGCTTAATGCAGGTCCCTATCCTGTCCCAAAGTTGGAGGCTTAACATGCCCGTTTCTGGATATTTTATTTATTTATTTATTTATTTAGTCGTATTTATATATGCCGCCCACTCAGGCAGAACCCGACTCAGGGTGGCATTACAACAAATTCTAAAAACATATAAAAACACTTTAAAAACCCCATATCCCACCCACTTAAAAAACCCCTTATCCCACCCATCCATCCCACCCACTCTAAAAAAAGGAAGAGGGAGTTCTTAATTCTTTACGTAAACAGACAGTGCTCCCCCAAGTACACCAAAAGATCCGCTAACTGAGCGCTGTGAATACGAGTACGGTTTACCCTGACCAGGGCCTTGAGTTCCATTAAGTGAACTCTCTGGTTAGTGGTCAGACTTGACCTCTGTGAACAAGTCCCCATATTACCTGCCGGTCCGTTGAAGCTGCCTCCGCCGGACGAGTTGACACGTCTCAGATGTAGGTAACTGGATTCGGTGCGACGACTCTCTGGGAAGGACTCGAAATGTGGACTGCTGCCACAGGCCCTCGGTAGCCTCTGTGATGGTGTCAGGGGTCACAGTTGACCCTGAGCGGAATGCATTTCCGATGTGCAAGATGCCTCAGAGCTTTGGAGCATGCTCTGCCTCTGGAATGCCTCACCTCTTAGTGTAGCTGAATTCAGATCGGATGGCTTTCCGACCTGAACTGCTCTGCAGCCTCGGGAAGACTTGGACGCAGTTCTGGCGTAGAACCGGACCAAGGACGTCGCTTACTCACGAGTAGGATCACGTCGGGGTCACCATATGTTGGATTGGGGCCCCGATGTGGGCCGGAAGGTCCCGGAGGAAACTGGTCAAGTAAAGACACACAAGGCAAGATGGAGCGAAGATTTCAGCCAAGAGTCTTGGCACTAAATCAGGTGGCATATAATAATTATATTTCCATACAGTATTTACATTTTTATTTAATTTAAATGTTTAATTTGATTAAAATTCTAATTAAATACTTATTTATAATATTTGATTAACTTATATTTAATTTGTATTTAAATACAGTACCTAAGTTTAATGTGTGCAAGTATTTATTTATTTATAAATAAAATATTAGTGCCCAGCCCAGAATTCAGTCTTTCTGACAGGAGGAGCTCAGGGAGTGAGAAGGAGTAACAAGTGGTGGAAATTTACAGCTCCCAACATCCCGCTGCCAGCTCCAAGACAACTTTTGGTTGAGCCGAGTACTACATAGCCCATCTTCCCGCCTTTTCTCCACGACCTCAGGGCCAGCAGGAGGCGTTGCAGAGCTGGCAGCAGCAGCAGATCTTCTTATTGGTCGGAAGTCGATACGAGGCTGGCTGTTGCCCGCCCCTGCCTCTGAGGGAGCCGCGTCAGGCATTGGCTGGACAGCTTGCCGAACGGAGGCCAGGGTGTCCAATGAGCTTTGAGGGTTCTCGGAAGGACGGCTCAGTTGGCCAATAAGGAGCCGGGCGGGCGAAGGCGCGCGCGGAGGAAAATATAGACTGCGTTCGAACTTCGAACGAACCGATCGAACCGTACTCGACTCTGTCTCTTCTGACGTCTGAGGAGAAAAAAGGCGCGCACGGGGGCTCTCTGAGTTGACTGAGGCGATTAAGGCCGGGCAGGCGCCCCTGCTGCCCTGCTCTTCTCCTCCTGAGGCGGCAGGAAGGGCGAAGGAAGGCGGCGGGTTTTTCTCCACAAGAAGGGAAGCCGACTGCGCCAGGGTGGGTCGAGGTTTTGGGCGAGTCTTTTTCCCCTTCAGGCGCGCGCGGGTCCCTCAGGGTGAGTCGGGGAATGGAGGAACTAGGCTCCGAGCTTGGAGGGGGGGGGGGAGAGGAGGATTCGAACCCGCTCCCGACCGGGAAAGAGGCCGTAAAGGGAAGGGGTCGGAGATATCTCTTGGTCGGAGCACATGAACCCCCTCTCCCCTCAGGGTGTTTCGTCGGCCCCCACGGACCTGGCCCCGGGGAGAGGAAGGCAGGCGGCTTAGAAGGAAAACTGTCCCATGCAGGCTCGAGAGAGGGAAGCGGGAGGAAGGCCGGGCCGGGAGGAGCTCAGTGTGCCCGGGGGGGGGGGGGTGTGTTGTGGAAAGCCCCCCCCTCCACTAGAGCTCCCTGCAGCCCGCTGGCTTGGCGGGTCCAAGGAGTTGTTGAGCTGCCCCCGGTGGTGCAGGAGTTAAACTGCTGTCCTGGAGCCAAAACGTTGTGAGCACCATCCTGACGGGCTTCGAAGTTGACTCAGTCTCAGCCTCTCCCGTCCTTCCCACCCAGGTCGGTAAAATGAGTAGCCAGCATGTTGTGGTGGCAAAATGCGAATTGCCTTGTGTGGATTGCCCAGAGAGTGCACTAAGCGCTTGTGGGCAGCAGCAGCAGCATACAAGTGTAATTGTTCTTGCTATTCTGCCCCCCACCCACAAACAAGGTCGCTTCCTGGAGGTGGTGGGGATCCATCCAGCCCACCTTTCCACAGCAGAGCTGCCCTTGGGGGAGTTCCTTCCCATAGAGACAACAGCCCCCCCCCCACACACACACACACATGCATACATTTCTTTGCTCTTCCTGGCTTGGATAGGGACTTCAGCATGGAAAAAGAAGGGCACTGCCAATGGGCTTTTCTTCATCCCCTCCACCGAGGAAGAGGCACCTTTTTTGTTTGGGGGTGGGGTGAGCCATCGGAATCTAGTTCTCTACACCAGGTTTGCCCAAACTACACCCCGTGGCCAGATCTGGCCCCTGGTGCCAATTCATTTGGCCACTGGCACCCTTGTCGGTCCCGGGAGCAACAAGGGTAGCGCCAGCTGGATGAATTGGCTTTGGGGGCTGGATCTGGCCCATGGGCCGTAGTTTGTGCAACCCGGGTTTAAGCAGAGAAAATTGGGGCTTAAAATCTATCTCATCCTGTTGCAAAACAGATTGCAAGGCACGTTTTACCTCCGCTTCCAGTGAGAGGAACCATGTGACCAGCCCACGGCCAGAAAAGTTAGGGCACCCCTGCTCTAGATGGAGTGGTGATCCCAGGCTAGGCTACCTGGTGTTCCACAAAGGGCAGAAAGTTTCACCATGTAGGTTGGCTGAGGGAAGAAGGTTTATTTATTTATTTAAAATATTTCTGTGCCACTTCTCTCACTCAGGAGTGACCCGAAGTGGTTCACAACATTGTTAAAAACAGAATAAAAACATCACCTAAAATCCCTATCTACAAACTATAAACCACATTTAAAACTTATTAGTTTTAATAAGGTTAAAGGAAAGCCCAGGTGGGTGAGGGAGCCAGGAGTCTGTGGCTCAAGGTTTTTTTTTCCCCTTGTCATCCCAGCTTGATAGGCAGAACAACCTGGTTTAACATAAGTACATTTTGTTTATAGGTACTTTGCTGAAGAGATGGCTGGTGTTACTCCAAGAAAAAGAAAGCGGAGTTTGGATAGGTGAGTGTTTCATAATCTAGGGCCCTGGTGGAGCAATAGTTAAGCTGCTGTACTGCAGCCAAAACATTGTGAGTTTGATCCTGATGGGAATCGCGGTGGACTCAGCCTTCAATCCTTCCAAGGTTGGTAAAATGAGTATCCAGCATGTTGGGGCCAAAATGCTAATTAACATTTGAACCGGCCAGAGAGTGCACTGGGCGTTATATAAGTGCAATTGCTATAATCTACTCTAGCGGAACTTTGTTCTCCCTCCTATTTTCTTCACTGTCCACGTTACAGAACAGTCAGTTATAGAGTTGGATTTGATGCCTGTTCAGATAGGTGTTGTTGAAATATTTTATAATACATAATGTTTTCATTCCTGTCTAATTTGAAAGAACATCTTAACTTCAGAGGTAATGGAATAATGAATTGCCTCATCTTCATAATTTAAATCTGAAGTGAAAGCCACATAACTGGATTCACTTTAAACTATGTTAAAAATAAGATGCTAACTTTAATATTTTTTTTGTAGCTGGCAGCTTATATATGGGAATCCCGTGAAGAAACTGATGATGGATTTCACTGAAGAGCTGCCTGTGTCGAAGGTGCCTGTAGATCACAGCTGTGTATCTCCAGTAAAGCAAGTGACTGGTTTCCGAGAGGAAGATAAAGAAAATCAGTACTCGCCCCAAAAGTCAACCAAAGCACAGAAACTTGACATCTCTCCTCTACAGACAGCCAGTGTGCCAAAGGGAATACAGAAAAAGTTCTCGCCAAGAATGTCACCAGAGGCTGGTGCTACTTATACTTCCATTGTTCCAACAACCACTTTTTATCACAAAGAGAAGAAGTTTCTAAACATACTGGAAAGGAGGCTGGCCAATGAAAGGTTGAGTACAAGAAATGAAGATGGAAACCTCCCTGTTACCAACAAGACAGAGGCACTACAAGTGAAAATGAAGACAGCTGGAAATGCATGCCCAAAAATATCAAAGCGCCCAGCCAGTTTTAGGAAGGCCAGGGTTATGCCAAAAAGCACCAAAAGAGCAAAAATGGAAATTTCTCCTCCAAAGCCAGTGGAGAGGAAAGAAAATGCTAATTCTTTTGTGGAGAAGAAAATGGAGGCTCCTTTCAGAGTATTAAGCATGAAATTCAAACCAGTATTGAAATTGCAGACAGGAGCAGCATTTTTTGTCACTGGAAAGAAGGGACAGTTTGGTGCCAAAAATGGAATTCAGTCCCCATCACCCATCCAGGTTGTCAACAAGCATATAGGGCAGGAGAAGCAGGGAAGAATTCTGACCCATACCAAACCTCTTTCTCCCACTGAAGTCAGAGGAGCTGAAACTACCAGGGAAGGAAGCAATGCTTCTGGGTCCAAAAAAGAGCAACATCATAATGGAATGGAAGATGATAAATTGCCAACGCAAAATCCGGAAACTGTGTGTGAAATGAAACAGGTGCAGAATATAGGGCTCAAGAACTCTTGGACTACCTGTTCGGAAGCCTTGGTTCAGAAGGAAACTGGTGCTGGGACCCAGGTATGTAGAATCTGGGAAAGCTGGCATTTAGTGTACACTGCTGTTTGCATCCCTGAATATAAATTTAAGTGGAGGTGCCTTTGAATGATAATTTTGTTATTTGTTTCTGTAGGGATGACCTTTGTTTATGGGAAGGGGTTGTTAATCAGCTTAAGAATTTGGCGGTTTAATTAGCAGCAGTGAAGGTTTTTGCATGCAGCACTCACAGGTTGTTACTAGCAATTTGAGAGAATACTGTGGTTGCCCTGCCTGATCCCCAACTTATTTAAAAGTATACATGCCATTCTTTAGTTCGGAAAACGAACCAATCCTCAGTTAGTTAATGAACTAGGAGCAGAATAGAAGGCAGTACATATAAAAGTGATAAAACTACAAAGAATAAAGGATAAAATGTGGGGAACCTTATTCAGCCGTAGATTACAAAGCTTCAGAAAACAGATTTAGAACTGTTAGGTCAAAGATATCCAACTTATTTGACTAAAGCTGATATTGGACAAGTTTGTATAAAGAGAATGCTCAACGGGTGAGATGTTGTGACTGAAGAAGCCCTCTACAGCGATCACACATGCCTTTCAGAGGCTGGAGGGACATAGTAAGGTTCTGACTGGCTTGTATGAGGAATGGTAGACCTTAAGATCAGCAGTGTGTGCCACCGGTCTCCTGATCAAGAAGACTCTGCATGTGCCTTTTGACTCTGCATGTGCTCTTAAGCAGAGCTGCTGCTGAGGAGAGCCAAACAAAGGAAGTGACCACTGGTAAGTTTTGCAGTTGGAATAGAGTTGCTTTAGAGGCCTCCACTAATTTAAATTGATAATTTAAACTGCTGAGAGCCACCTCTGTTAAAACAGAGGAAGCAGTTAGAAGCTTCCACAAGCAGGGGGGCAGAGCCACACCAGACCCTTTCTTAAACTGTGACTCAGGGGCGGAGCCACACTAGCCTTTAAAAGCTCTGAGCTCTTTCAGGGTCAGCCCTTTTGACTCTGCATGTGCTCTTTAAGCAGAGCTGCTGCTGAGGAGAGCCAAACAAAGGAAGTGAGCACTGGTAAGTTTTGCAGTTGGAGTAGAGCTGCTTTAGAGGCCTCCACTAATTTAAATTGATAATTTAAACTGCTGAGAGCCACCTCTGTTCAAACAGAGGAAGCAGTTAGAAGCTTCCAGAAGCAAGGGGGCAGAGCCACACCAGGCCCTTTCCTGAACTGTGACTCATAGGGGCGGAGCCGCACTAGCCTTTAAAAGCTCTGAGCTCTTTCAGGATCAGCCCTTTTGACTCTGCATGTGCTCTTAAGCAGAGCTGCTGCTGCTGAGGAGAGCCAAACAGGAAGTGAGCACTGGTAAGTTTTGCAGTTGGAGTAGAGCTTCTTTAGAGGCCTCCACTAATTTAAATTGATAATTTAAACTGCTGAGAGCCACCTCTGTTCAAACAGAGGAAGCAGTTAGAAGCTTCCAGAAGCAAGGGGGCAGAGCCACACCAGGCCCTTTCCTAAACTGTGACTCATAGGGGCGGAGCCACACTAGCCTTTAAAAGCTCTGAGCTGGTTGTACTACTAGAAGAGAAGGTCCAGCAGCTAGAGGCCCGCATATCTAACCATCAACAAATTAAGGAGCTTGAGCTGTTCTTGGACAGAGCGGAGCAGACTATGCTGGACAAAGAAGAGACAGGGCACAGTCCTGAGGGAGAAGGCCCTTCACTAACTCAGGAGGGAGATGGTTGGAGGAATGTGACTCAAAGGAGGAAAAGAGTAGGGGATCACTCTGAGAGTCTGAAATTACAGAATAAATTTGAGGCTCTTTCCCTCATCACACCTGATGAGGAACACACAGAGGAACAACTGTTTCCACCTGATGATCTCTCCTTCATCACACTTGATGAGATCCAGGAAGATAAACAACAGCAACAAACTGAGTTTTTCTCCCTTAATATGGTTGATGAGGTGCATGTAGATGAACAGAGTGCAGGAGAGAGGCTCCTTGTACTAGGCGATTCAATAATTAGAAATACAGAAAAATAGATTTGTGATGCCGACATCACAAGAAATCTAGATAGATTGTTAGAGAGAACTGGGAACGAGCCAGTTGTCATGGTACACGTTGGTACCAATCATGTTGGGAAGGCCAAGCGGTCTGTCCTGGAAGCCAAATTCAGGTTGTTAGGAAGAAGATTGAAGTCCCGGACTTCCAAGGTAGCATTTTCAGAAGTGCTGCCTGTCCCTCGTGCAGGACCTACCAGGCAGGCAGAGCTCAGAAGCCTCAATGCGTGGATGAGGCAGTGGTGTCGAGAGGAGGGCTTCAGATTTGTCAGGAACTGGAGAACATTTTGAGACAAGCCAAATCTGTTCCGGAGGGATGGGTTGCATTTGAACTATGATGGGACCAGATTGCTGGCACTCAACATCAAAAAGGCTGCAGAGCTGATTTTAAACTGATAACTGGGGGAAAGCCGACAGGAGCTGGGCAGCATCCGGTTCGGGAAAGTGTGTACTTGAGTAGTGAGGAGGATGCAAAAATTACTGAGCAGAGCAAGGAGCTAGTCACCAGCACTCTAGCAGAAGGATGCAAGAGGCAGTCTAACAATGCAACTGGACTCAAAAGACTGTATCAGGAAAGCATATATAAATGCTTGTATACAAATGCCAGAAGCCTCCGGAACAAAATAGGGGAGCTGGAATACTTAGCAATAGATAAGAATATTGATATTATTGGTATCACTGAAACCTGGTGGACGGATGATAACCAATGGGATACAGTTATCCCAGGCTACAAACTGTACAGGAAAGATAGGAAGGGGCAAACGGGAGGTGGTGTAGCCTTGTATGTCAAAGAAATGATAAAATTGTATGAATTGGAATATCTAGGTGATTTGGAGTCACCATTAGAAGCTCTGTGGGTAAGAGTACCAAGCCACAAGGATGGTCTAACAGTAGGCATATACTATCGGCCTCCGACCCAAACTCTTGAGGGAGACTGGCAGTTGGAGAATGTTGTAAAGGAGGCATCCAAGAAGGGAAGCCTGGTTATAATGGGGGACTTTAATTACCCTCACATAGACTGGGTGAACTGTTGTTCAGCACATGATAAAGAGATAAAGTTCCTAGATATGCTAAATGATTGTTCCCTGGGACAGATGGTTGAAGACCCAACTAGAGGTACAAGAATCCTTGACTTGATCCTGAGTAATACTCAGGATCTGGTGCAAGATGTTAATGTGACTGATCCAATAGGGAACAGTGACCACAACTCAATTATGTTTAACTTGATCATAGACCGCAAGTCACTGATAAAATCTAACACAGAGACCTTAAATTTTCAAAAAGGAAATTTCCCAAAGATGAGGAAACTAGTAAAAAAAGGAGCTGAAAGGGAAAATTGAGAGAGTCCAAACACTCCAAGAGACATGGATGCTGTTTACAAAAACAATAACAGAGGCCCATTGGGAATGCATTTTACCCAAAAGGAAAAAGGGCACTGCCAGGTCCAAGAGGACTCCAATGTGGCTTACAGGAGCTGTTTGGGAAGTGATCAAGAGCAAGAAAAGCTCATTTAGAAGATGGAAGGCTTGTCCGAATGAGGACAGCAGGCAGAAACATAAATTCTGACAGAAGAAATGCAAGGCAACAATCAGGAAAGCAAAGCAAGACTTTGAGGAGCGTATAGCTAAAAATACTCAGAGAAATAACAAAGACTTCTTTAAGTACATTAGAAGTAAGAACCCAACTAGGAAGGCCATTGGACCATTAGATGACAATGGAAGGAAAGGGGTTATTAAAGAGGAAACAGAGATTGCAGAGAGACTCAATGAATTCTTTGCTTCAGTATTATTCACTGAAGAAGACAGAGACCACATGCCCAAAACAGAGCCTATCTTCGTAGGGAGGGAAACCGAAGAATTAAGCCAGATAGAAATAACCAGGGAGGAGGTCCTTGCATGTCTTGTTAAGCTAAACACTAACAAATCACCAGGACCAGATGGCATCCATCCACGAGTTCTCAGGGAACTTAAAGATGAAATTGCCGATCTCCTGGCCAAAATATATAATCTTTCCCTCAAATCAGGCTTTGTGCCTGATGACTGGAAGGTAGCGAATGTAACACCAATTTTCAAAAAAGGATCCAGGGATGATCCAGGAAATTACCGACCTGTCAGTTTGACATGTGTCCTAGGTAAAGTGATGGAAACCATCCTAAAAGATATAATTAATAGGCACATAGAAGAAAAGCCAACATGGCTTTTACAAGGGCAAATCATGCCTCACTAATCTGTTGGAATTTTTTGAGAGTGTCAACAAGGATGTGGATAAGGGGGATCCAGTTGACATTGTTTATCTGGACTTTCAGAAGGCTTTTGACAAGGTCCCGCACCAAAGGCTATTGAATAAACTTACCAGTCATGGAATAAAGGGACAGGTCTTGTCCTGGATCAGCAACTGGCTAACGGACAGGAAACAGAGGGTAGCACTAAATGGACACTTCTCCAAGTGGAGGGAAGTAAAGAGTGGGGTTCCCCAAGGTTCAGTACTGGGACCCCTGCTTTTCAACCTCTTCATAAATGATCTAGAGGTAGGAGTAAAAAGCAAGGTAGCCAAATTTGCTGACGACACTAAATTATACAGGGTAGTGAAAACTGTGAGAGATTGTGAGGAGCTCCAGAGGGATCTCTTGACACTGGGGGAGTGGGCAAAACAGTGGCAAATGAGCTTCAACATTAGTAAGTGCAGAGTGATGCATGTTGGGGCAAAAAAACCCAATTACATTTATAAACTGATGGGGTCTGAACTCTGCGACAAACCAGGAAAGGGACCTTGGTGTCCTGGTGGACCCCCCTCAATGAAGGTGTCAACCCAGTGTGCCTCAGCAGTGAAAAAAGCAAACTCAATGTTAGGGATCATTAGGAAGGGTATAGAAAATAAGTCAGCAAGTGTCATTTTGCCTCTTTATAAATCTATGGTGAGGCCCCATCTGGAATACTGTGTACAGTTCTGGTTGCCATATCTCCAGAAGGATATTATGGAGTTGGAGAAAGTGCAGAGGAGGGCAACCAGAATGATTATTAGGGGACTGGAACACCTTCCTTACCATCTGAGGCTGCAATGGTTTGGCCTTTTCACTCTTGAACGACGGCGTCTAAGAGGTGACCTTATTGAAGTTTATAAAATCATGCACAGTGTGGACAAAGTAGATAAGGAAACACTGTTTTCCCTATCGCACAACACTAGAACTAGGGGACACTCGATGAAACTTTTGGGTACTAGTTCTCAAACAAATAAGAGAACGTACTTTTTTTCACCCAGAGGATCACTGGTCTATGGAACTCCCTGCCAGAAGAAGTGGTGACAGCTGTCAATCTTGACAGCTTTAAGAAAGGATTAGACAAGTTCATGGAGGACAAGGGTATCAATGGCTATAATTATGGATGTACCTAAGGACAACCTCGGGGTTGGAGAGATAGGCAGGATATCTCTCAATGCCATTTCCAGGGAATCCTAAGCAGGTGAAGGCATCTCCTTGGGAATACCCTGAAGGAAATGGTGAGCCACTGTGTGAGACAGAATGCTGGACTGGATGGGCTGTGGCCTGTTCCAGCAAGGCTGTTCTTATGTTCTTAAGAAATATCTCTGATACTGAGAGATTTTTAGAGGGGAACAAGGTTAGCCCCTTGTAATTGAGAGCCGTAAGGTAGAGTGATTGAACAGGAGTCAGGAGTGTTGTTGCCAAGTCACTTCAGATTTATTATACGGTAAGCCTGTGAATGATTGGCTTCAAAGTTATCCTAATATTAACAGCCTTGCTCATTTCTTGCCAAGGCCCTGGCTTCCTTTATTGAACCAATCTGTCTTTTACTTGGTCATTTTTCCTGTTGCCTTCAACTTTTACCATCTTGGCAGTGGCAGATTTTGGTACTTAAAGACTTCCTCCTCCAGCCTGTGGCTCTCACAGCATTCTCGGTATTAAAAAGACTTACACAGGAGCCTCAGGATCTTTAGACTAGAAATGAGAAATTTTAATGTTTGAAAGTTAACTGCTATTGAGGGCATAATCTGCTTTACACTGCTTATGCTACTCCCACCGAATGTTAGTCATTGAATGGATGTCATACAAAATTACCAACGTGATTGTATAGGCAGTAACAGTAAAAAGGAAAGGTCTGGTCCGTTACCTTAAGGGAATAATTTTATTTAATGCATTGAATTTGAATAGTGAGAGACTCATGATGCAGACAGAAGTAGGTCTAGTACTAGTTAGTGATTTTGGATTAATTTATAGGAACCTTGCCTACCGTACTCTAAGTTTCATAGGGAGAAAGTAGTGTAAAAATTAAAAGTAAGGAGCTACTGTATAAGTTTTTATCTACTTCTGTTCAAGAAGATTCTTAAAACTGTGTGTGCACTGTCATTTGAAAATTTCCATTGCACAGAATATCTTTGGTTTGTTAACAGGATATCAAAAATATCACAGAGGAATACTCCAGAAATATCGACAAGGAAAATGCTTCTTCCAGTGAGCTTCCAAGTGAGACTATCAAGGGTAAGAGTAAATAATGCTAAGGTGGTGTTGGAATTTTAGTGTCATCTGTGATGTTGCCATTAAACATTTGATAAAGAGTTGGAATGGATGATAGAAATCTCAAGATGTTATTTTCTTTTTAGTGGCAAATCTAGCAGACAATGTACATCCGTTGTTCAGCACTCCTTCCAGCAACAAACAAAGGTCTGTGGATTTTGTTTTAATATTTATATGTAACACAGGGGAAAGACCTTTTCAAGGGATTTACTTTGCCTTAATGGATAGGACGTGTAGCTCTGTTTACATTTACTTTTTTTTTAGTCTCATTTTCCTTAAGGTTAAGACCTAAAGATGGAATAGAGTTGTGTAAAAACTTAATGTTATATCTGTTGGAGTAGAAGTTTCACTGCCTCATTGGTAGAACTAGTCTAGACTTACAAAGAGTTACAGATCCTGTCTTGTGCGTCAGAATCCTTAGGCAATGTTATTATGAAGATTATATCTGAGGATATGTGCCAGAGATTCTTGTATTAAATAGGTATGGTTTCCTTTCTGATAGTGTCAGCCAGGTTCCCTGGAGAGGGCTAGACTTTACTTGTACATGAAATCAGAAAATTTTGTTCCAGTGGGGTAGCTTCAATAAAAGGGAAATTCCATGTTGGGGATGATTATGAAAAGTATCAACATTTGTAGCTTGGGGGGTGGGGGAGGCAAATTACTTACATTCTGAGGAAAGGAAAATGGAAACTTTTTTCTTCTTGTTCATAATAACAGAGGCCAGGAGTAAACTGAAGTTTAGTGGTGGGAGATGAGAAGAAATACTTTTATTGCACCTGCTTCAGTGTTTTATTTAGGCTTTTCTTCATTCTGATTTGGTGGCTGAAGCTAGTACAAAATCCAGTGGTTAGTGTCTTGCCCTGTTGGACTTACAGTGTGAACTGCACCTGCTGCCTCTTTGGTACTGAGCCAATTCCTAGGTCTTCTTTAAATATAAAAACCATACCTGAGCTGCCCAGCAAAAATTGTGCAGAGCTAATCAGTTGTTCAAATAAAATTGTGTGGTTATCAGCCGACCCTATACCCAAAGAGAAAAACAAATCCAGAAATATTTCTAGAAGATTTGGACCAAACTAAACTCTCCAAAGACATAGAACTGTGGGTGGCTGCCAAAGAAGCCCTTGCATTTATTCCTGTGTATGAAGGAAGACCCCCACTGTGGTTGCTATTACTATAGGATTGAAGTAAGACTGGAGAGGGCTGGCTGGGTTCAAATCCTCAACCAATGACCTCGAACCAACCACTGTCCCTCACTTAAACCAATTTCACTGCTGTGAGTGTAGAATGAGACAGAGAGAACATGAAACATTCTGGGCTCAGTGGAGGAAAGAACAGGATAAAAATGTAGACCATAGGCATGGGCTTCTACAGGAATAGAATAGCTCTGTTGAGGTAACAGTCTTTTATAATTTACAGTAGAATGTGCTAAAGCAGTGGTTCCCAGTCTTGGGGCTCAGATGTTCTTGGACTAAAACTCCCAGAAGCCTACAACATTGGTTGTGCTGGTAAAGATTTCTGGGAGCTGTAGTTTAAGAACATCTGGGGCCACAAGGTTAGGAACCACTGTAAAGGATGTGTTCTCTTCCGTATATGATTGGAGAGCTATGTAGGTCAAAACTAGCACTTTGAATTTTGCACAGATTGCTGGGATGAACTGCTGCAGACCTTGAGGATTGGTTATATAAAAAGGCTCAAGTGTGGCCCCGACAGCTTTTCTGCTGGGAGAGGATGGTCAGTGTTTTCCTCTCTGGCCCTTGGCTCTTTTATAGGGAATAGCCATCTGAAAGACAACGTGAAATATCTCTCTGATCTCTGTGGAGACATATTGATGAGGTACAAATATTTTAAATACATTTCAGGCCACAAGCTTTCCCAAGTGAGCAGTCTTCACTTCTGGAAGTCAGTCCAGTAGTGCCAAAGATTCCTTCCAAACCGAAAGCCAGCAAGAAAACAAAAAGACTATGCAAAGGCTTAAGAGATCAGATGGTCATTGTAAGTAAATTGCTTTGTGTACTTTTAACGCTTTAAGGGCCAATGTAATTCCGTATTATTTCAAGGAATTTCACCTGAGAATGAAAAGCCAATTTTTTTTGCTGCCAAGTTGACTGCGCTTTCTTTCCTTTATGAATGTTCTTGGGCGTCTTTCCTGATATTGTTGTAGTTTAAAACCAAATTCTCTCTGCCTCAACAGGATGCCGGTCAGAAACACTTTGGTGCCACCATGTGCAAATCGTGTGGTATGGTCTATTCTATTGCCAGCCCAGAGGATGAAGCGCACCATCTCCAGTACCACCAGAGGTTCCTTGATGGAATAAAATATGTGGTAAGAAGATAAATGCACCATCGTCTCTTCTGTAAATAATTTCTATCCCGCACTTTCTCAGCTGAAGCCGACTCAAGGTGGCCATTACAACATGTAAATACAAACAATACAATAATACAATAATAAGCAGCATAAAAAGTAAATTAAGTACAATAACTACAGTATAATTCAAAAGCAATTTACAAAATCAGATTACAAAACAAAAAATAACATCAAAAATAGACCCATTAATAATAAATAACAAATTTAGCCAAGACCACCCAAGAAATCCACCGCCTCTAAAATCCCCTGAATCCAAAGGAGGAGGCTGGTTGGTCCAGCTCCCCCTCGCCTTTTGAATTCCAGGGGGAAGGGAGGGCCCAAGAATGCCGGCGCTGGAGTGGCCAGGAGGGCCTTTCTTCAACCCCACCAGGCCGGAAAGCGCGGTGGCGGCAATGGCTGGTCCGGCTCCCCCTCGCCTTTTGAAGTTCGGGGGGAGGGGGCCCAAGAACACCGGCCGGTGGTGTGGCCAGGAGATCCAGAGAACATGTTTTTACTAATGCTGTGGAATTTGCAAATTGCTAAGAAATAACATAAATACTGTCTAAGATGGAGCTGAATAGAATATTGCTGTGATTGCTTACTCCAATGTCACTAGAGGTTGTTCCATCTATAGCTGTAGAAAATTGCTGGACATGCATCGTTTGAGCATTCTCCAGCTTTTAGGAACTTAAGGGTTTTCTTGTTTAATTCTTATTATAGCTATGTAAATATTTCCAGGTCTACACTTTAACTTGTAGCTATCTATACTTATTTTCATCTACTGTTTCTTTCTGTTCTTGATAGACCTGGAAGAATGAGCGTGTGGTTGCAGAATTCTGGGATGGGAAAATTGTCATGATCCAGCAAGGAGATCCAAAATATGCCAGCAAGAAGGTACAACGCAGTTTTCTTCTAGCCTTGCTTATTCTGAGCACTGCTTATTTATTCTCTTTTTTTTTTTTAATTTTTTTTATTAAGTTTTTAATAAACATACAGAAAAAGAAAAGAAAACATTAACAGTACATTAACAATACATTACACTAACAAGTCCGTAATATCATACTAACAAACATTACTATATGCTAGCACATAACAATATCTATATTCATTAACTACTATTTAACCACCAAATATTAAGAACCTTTATTTCAAAGTCCAAAATACTAGAGAGAAACTTTCTGTACTACCACTAATCTTTTTAACCAGTAAAAAAAAAAAAAAACAAAACCCTGTGAATATATACAATGCCCGGAGAGTTTATTTTCTACTCAAGTCCAGAAACTTCTTTGGGATGGTACTGGTCCTGAACTATCACCTGCCATAATAGAGTGATCCACGAACGGTTTCCATATATTCCAGAATCTATTCTCTTTTAAATTATCTCTTTTGACTTTAATCTCCCATGTCAATTTATCATTCAATGCTAAACTCCACATTTCTTTATACCATTCTCCAACCTGAATATCTACATCGTTTTTCCAATTTCTGGCTATACATTGTCTACCCGTTGTCAATACAATTTCCAGTAATTCTTTTTCCTCCTTGTTTAAACCCAGATCTTCCACATTCGTTAAAAGAATAGTACCCGACACCAATTTAACACTTTTACCCAATATTTCACCAAATTCATTTTCTATTCTTCCCCAAAAATCCCTTATTTTTTTACAACTCCACCACATATGTTCATATGTTCCATCAAATTCTTTACATCTCCAACATAACTTATCTCTTTTATTATCCATCTGGTAAAGTCTTAATGGTGTCAGGTACCATTGCCACAACATCTTGAAATTATGTTCTTTAATTCTTACAGACATTGTTCTCATAATTCTCTTTTTCCATTTATTTTTCCATTCAATCTCCCCAATTTTTATATTCAAATTTTGTTCCCACTTCCGTCTCAAATCCTCCTGTGGATCTGCACCTCTATTCAATATATTATAAAGCTTACTTACAAGACCCTTAAAACTACTTTCCCCTTTTCTAATCTTCCTTACCAATTCCTCAAATTCCGTGAGTACTCTGTCTGACCCTAGTTCTCTTTTATATTTTTTATTCCAATTATCCACTTTTAACTTCTGAAACCAATTCAAATTTAATATCTCGAACATTTTTTTCCGCTCGGCATCAACATCACATGCTTTTAACCAATCCTTCAATAACAACGTTCCATTTTTATCCAATATTTCTATTTTTTCTTTGTCTAATTTTATTGGGAAACACATCATATCGGTCAATTCCAAGATTGGGGAGAGATTCGGAACCATATCTTTTTTTACCTTCTTCCACACCTCCATGAGACCTTTCATCATAGTATTATTTGACCTTTTCACCTTATCCTTCATTCCCAGAAACTTCAGGTTTCCAATATTTCTGTATTCTTTCATTTCCAATTGTTCCCAAATTACCTTTTCTCTTGCCAAGATCTTCACAACATTCTTGACTTGAAATGCTCGGTAATATACTAACAGATTTGGCATACCCAACCCCCCTTTTTTCTGAGGCAAATACCATAGTTTCTTTGGAAGCCTAGATTTTTTTCCTCCATTACAAAAATCATTAAACATTTTTTGAAACTCATTGATTTCTTTCTCTTTTAAATGGATCGCGAGCGTATCAAATAAAAAGTTAATCTTTGGTAACAGTATCATTTTACACATAGCAATCCTTCCGAACCATGACAGCTTTAACTTCTGAAGTTCTCGTATTTTATTCCTAAATTCATTTCTCAAGCTGTCATAATTCAATCGTTTAAGTTCTTCTAATTTGTTGGAAATAATTATCCCTAAATACTTCAACTTATCTTTGATTTGTATATTAAGTGTCGACACCGTCCTACCCATCTCGCTCAATTTCAAATTACACAACATCAATTCAGATTTATCCCAATTTATCTTTAATCCTGTTATAGCTTGAAATACTTGTAGATGATCTTTAATCCTATCCATTACCTGTTCCGGGTGCTTCACCATAAGCAATGTATCATCAGCGTACATGCTCACTTTATTGCCCATAATCCCTTCTATATTTGAATCCTCCCTTATACTTTTAGCTAAAATCTCCATTGCCATTATAAACAAAATAGGAGATAATGGGCAACCCTGCCTAGTGCCTGCCTCTAGCTTTACCACATCCGTGAGCTCCCCGTTTACTCTAACCCTGGCATTTCCTTTTTGATATAGTAAATCTATAACCCTATTAAATTTATCTCCAAACCCATATTTTCTAACTATTTCCTTAATTGAAGACCACTGCAATGAATCAAATGCCTTAAAAATATCCAATGATAATAATCCCACTTTTTCCTTTGTTTGATTAACACTGTCTATTAAATCTAATACCCTTCTAGTCAAATCCGCCATGTGTCGTCCTTTTAGGAACCCAACTTGATCAACATTTATATATTCCCCCATAAAACTATTTAAACGGTTAGCCAATATTGCCGTGAAGATCTTCGCATCTTGATTTATAAGCGAAATTGGTCTGTACGAATCCACTCTTTCCAAATTCTTACCAGGTTTTGGCAAAAGAACAATTGTAGTGTTATACCATGAAGTCGGGATTGATCCTCCATCTAGTATATAATTATATAACTTCACCATTTTCGGAACCACCACCTCTTTAAATTCTTTATAAAACTCTGTTGATAATCCATCATCCCCCGGGGCTTTCCCTATCTTCAATCCACTTATTACCCCCTTAACCTCTTTATCAGTTATCTTTTCCTCCATTTTCTCCCTATGCTCTTGCTTTATCCCATTCCCTAACTGCCTCTCCAATATCCTTTTAAGCTTTTCCATATCTATTTCTTTTTTTGCATATAACCCCTGGTAAAATTCCCTAACTATTTTACATTTATCGCTATTCTTATTACACCTTGAACCTTGCCTGTCAACTAACACCCCAATCTCTCTTTTTTCCCTTTTAACCTTAGCTGCTCTTGCTAATAGTTTTGAGTTCTTATTACTAAATTCAAAATATTCTCTGTTTAAATAGATCAAATCTCGTTTAACTTTATCAATATCTTTACCCGTTACTTCTGCCTTAAGTCCTTGTAGTTTCAAGAAAAAATTTTTATCTTTACTTTTTGCGTGTTCTTCCTGTAATTGTTTTATTTCTCTTTCTTTTTCTATGTATTCTGCTTTATACCTCTTATATTTGAGGCTTGCCACTTTTATGCTTTCCCCCCTAAAAACTGACTTCATGGTATCCCATACAATGTTAAAATCAACCTCATTATTATCATTCCATTGCCAACTTTCTTTCCAACTTTCCATAATTGCCTCTTTGCTTTTCTGATCTTTGAACAAATTAGGATCGTACCTCCAATTTCTAACTCTTTGAATATTTTTTGATATTTTCAATTCCAAATATACTTTAGCATGATCCGATTCCTTAATAATCCCAATTTCCGTACTTTCTATATCCCCAATTAAGTTTTCCGACAGAAAAACATAATCTATTCTCGAGTAGGTCCCATGTACATGCGAAAAAAAGGAGTATGCCCTTTCCAAGCCTTTAAACCAATTTAAATTTATACTCTGGTTTCTCTTCAGATCGTATAAATCTTTCGCCTTTTACTAAAGGCTCGCCTGCTTCTTCATTCCCTGAACACGAAACTGGCGACGAGGATGGGATGGCGTCCCCACACGGCAGCAACATCGGCCCATTTGACCCAGCGCATCCAGAGAAATGGGCAACATATGAACACCGATTCCACCACGCAATGGCCTCGCAGAAGATCACCAGATGGAGCTCCTCCTCATGCACCGATTCCACAACAATGAGAGCTGGAGATGGTGTTTTCAAAGGCTTCTGATCAGCGCTGCCCATCTTGTCTCCTCCTTCCCCTCGGAGACGGCTGCGGCTTTTGGACCTGCCAGTCGCGGGTGGAGAAGTAGGCAGTCCTCTGGCCAGAAGCCTCCCAGGGGATGATGGCCTCTTGTGCAAGCTCATATGCAGTTCCTCCCTTTCCTCCTCATGCACCAATTCCACAAGGATATGAGCTGGAGATTGTGGCTTGGGAGGCCGATCCACAAACCGGTGGATTTCCTGGTAGACATCAAACAGACGTGGCGACTCAAGTTGATTATGGCCCATGATAGACGGCTGCAGGAATGGCGGCCGACCAGCTGTGGGAGGGTTGGCTGCCTTCTTGTTGGCCTTCGGAAAATCTGGCTCAGGGATGTCAGTCCGGGTCAACCACTGTGGCTTCTGATTAGTGCTGTCCATCTTTTCTCCTCCTTCTCCTTGGAGACTTCTGTGGCTTTTGGACCTGCTGATCAGGTGTGGAGAAGTAGACAGTCCTCTGGCCAGAAGTCTCCCAGGGGATGAGGGCTTCTTGGGCAAGCCCAGATGGAGCTCCTCCTCATGCACCGATTCCACAACAATGAGAGCTGGAGATGGTGTTTTCAAAGGCTTCTGATCAGCGCTGCCCATCTTGTCTCCTCCTTCCCCTCGGAGACTGCTGCGGCTTTTGGACCTGCCAGTCGCGGGTGGAGAAGTAGGCAGTCCTCTGGCCAGAAGCCTCCCAGGGGATGATGGCCTCTTGTGCAAGCTCATATGCATTTCCTCCCTTTCCTCCTCATGCACCAATTCCACAAGGATATGCGCTGGAGATTGTGGCTTGGGAGGCCGATCCACAAACCGGTGGCTTTCCTGCTGGACCTCAAACTGTGCTGAAGCCACCGATGGCACAGCCTGTGGGTCCTTGCAGATGACGACAGTGTCTGTGAAGGAGAGCTCAGCAGCCCTTGATCGTTTGGGGGTCCCCACACACCTCTTGGGCAATTCTGGTTCAGTGTGGTCATGCCAGCTCAACCGGAGGATCTTCGGCTCAATACTGGCCACCTGGCCCTCCTCTGCCCCTCTCCGGAGACTGCTGTGGCTTTTGGACTGGGAGATGGGAAGAAGGGAAGAGAGCAGCTCTATAGGGGAAGGTAGAGCGGGGCAGGCATGGCTCCCATGGCTTTTCACATGGGTTCCAGGACTGGGCACGCTAGTCCGCATGGTTTGCCTCCTGGACTCTGGGCTTGCCCCACGGTGACTTGGGCTTCTGTTGTTCTTTCTCGGGCCATGAGGAAGAGGTACTGGGCTTCGATTCCTGGGCCTCGGACTCTGAATATGTCGCTCTGGGCTGGTCCCATGGCCTCTGGGGCTTTGCTTCTGATCAGCGCTGCCCATCTTGTCTCCTCCTTCCCCTCGGAGACGGCTGCGGCTTTTGGACCTGCCAGTCGCAGGTGGAGAAGTAGGCAGTCCTCTGGCCAGAAGCCTCCCAGGGGATGATGGCCTCTTGTGCAAGCTCATATGCAGTTCCTCCCTTTCCTCCTCATGCACCAATTCCACAAGGATATGAGCTGGAGATTGTGGCTTGGGAGGCCGATCCACAAACCGGTGTCTTTCCTGGTAGACATCAAACAGACGTGGCGACTCAAGTTGATTATGGCCCATGATAGACGGCTGCAGGAATGGCGGCCGACCAGCTGTGGGAGGGTTGGCTGCCTTCTTGTTGGCCTTCGGAAAATCTGGCTCAGGGATGTCAGTCCGGGTCAACCACTGTGGCTTCTGATTAGTGCTGTCCATCTTTTCTCCTCCTTCTCCTTGGAGACTTCTGTGGCTTTTGGACCTGCTGATCAGGTGTGGAGAAGTAGACAGTCCTCTGGCCAGAAGTCTCCCAGGGGATGAGGGCTTCTTGGGCAAGCCCAGATGGAGCTCCTCCTCATGCACCGATTCCACAACAATGAGAGCTGGAGATGGTGTTTTCAAAGGCTTCTGATCAGCGCTGCCCATCTTGTCTCCTCCTTCCCCTCGGAGACTGCTGCGGCTTTTGGACCTGCCAGTCGCGGGTGGAGAAGTAGGCAGTCCTCTGGCCAGAAGCCTCCCAGGGGATGATGGCCTCTTGTGCAAGCTCATATGCATTTCCTCCCTTTCCTCCTCATGCACCAATTCCACAAGGATATGCGCTGGAGATTGTGGCTTGGGAGGCCGATCCACAAACCGGTGGCTTTCCTGCTGGACCTCAAACTGTGCTGAAGCCACCGATGGCACAGCCTGTGGGTCCTTGCAGATGACGACAGTGTCTGTGAAGGAGAGCTCAGCAGCCCTTGATCGTTTGGGGGTCCCCACACACCTCTTGGGCAATTCTGGTTCAGTGTGGTCATGCCAGCTCAACCGGAGGATCTTCGGCTCAATACTGGCCACCTGGCCCTCCTCTGCCCCTCTCCGGAGACTGCTGTGGCTTTTGGACTGGGAGATGGGAAGAAGGGAAGAGAGCAGCTCTATAGGGGAAGGTAGAGCGGGGCAGGCATGGCTCCCATGGCTTTTCACATGGGTTCCAGGACTGGGCACGCTAGTCCGCATGGTTTGCCTCCTGGACTCTGGGCTTGCCCCACGGTGACTTGGGCTTCTGTTGTTCTTTCTCGGGCCATGAGGAAGAGGTACTGGGCTTCGATTCCTGGGCCTCGGACTCTGAATATGTCGCTCTGGGCTGGTCCCATGGCCTCTGGGGCTTTGCTTCCCTGATCTTTGCACCCCAAGCCTTGTTCTTTGCTTTGGGGCTTTGGGGCTTCTCCTGTTCTGCCTTGTCTTCTTCTGGCCCGGCCCAGGACTCTGTGCTTTGGCCCTTGGCCTTTGAATACACGGGTCTGGACTTCTCCCATGCCAGCCAGGGCTTAGCTGGCGGGACCTTGGTCTTTGCACCACGTGCCTTGGGCTTCGAATGTGGGGTGCTGGCCCTCTTTCATGCTGCTCAGGACTCAGCTGGTACCACCCTTGATATGGCATGGGCGCCCCACGCCTGTGCACCCATGGCTCAGGACTCAGCATGCATGCTGGAACCTGGAGGCCCTGCAGGAAGTTTTGAAGGTGGAGAGATCTTGTGTCTTCCTCTTGATGTTTCTTGTAGATATTCCACTCCAGCAGTTCCTGCTCCTTATAGGCCAGGAAGGGAATCCTTTGGCGCTTTGGAGCTAGAGGAAGCTGGGAAGGTGTTTCTTCAGCCACTTCACCTAAGGATGGTGTCTGACTGCATACAGCTGTGATGGAGTCCATGGAGGTCCCTGAATTAGAGTGGATGATCCTGTGATGATGGGGGAAAGTCCAAAAGCAGAAAAGCAAGGAAAGTTAGGGCAACTCTTTTGTCCTGGCACTAACTCTGAGTCACACAACATCCCACCTCCAAGTTTCTGCCCTTCCATCTCTAGGAGAGTGTTCTGTGGGGGGAGCTCAGAAGTCATGCCTTCTTAGTCAGAGAATTCCCTGACTTCAGGGTCTCTGGTCTCTTGAACTCATGGCTTTTTATTAACATGAAGGCAGCAAGCCGAAGGAAGGGAGGGAGGGAGGGAAGGAGGAAGGGAGGGATGGATCCAAGTGGTGAACAAGCTGCAAACAAGGCCAATTTCCTCCCTGTTTGGTCTGCTGACATGAATTAACTCGGGGAAACCCAGGGTTCAGGGTGTGATTTCAGAGCCAATCTATTGACATCCCCAGCCCATGTTCTTTAAAAGAAAGGGGTCTGTGGCTGGACCCCTGATTGACTTAAAAGTCAAGCCGGATGTTTGATAATGTTCCTGTAGTCTTTCATAATGACAAGGTATCTATTTAAAAAAGTACATCACCTGTGATTGCATCCTTGGTACCTCCGTGTTCTTCGCCTCCTTCGAAGTGTGGTCTCTTGGCAAGGGGGGGCCTGCCACAGGAAAAAAGCAAGAGATGCCAATAGATCATCACCACCACCATCAGAATCCTAAATCTATCCCCATCCCTCTTGACCCACAGTCCTGACCATTATTAGATAATCTTGCATCATCCAGCAGGTCCACAGAGCAGCGCATACAATTAAATAGATAAAAAGGAGCAACATGTTGTCGCAACAAATTCACCAGCTCCGGATGAAAGCTGGGCACGGGGCTGTCAGATTTAACCTCCCCAACCCTCACCCAACCTGAGGTCACTATTACATCACAGATGTGTGTTGCACACCTCTTTGGCTCAAAATAACTCTGTGCTCCCTGGGCAACCCCTGACTGGGTTGTATGCATGCAGGGAGGGAAGTTTGCCTCTTACAAGAAGTGCTCTTTCTGGTAGGCATCGGGCCTGATCTTTTCCCTATTTTCCTATCCTAACAGACCTTTGATAGTGCTGATAAACACAAATGCTATGGTTTCTGTTCTTTATAGTGGGAGTTCCAGAAGAGCTCACCAGTAGGAATAAGCAGTTTTTAAACGAGTCAAACAATCACTGAAAATTCGGAAGAACTAATTTGAGGGTGACCTCCATCAGGGACCTCCATCAGAGAACATGGTGGTGGTGGTGGTGGGAATTTGGTGTACACACTAGGTGTTGCAATTTTAGCCAATTCAAAGTCAATTAAAAACATAACCTAGTGGTACAATTTGTAGTGCTGCTGTCCTAATGTTAAAAAGTCCTTCACGTGATGTAGGGGAGGTTGAGTTCCTTAGCCATCTCCTCTTCCTTTAATGTTCTTCCTTGTCCAGTGAGTTCCTTCCTCCGTCTTCTAATTTGGTTTTGCTCTTGCCTACCCTCAAGAGTGTTTGTTCTTGCCATCAAGCTTGACCTCTAGATGATCTGGCTTTGATCCCTCCTTTATCCAATCGGCCATAATTCTTTCACTCATGTACACACAAAGATATAAGTGCACAGGCGGTGGCTGATAGGTCTCCCTGGTCACACTCGGTCATCCAAATCGACAGCTTGCTTGTCAAAAATGTAACACTCATTCGAAGGAACAAGGAGGCCACAACTCAGATATTTGTAATGCACTTCCCACATAACCGCAGTTCATGGAAGAGCATGGAAAAGTTAATACCTCAACTGCAACTCCTATGCACCCCAGCCAACTGAGGCACAATAGGAGTGATAGTCCAAAAAAGCAATGTTGTGGTCAACTGGAGCAACACACCAATTCTAAGCAATTGTTTCCAACCAGCCCGGCTGGCCCTCCTACCAGGTAGAGTGGGGGCAACATTTCCAGGTGGAAGTTACAGGGTTAAACATGCTTCCAGCCTGCTTTCCCAGGTTCCCCCACTTGAAGAGGGCCAGAAGAAAATTCTGGAATGATGAAGTTAGCAATAAGGTTGTCCCCAATCTCGTTGTCCCCAATCTCGTTGTTCTGTGCAGGACAATGACAATAAAGATTTATCTATCTATCTATCTATCTAGACAGGGCTTAAGGGAAGGGACTTCCAGACCAAGAGCCCTATTGCCACAGCGCTTAAACTGCTGTACTGCCGCCAGAACGTTGTGAGTTTGATCCTGATGAGACACAAGGTTTGGGGTCAAAATGCTAATTAACTTGTGAACCACCCAGAGAGTGCACTAAGTGCTATGGGGAGTGTGTATATAAGTGTTATTGTTATTGCTAGAGAAGAGGTTTTTGTGTGGCCAACATCTGCCATGCATCTTGGTGGCTGCATTACATAGCATGGCCACCGGGTGTCATCCTGGATCGCACAAAATTCTCATTATTGGTGAATATCCCTAGAGCAAGGAATGGTGTCTGGCCAGGTTATCCTGCTATGGTAATAGAGTAGACCATACTGCCAGCGACTCCACACCAAGTGTCAGGCAACGGTTAACTAACCTGACCACCCTGAGGACTAGCGGCCTTGGCGAAGTCCACAGGGAACGGTGATGGTCCCCAAGTGGATTCAATCCCATTTGAATCCCTCTTGATGGAGGGCAGCAGCTTCATCCATCCTGGCCTAGGGCTGAGGAGGACTTTGCGAGCCAAAAGGGCTCAGGACCAGAAAGTGACTCATGGGCAGCTTTAAGAAAGGTTTAGACAAGTTCATGGAGGACAAGTGTATCAATGGCTATAATTGTATGGCTACCTAAGAAGGACAACCTCCGGGTTGGAGAGATAGGCAGGATATCTCTCAATGCCATTTCCAGGGAATCCTAAGCAGGTGAAGGCATCTGCTTGGGAATAATACCCTGAAGGAAATGGTGAGCCACTGTGTGAGACAGAATGCTGGACTGGATGGGCTCCTGTGGCCTCTTCCAGCAAGGCTGTTCTTATGTTCTTATGCTGTGATATGGAAGGCAAATGAAAGGTCACGGCATTATATTCTCAGGACAGTCTTCATGGCTGATCGCCACGATGATCTCCAATATGCAGAATTGGATACTGCACAACAAGAAGAAGGAATGTCGCTGTTAAAGGGAAGCAGGCAGGAAGCCTTCTCATTTCACTATTCCAAGCTTTATTTTCTTAGTGTTTTATTTGTCTACACCTAAATAAAGTCAAAAGGGGACTTTCATGCAAGCCTAGAGTCAGGCTAGCTCTGAGAAAATCCAAAAGCAGGTCACCATCTTCTTCTTCGTAAATTACGTGTTGGATTATCTCCTGGGAATTGTATTAAAGAAAGAAAAGCATCATTGTCCAAATGGGAGCAACCACAGATGCAGCCGAAAAGAACAGATCTGTAGAGTCAGGAACCGAGACCTCAGCGCGGATGCCAATGTCGTCCACGCCTTCAGGGATGAAGGGTTTCCCTTCTGTGGCCGTCGACCTTTCGATCCAGTCCATGTAGTTGAAGATGGTGATGTAGACTGCGGGGGTGTCCTCGTGACCGCAGTTCTCTCCCCTGCTCGCAACGCCAATCACAAACCACTTCACATTTTCCCCGTGAGTGCAAACCAGCGGGCTCCCACTGTCGTCCTGGGAAGAGAAAAATAGAACATGAACACACACATAGGGAAGGGATAAAAGGGCCACCCAACGGAGCCAATGGCCAAAGACGCTGCCCCGGGCCAAGGACACCTCTGCGCCCCCCCCCCCCCCCCCCGGGACTCTATCCACCTAGCTGGGGGATACGTCACCGCCTACCCGAACTTGTGAACTCTCACTATTTTTGTTATCTTCTTGTATTAATTTTGTAAGCTGCCCTGAGTTGCCACGACATGGTGAGTGGGCGGCTATATAAATTTGAAATAATAATAATAAGAAGAAGAAGAAGAAGAAGAAGAAGAAGAAGAAGAAGAAGGGATTGCCAGGATAACTGGCACCCTATATTTTGACTAGATATTGGAAAAGTTCATTTCCTCATCTACAGCTTCAAGGTTTTCCTACCATTTTGGGAACAGAAGCCCAAATAAGTGAAGTTGCTTGACAACATTTCTTACGACTCTTGCTACTGAAAACAAAGGCAATTCACAGTAGGGAACTTGATGTCGCTGCCAAAACAAGTCAGAGACTTGTGTCACCTTGAACCCTACAAATTTATGTTTTCATAGGAGGACCGAAGGCTCTGAGTCAATATACCGTCTATTGCCAACATTCCAGATGCCACAAGGCCAGTTTTTGAAAGGGACATTGTCCCCTTGTTTATTCAGGCCTGCATTTCAATCCCCTTCCTTTGTCACTTTCTCATGTTGCCTTTTAGATTGCAAATGTTGTGGAATGAGCCTCATTCCTCCTTCCAAAATTGGTATGCACTCCCATGGCCCCATGTATACAACGAAGACTCTTCAGTTGTCCTCTCCCAAATTTGTGAGTTTATACCTGACACCTTCATGGTTTGTTTCAGCTGGTCCTCACAGCACTTCAGAGGAGCTCCGCGAGGTCTTGTACCAGAACTAGTAAAGGTAAAAGTTCCCCTTCCTAGAAAGCCAGTCGTATCTGACTCTAGGGTTCAGTGCTCATCTCAGTTTCAAAGCCGAAGAGCCAGCGCTTTCTGGCTTCTGCAGACATTTCTGTGGTCATGTGGCAGGCATGACTAGACACCTGAGCACACGGAACACTGTTTACCTTCCCACCGAAGTGGTCCCTATTTATCTACTTGCACTTTCTTGCTTTCAAACTGCTAGGTTGGCAGGAGCTGGGACAAAGACGGAAGCTCATTCCATTCTGCAGTACTCAGGAATCGAACTGCTGACCTTGTACCAAAGCTAAGTTCCCCATAAAGTGTTTGGCGAGGAAGCCATGGAACCATGGAACCATATGGCGGACATGCCCTATCCATCTAAGATGATGGCCAATGATGGAAGCTTCAATGTTATTTACATGTGCCTTCTTGAGAACTGCAATGTTGGTGACATAGTCCTCCCAGTTGATGCTCAAGATGGACCTTAGCTTCTGTTGGTGAAAGCGCTCAAGCTTTTTGATGTCCTGGCGGTAGAGGGACCATGTTTCACAGCCATACAATAATGCTGAGATAACAACAAGCTTGGTATTTGATTTCAAGTTTAATTTATATACCGTTTTTCCCTACCCAACGGGTGACTCAAAGCGGTTTCACAAAGACAACAAAATAATACAAGAATATAAATACATGGTATACCATGAGCTTGGTCTGAATTGTCAAATCTTTGTTCACGAAGACCCAGTGTGATAGGCGTCCAAAGGCAGAATGGGCAGCACCAATTTTCTTCTCCACATCTTGTTCCCAGGCACAGTTTTTAGACAGGATGTTACTAAGGTAAGAAAACTGGTCTACCTGTTCCAGTGTCGAGTCTGAGATGGCAATACTGAACTCTGGAAGAGCTGTCCTTGGGGCAGGTTGTGAAAGTCCCCTTGGTTTTCTGAGCATTTATGGTGAGGCCAAAATGATCACATGTATTCTTGAAACAGTTGACCATCCACTTTGGCGCCATATCCTCTCTGCTGCTACCGATCACTTCAAAGAGGAACACCGCAGACATGAGGCTAAGCAACAAGCACGAAAGCTTCATCAAACCCAACCACGTTTTCCACCATCTATTCAGTGTACTGTGTGTGGCCGCATCTTCCATGCCAGGATCATAAGAACATAAGAACAGCCTTGCATGGACAGGAGCCCATGATCCAGTCCAGCATTCTGTCTCACACAGTGGCTCACCATGTGCTTCAGGGTATTATTCCCAAGCAGATGCCTTCACCTGCTTAGGATCCCCTGGAAATGGCATTGAGAGATATCCTGCCTATCTCTCCAACCCAGCAGAGGTTGTCCTTAGGTATCCATTATAATTATAGCCATGGATACCCTTGTCCTCCATGAACTTGTCTAATCCTTTCTTGAAGCTGTCAAGACTGACAGAGTGCTTCTGCTAGAGTGCTGGTGACTAGCTCCTTGCTCTGCTCAGTAATCGGTTTGTGGAGTCACCAGAGACACATCCACCAGCTGAGAAGATGACCTCCAGGAAAAACATGTTCTCGGATATGAGTAGCAACTAACGACGATGACAATGAAGAATGAAATGGAAAAATAGGAAGGGAGGGAGGAAACCCAAAGAAATAGGGCTTTCATAAAGTTCCATCTTTCTTCTCCTTCCCCAGATGTTGAGACTGGATGTTCTGGGGTTACATCAACTCAAGATGAACATAGCATTCTTATCCCTGTACATGGGGAATCTAAGCTGCCAGGTTTTCCTCTTTCTTGACGCCCTGCTAAGATGTGTCCTTCTCCAGTGTTGCCAATAATGGGCCAATTGCAGCTTGTGTGGCTGTACTCACCAAAAGGAATACATGTACCAAACATAGGAGAGTGAGAAAGGCTTTATTGTACATATGCATACAGGCTCTCCACCTTGCAAGCAACAAAGAGCCCAGAGCAAAGAAACAAACCTTTTTTTTTTTTTAGAAAGAGCAGCAACTGGTTTGACCATGTACCCTTTATCTTGCACCAAGTTCGTTTACCTGCTTCCTGGCACATACACAGAGGCATGGGGAGGCCACAGGGGGGGACTTTTTACCCTTAGTTCACTTAAAGTTCAACATGGCTTTGCTTCAGCCATACAAGTATCACAGCAGGGTTGCAATGAAACAGGGACAGCTAACAGACACCACAAAAGCCACCCGAATTTCCTGCCTCGATTTCCCTTATGCTTCTGCATCCTGTCACACAAGAGCTCAGGAGCCAGTCTGCTGTAAGGTCGGCCCTTGCTCAAAAGCCATTCGTATCCAAATCTAGGGTTCGGTGCTCATCTCTGCTTATAGCCAAAGAACCAGAGCTGTCTGCGTCTGCAGATCTTTCTGGGGTCATGTGGCAGGCATGACTAGACACCAGAGTGTATGGAACACTGTTACCTTTCCTGATGAAATGGTACCTATTTATCTACTTGCAATGTCTTGCTTTTGAACTGCTAGGTTGGCAGAAGCTGGGATGGAGACGGGAGCTCACGCCGTTGTGCAGTACTCAGGTCTCAAACTAATGACCTGCCGACATCCAATCATCAAGTTCAGCATCTTAACCACTAAGTCACTGCAGTCCCTGATTGGTCCAGTCTACCTTGCATGTTTTCGGCTCCTCTTCTTCAGAGACGGTGCAGAGACCTTCCCTGGTCAGGTACTTGATCTTTTCAGAGCAAGCCTCCCTGCCGATCAGAGTCATCTTCGTCTTCCTGAGGACCTTGGTGGTTTTGTTCTCATCTGCCCCTGGTTCTGTGGAGATGATTGGAGAATTCAGAAAGGAACAAAAGGAAGAGGTCAAGAGAGAAAGGACACAAGATTTCCCTTTGGAGCTTTCCTGGCACATATCATCAAATCAGTCTATCCTAAAGGGAATCAACCCTGACTGCTCCTTGGAAGGAGAAATCCTGAAGCTGAAGCTCAAGTACTTTGACCACCAAATGAGAGAAGAGAGGACTCACTGGAGAAGGCCCTGATGCTGAGAAAGATCGAAAACAAAAAGGAAAAGGGGGTGGCAGAGGATGAGGTGGCTAGAGGGCATTGTTGACATGGGCTGACTATGGAGGATGGCAGATGACAGAGGAGCCTGGCATGCAGTGGTCCATGGGGTCATAAAGGGTTGGACTCTACTGTGCGACTACATAACAAACCATGGCTCTAAACAGAGCCTCTCTTCGTAGGGAGGGAAACCGAAGAATTAAGCAAGATAGAAATAACCAGGGAGGAGGTCCTTGCATGTCTTGTTAAGCTAAACACTAACAAATCTCCAGGACCAGATGGCATCCATCCACGAGTTCTCAGGGAACTTAAAGATGAAATTGCTGATATCCTAGCCAAAATATATAATCTTTCCCTCAAATCAGGCTTTGTGCCTGATGACTGGAAGGTAGCGAATGTAACACCAATTTTCAAAAAAGGATCCAGGGGTGATCCAGGAAATTACCGGCCTGTCAGTTTGACATGTGTCCCAGGTAAAGTGATGGAAACCATCCTAAAAGATAGAATTAATAGGCACATAGAAGAGAAGGCGCTGCTAAAGGAGAGCCAACATGGCTTTTGCAAGGGCAGATCATGCCTCACTAATCTGTTGGAATTTTTTGAGAGTGTCAACAAGCATGTGGATAAGGGGGATCCAGTTGACATTGTTTATCTGGACTTTCAGAAGGCTTTTGACAAGGTCCCACACCAAAGGCTCTTGAATAAACTTACCAGTCATGGAATAAAGGGACAGGTCTTGTCCTGGATCAGCAACTGGCTAAGGGACAGGAAACAGAGGGTAGCACTAAATGGACACTTCTCCAAGTGGAGGGAAGTAAAGAGTGGGGTCCCCCAAGGTTCAGTACTGGGACCCCTGCTTTTCAACCTCTTCATAAATGATCTAGAGGTAGGAGTAAAAAGCAAGGTAGCCAAATTTGCTGACGACACTAAATTATACAGGGTAGTGAAAACTGTGAGAGATTGTGAAGAGCTCCAGAGGGATCTCTTGACACTGGGGGAGTGGGCAAAACAGTGGCAAATGAGCTTCAACATCAGTAAGTGCAGAGTGATGCATGTTGGGGCAAAAAAACCCAATTACATTTATAAACTGATGGGGTCTGAACTCTCTGCGACAAACCAGGAAAGGGACCTTGGTGTCCTGGTGGACAGCTCAATGAAGGTGTCAACCCAGTGTGCCTCAGCAGTGAAAAAAGCAAACTCAATGTTAGGGATCATTAGGAAGGGTATAGAAAATAAGTCAGCAAGTGTCATTTTGCCTCTTTATAAATCTATGGTGAGGCCCCATCTGGAATATTGTGTACAGTTCTGGTCGCCATACCTCCAGAAGGATATTATGGAGTTGGAGAAAGTACAGAGGAGGGCAACCAGAATGATTAGGGGACTGGAACATCTTCCTTACCATCTGAGGCTGCAACGTTTGGGCCTTTTCACCCTTGAACGACGGCGTCTAAGAGGTGACCTGATTGAAGTTTATAAAATCATGCACGGTGTGGACAAAGTGGATAAGGAAAAACTGTTTTCCCTATCGCACAACACTAGAACTAGGGGACACTCCATGAAACTTTTGGGTACTAGTTCTCAAACAAATAAGAGAAAGTACTTTTTCACCCAGAGGATTACTGGTCTATGGAACTCCCTGCCAGAAGAAGTGGTGACAGCTGTCAGTCTTGACAGCTTTAAGAAAGGATTAGACAAGTTCATGGAGGACAAGGCTATCAATGGCTGAATCAAAAATCTGGCCCATGGGTCATAGTTTGGGTACCCCTGGTTTAAGCAAAGAAAATGGCAGCCTAAAAATCTATCCCATCTTGTTGCAAAACAGATTCTAAGGCGCATTTTACTTTTGCTTCTGGTGAGAGGAACCACGCGACCGGCCCGCTGAACCACGTAACCGGCCCATGTCCTGAAAAGTTTGGGCACCCCTGATTTATAGCAATGTTCCATAGGTCTTTATACCAATTTTCCATTATAAAATTTAGATACTTTTTCCAATTTTTAAGCTTTCTCTCCCTCCCTGAAGAAAGTCTTAAGGGCTGAAATCTGTCAGGTGTTTTAGCAATAACCTGTGTTTTCTAGCATCTTGATATATGTGTCAATAATAAGGATTACCAGAAAAGGGGTGTATGTGTCACTTTTTGGACTCTAACTTTGAGAGCCTCCAGCCAACCACGGGCATTACGGGAAGTTAAAAAGTAAAATTTCCAAGCTCTGGCACTCCTCAAAGGAGCACAGCCTTCTAAAGCTGCCTTAGGTTGGTTGACTCAGACCCATGGTCCACCTGGCTAGGAGACATCTCCCTTGGTCTCTATACATGACATTCTGCCTCCTCTGCTTCCAAGTTCTTCTGAGAACCTCGAGGCTGTGGCCCACATAGAAGGGGACCCATCAGGAAGAAGATCTCTAGAGAGGGTGATCATCCATCAAGACTTCAATGTTGAAACTCTGCAGAATGACATTGCCTTGATCCTGTTGGACGCCCCCATACCCTTCGACGAAGAGACGACACCCATCTGCCTGCCATTATTGGATGACCTGAGCATATGGCATAACTGCTGGGTTGCCACATGGAGGCCCATCACAGCTGGTAATGCATTTTACTATCTAGGACTGAATGAAAATTCTTGCCACACCATTCTCAGCTACACTGGGGATAGATAAGAACATAAGAACATAAGAACAGCCTTGCTGGAACAGGCCACAGCCCATCCAGTCCAGCATTCTGTCTCACACAGTGGCTCACCATTTCCTTCAGGGTATTCTCAAGGAGATGCCTTCACCTGCTTAGGATTCCCTGGAAATGGCATTGAGAGATTGTTATGTATGTATGTATGTTCATTATACTGTAAAGGCAAGAATGTAACCACTCCAAATACCAACGATCTCAGCTGTAAAGGAACGCGAGCAGACAGCCCATAGAGGGCAGCTGCGAGCGTTCAGTCTCACATGGTCCACATTGCTCAATCACAAACAGCCGCGGGAAAACCTTCCCCGCATTCAGCAGCAGAAGAAAGAGGCGTGCCTGGGCGAGGCCACGCCGGTAGCAGCCAATGAGCTACCGTGCTACAAGATTCAAATGTAGAGTGCTACTGTATATATTGAGATGTATCACCGCCATTACCTCATGCTTCACCGGAACACTATGCAATAAACCTGCGTTAAACCAACCCTTCGGTTGTCCTGTTGTCTTTGGTCCCATACACTAAATTGGCGACGAGGATGGGATATGGCTGCCCACGGGACCAAGACATGCGCCGGCTACGAGATCAGGAAGCCGGGACACTTGGAGATGTTTGAGATAGACTTCAACGCAGCGCTGGTGGAGCTCGAAGTCTCAGATGAGGCCAAGAAGAGGGCCATTGATCTGCAAAGGGAAGCATACTCGATAGGAGGTTGTGTGTGTGTCCCTGTGTGTGTCCCAATGTACCTCCCCAAAGGCCAAGGTAGGTGTGTCAATGCCCCAGGTAAGTCACCCGATTGTGACAGCATCGTGATGTAATTGAGCTGGCTAATGTCACAGTCCCAGGTAGGGATGCAAAGGGGACACAAAGATAGACGGAGGAAGGGAAGCAGGAGTGACCCACACACACCCCATGAGGTTTCCATTGGAAAAAGCTGGCCCATGGTAAAAAAAAAACTGGGCAAGGCCGGGTAATCGGCTAGTACCTAGAATAAGATTAACATTTTTTGAGAGAGCAACCGTGTTTGTTTGTCAACAGACTGGCAAAAATAAAAAGGTGGGATAAAAAAGGGCAAAACATTTAACGAGTCTGATCTCAGTGTGAGCTTTCAAAACCCCTTTCTTCAGTCACAAACAATGCAAACATTTCACATTGATATTTGTTACATGTAAAAATCATTCTTTTCCCCATTCTTGTTAAAACATGTATAAATCGTTTCCTTCATCATATATGGACCCAGGTGTCCTTTTCTTTTTCACGCTTCAAGGATACGAACCATTTATTCATATCAATATTCAGTATTAATCAAGGGCTGCCGGTTGCCGCCTCATTAATTCACAGCAGTTTTTGCTTCGCCTGTTCCCTTTCACAGGAGCGTTCTAGTATTGATCTACGCACAGCAGAGAAAAGACAGGCTTTTAACAAATATGCTGAAAGGAAGTTATCAGGATACTCTTTGCTGGGACTTTAAGGTAATCTCATCTTAAGAGGTACAAACCACATGCCATGGCTAATGCAGAAAAGATGTTATGCAAAGGTCAGAATCTGAGGCTGACCGAATTGCTTCCTCTCTCTCCAGCCAGCGCACCCAGTCGATTTGCCACTAGAATTAGCCCACAATAAATATATATATATCCCAAAGGCAAACACAGTTTTGCTTGTGTTGGGGGCCTAACGTCGAGTGCAGAGATATGGAAACAAGGAAGTAAAGGTAGCAATATTGACAGGAGGAATTGTTTTCCTCTTGTTTATTCCCTAAGGACAAGACTTTGGTATTTCCACTTTGGGGAAGGTGGGGAAAACTGATGAAATCTTCTCTTTGGGAAGATGCAAAATGCTTTTTTAAAACAAGGTTTTACTCGCTCAATAGACAAAGAACTGCACTGCATGAAAATCTGTGCATTAAACAGTCCAAAGAATTAGGGGACAATAATATCTGTGTACACAGTAAACACTGACGATAATCAGACGCATTATGGATCTTAGCACCTTGGGGGAACTTCCATTTTGGGGAATGTTTTCAGCAGGAGGGGCTTTCGCTATCTGTAAATCGCTGTTTGCTTCTGCTGGTTAACTATGTGATTGTTTGGAGAGCATTGTGACAATAGCAGCGAGAAAGGACAGAAATGCAGTTCTTCCTAATTTAAAAAACAAAAACCCTATATAAATGTGTTGAAATACTACTCGGAATAGCAGCGTGCAGTTCTCCCTTTGGCTCAAAGCATATTCACAGTGTGGCTTGAACAAAGTTTTTGTGAAATTACAATTACAGATTTTTACAGAGGTTAATTCAAGGCAGCACCAATGCGTAAAGATTGTCGAAAAGAGATCTTATTGGCTGATGAACTTGTTAAGACTGATCTGAATGCAACATGACAGCATCAGCGTTCAGCTTTAGGCATCCGAAGTCAGAATAGCAGTGATGGTGCACAATCTTCAATACTGTAATAATAATAATAATAATAATAATAATAATAATAATAATAATAATAATAATAATAATAATAATAATAATAATAATAATAATAATAATAATAGGATACTGTCAAATTGATTCTGATTTGCAGCTACCCATTCCAGGAATTCCTAGGTAAAGAATGCTCAGAAGTGGTTTTCCACTCCAATGTGGGCATCCCTGGCCCTGTGCAGCTGTTACTTTCCAGATGAACTAGACTGGAGCTCCCATCTATCCTGAAAGAGCTGCCTTTTGGACAGTTTTGAACTACCAAGGTATGATGATGATGATGCCATTTGCAGCACACCCTCTCATGAATGCACCGCACCCCCTTTCAGCAACAATGAGCTAGCTACACTAACAGGCGCTTTTAATTATAACACTGATTAACCAATTCTCCTTTTGCCCCTTTTTTGTAAAGGTTAATAAGTGTGCGTTTCCAGAGGAGGGGGAAAGATTTCTTTGCATTACAAATTCCAGCGTAAAGAAAGGAAGAGTTGCTTGCAAAAGGCACCAAGGCTCAAAATGGCGTGGAGGGCAAACACCTGGGAAGACCTAATGCAGAAAAATAATAAAAGGCAAAGCAGAAAGAAAGGCCTCCTTACGTCGACCTTGCTCAAAAGCCAGTCGTGTCCGACTCTAGGGTTTGGTTGTTGTTGTTGTTGTTCAGTCGCACAGTCAATTCCGACCCTTTGCGACCCTATGGACCATTGCCCTCCAGGCACCTCTGTCCTCCAACATCCTCCACAACCCGCCCAGCTCTGTGCCCACTGCGTCTATGATACCCTCTTGCCAACTCATTCTCTGCCGCCCCCTTCTTCTTTTGCCTTCTACCTTTCCCAGCATCACGGCCTTCTCATGGCCTTTGCACAGCTTCGAGTCATTCACCAATTGCACACACTCCTGGATCGGGATGCCTTGCTCATGGTCACTCATGCTCTGGTCACCTCCAGGTTGGATTATTGCAATGCGCTCTACATGGGGCTGCCCTTGACGACCATTCGGAGGCTACAGCTGGTCCAGAATGTGGCAGCCAGGGTGGTGATGGGGTGTGGGCATTATGCCCGTGCTTTGCCACTGCTCCGGGAGCTGCACTGGTTGCCAGTTTGTCTCCGGGTGCAATTCAAGGTGCTGGTTTTGACCTTTAAAGCCCTTCATGGCATTGGACCTGGGTACCTAAGAGACCGCATCACCCCAAGGTTATCAGCCTGTCCAACAAGGGTAGACAGGAGGGGCGCATTGGTGGTCCCATCAGTAAAAGAAGCTTCTCTGATGGGGATCAGAAGGAGAGCCTTCTCCGTGTCTGCCCCAGCCCTCTGGACCCTCCTTCCATCAGAATTGTGCCTCCAGTTGGAGCTACTCCCCTTCAGGAAGATGTTGAAAACATGGCTCTGCCAACAGGTGTGGGGCACATTAGGCTCCACATCTCAAGCCTGTTGGCTTATTTAGCCTGCCTGTTGTGGGAGTGAGCCCCCCCCTCCTCTCGTTCTTTGATAAGCCTGTTTTACTGTGGGTAGAGGGAGGGTTAGGGTAGCTTTTAATGATGATAATGATGTTGGTTTTTATGTGTTTTAATTTTGCTTTTAGATGAGTTTTTTTTGTAATTGGTTTATTGGTAATGGTTTTATCTTTCTTGGGCTTCGGCTGAATCCCAGCAAGACAGAGTGGCTATGGATAAGGGGCCCCGTGTTATCCAGGGAGTTACCATCTTTGGTACTGGATGGGGCTGTTTTGCCCCAGACAGACCCGGTGCGCAACCTGGGGGTTCTTCTGGACTCGCTGCTGCTGCTAGAAGAACAGGTAGTGGCTTTGGCCAGGAGGGCTTTTGCCCAACTTTGGGTGATTCGCCAGTTGCACATGCTCCTGGACCGGGACTCCTTGCTTATGGTCACTCACGCTCTGGTCACTTCCCGACTAGATTACTGTAATGCGCTCTACATGGGGCTGCCCTTGAAGACCATTCTGAGGCTGCAGCTGGTCCAGAATGCGGCGGCCAGGGTGGTGATGGGATGCGGACGATATGCCCGCGCCTCACCGCTACTTTGGGAGCTGCACTGGTTGCCAGTTTGTCTCCAGGTGCAATTCAAGGTGCTGGTTTTGACCTTTAAAGCCCTATATGGCAGTGGGCCAGGATACCTTAGAGACCGCATCGTCCCAAGAGTGTCTGCCTGTCCAACCAGAGTGGACCGGAGGGGCTCTCTAATAGTGCCATCAACTAGGGGTGCACATCTGTCCAGCACCCGAAGGAGGGCCTTCTCCGTGTCTGCACCAACTCTCTGGAACCTCCTGCCAACAGATCTAAGACTTCAAAGAGCATTGCTGCCCTTCAGGAAAGGATTGAAGACCTGGCTGGTGGGGCAGGTGTGGGGGGCCCCCGAATGGGAACACGGTCCCCACCTGCTGGCTTATGGAAACCATTAAGAACTCTCTCTTCTTTTTCTTTTTTATAGTGGGTGGGATATGGGTCTTTTAAAGTGTTTTTATGTGTTTTTAGAACTTGTTGTAATGCCGCCCTGAGTCGGGTTCTGCCTGAGTGGGCGGCATATATAAATATGACTATTAAATTGCTTTGACTATGCGGACTTTTGTTTGCAAGTTGATGTCTCTGCTTTTCACTATACAGTATTCCCCAGGTTTCTCATAGCTTGTCTTCCCAGGATCAGTCGCCTTTTTATTTCATGGCTGCAGTTGCCATCTGCAGTGATCTTAGATCCTAAGAAAGTAAAATCTGTCACTGCTTCTACTTCTTCTCCATTTAATTTAATTTAATAGTCATATTTATATATATGGCGCCCACTCATGCAGAACCTGACTCAGGGCGGCATTACAACAAGTTCTAAAAACACATAAAAACACTTTAAAAGACCCATATCCCACCCAGTCCTTTGAGCCGTTCCAGAAGGATACCGTGGTCGACTGAGAGGTCAAGAAGAGCAAGGACGGATGGATAACCCCCGTCCCGCTCCCGCCAGAGATCATCCATCAGTGCAACCAATGCCGTCTCCGTACCATACCCGGGCCTTAATCCTGATTGAAAGGGGTCTAGATAATCCACTTCCTCCAGGACACTCTGCAGTTGGCGCGCCACCGCCTTCTCCAAAACCTTACCCAGAAAGGGCAGGTTGGAAACCAGCCCGTAGTTGTTAAGGACAGGTGGGTCAAGGGATATTTTCTTCAGGAGGGGGCGCACCAAAGCATGTTTTAGCGGTGCAGGAAACACCCCCTCCCGTAATGATGCATTTATTATCGCCCCGACCCAGCCACCTGTCGCCACCTTGGAGGCTTTCACCAACCAGGTGGGACAGGGGTCCAAAGGACACGTAGTGGCACGCACAGCTGCAAGGAGCCTGTCCACTTCCTCAGGGACAACAGGATCAAACCGATCCCAGATCGTACAGCAAGACTGTGCTCCGGTGCCCCCCCGACCCTCCCCATCCACGCCGGGATTCAGCCCTGAACGAATCTGATCAATTTTCTCCACCAGATGGTCAGCAAAGTCCTCAGCCGAACCCTGCCATCTATTTTCCATGGACTGATGGGGCCTGTTGTCATTATCTTGGTTTTCATGATGTTGGGTCTCAAGTCAGTTTTTGCACTCTCCTCCTTCAATCCAATCAAGAGGTTCTTTAGGTCTTCCTCACTTTCTGCCATTAGGGTGGTGTCGTCTGCATATCTCAGATTGTTGATGTTTCTCCCAGCAATTTTGATCCCATATTGTGATTCCTCCATCCCTGCATTGCGCATTATGTGCTCTGTGTGTAAGTTGAATAAGCAGGGCGACAAAATGCAGTCTTGTCTGACTCCTTTTCCTATTCCAAACCACTCTGTCATTCCGTGTTCTGTCCTAACTGTTGCTTCTTGATTCGTGTACAGATTTCTCAGGAGGCATATGAGGTGTTCTGGTCAAATAGCCAAAGAGCCAGCACTGTCTGCATCTGCAGACATTTCCATGGACACATGGCAGGCATGACTAGACATGGAGTGCACGGAACGTTGTTTACCTTCCCACCAAAGTGATACCTATTGATCTACAGTACCTGCAATTTTTTGCTTTCAAACTGCTAGTTTGGCAGGAGCTGAGACAGACTACAGGAGCTCACTCCATCATGCAGCACTCAAAGTTCGAACTACTAACCTGCCAATCTTCCAGTCGTCAAGATCAGCATCTTAACCACTAAACCACCGCAGCCCCAGGGAGCGGTTTGCAAGCGAACGGCACCAAAAGCATGCATTGCTTTCCACAGCTTATGTACAAAGTAAAGCCCCCAAATGCAAGGGCTAGGTTTAAGCTGGTTATTACAGCACTGATACACATCTGTCATATTTCCATCTCCAACACATGGAGTAGAATTGCCCCAAACTCCAGCTATGTGTTGAAGAAACCACCTTGCTATTTTGCACAGGATCACATCAGTTTGGAACCAAAGACTGAGTGAAAAAAGTCTCTCTGCCAGAAGTGGTAACTCTGAAGGTGTGGGTTGAAATTTTAGCCGGGATTCGGGCCAGGAGACAGAGAGAGAACCTCCTGGCTCACCTACACCTGTGGGGAAAAGAGATGTCAGCTCTTCCCTTTTCAAAGCCATGGATAAGCAAATTGGTGTTAGAGCAGTGTTTACTGATGTGGGGCCACACAGGGAGACTTGAGGTATCAATGGCTATAATTATGGATACCTTCCTAAGGACAACCTCCGGGTTGGAGAGATAGGCAGGGTATCTCTCAATGCCATGTCCAGGGAATCCTAAGCAGGTGAAGGCATCTCCTTGGGAAGAATACCCTGAAGCCAATGATGAGCCACTGTGTGAGACAGAATGCTGTACTGGATGGGCTCCTGTGGCCTGTTCCAGCAAGGCTGTTCTTATGGTCTTATGTTCTTATGACTTCAATTCCCAGAATCCTAAGTCAGTCCATTGGCTGATCAGTGCTTTGGGGAATTGACGAAGGTTTCTGGGAATTGAAGTCCAAAAGCCAAAGGTTGGGAAACACTGTGTTAGAGGCTGAACATAAACTTCAGGACGCCCACCTGTCACCCCTTATATAAAGCAAAATTAGAAGGCAGCTGCTTTGATTTTTGCACATAACCAAATTTTCATATAAGGACAACTCTTTCTGTTATTATGATCAGGGGAGGTTACATCTCCTACTCCTGGCAGTTCTATAGCGGAAACCATTTAATAATGCAGCACAAGAACCAGGGAACAATGTTATTTAGGTGATCCCAGCACAAGGGGCAAAAATTGGGGAGCTGCAAAAGAAAGGGGCAATTCTGTCCACTTCCATCATCATCATCTTCCACATACAGAGCAGCACATGCCACCAGAACCTAGCTTAAGTCCAAAGACATCACCAATGCTTACCACTCTACCCCAACTGAATAGTGCACGAAACAGCCAAAACAGCAGGAAGTCCTATGACATTTTACAGATTAACAAACTTTATCTGATGTAATCTTCTGTGGTTTGCAGCCTGCATTTTTCATATGCATCCTTCCCCAAACCAAAAAAGGCAGGTGCTCAAATTTTAGGTTCCCTGGAAGGGGAAAGCCTAGCTCTACCACCAGTGAAAATCTGGAGCTCACTGGCTGACCTTAAGACAACTAGTCCAGATGTTCTTGGACTTCAATTCCCAGAAGCCCAAACCCCCGCGAATGGGTTTGCTGCGATTCATCCGGCCCCCGCCGCGCCGCCCTCATCGCTCCTGGCCAGATGAACCACAGCAAACCCATTCATGTGAATTCGTGGGAGCTTGGGCTTCTGGGAATTGAAGTCCAAGAACATCTGGAGCGCCAAGGTTCGCCATCACGGAGTTCCAATCACAGGCAAAAGCAAGAGTGAGATTCCACTTGTGCTACATAGAACGAAGCATTTTTGATGTGTGATCCATCTTCTCCTGAACGCTGTCATAAAAGCTTCAAATTTCATCATCATACTGATGTTAGCTGGAGCACAACATCTCTAACCGATATTAGCAACAGCAGTTACTCTAACATCCTGCTCTACAGTGCTTAATGCACTTTCTGGGTTGTTCACAAGTTAATTAGCATTATTGCTCTCGACATGCTTAGGCACTCATTTTACCAAACTCAGATAAACGGAAAGCCAAGTCAAACTGAAGCCCATGAGGACTGAACTCACAATGTGAGCAGTTTTGACTGCAATACTGCTGTTTAACCACTGTGAAGCAAAGCACTCACACTTATATATACTGCCCCATAGAAGGGCTTGGTGCACGCTCTGGGCAGTTCACAAGTTACTTAACATTTTGCCCGCAACACTGCTGGGGACTCATTTTACTGACCTCAAAAAGATGGAAGTGGTTGAGTCAACCTTGAGCCCTGGTTAGGATCAAACTCATAACTTTTCGGCTGCAGGAAAGCAGTTTAACCACTGTGCCACAAGGGTTCGTTTTTAATTACTGTACTATTATCATCTGATCGGACTTGCCATTCGTCTAGTTTGATTACTGCAAGTAGTATAGCGATTCAAAGTCTTATTTTATGATTCCAGGTTTATGCTATTCATGCTTCTCGTATTCCATGTTACAGTCATAGGCATTATGCTGAACATCAACAACTAGGCATCTTTTTGGCCTGCTTTAAGCCAGCTGTTTCATTACGGGCAGCACTTTGCTCATACCGAGCCTTTGCTCTTCCTCAGTCACTGAGTACCTTCCAACTTAGGAGTCTCATCTTCCGGCACTGTACCTTGTTTCATTCTGGATGGTTTTTAACCCATAAACTATTCAGGAGTCTCTGTACCCCAGGGTTTCTAAACCTTGGCGCCCCAGGTGTTCTTGGACTTCAATTCCCAGAAGCCCTGATCAGCAGGTGTGCTGGCTTGGGCTTCTGGGAATTGAAGTCCAAGAACACCTGGAGAGCCATGTTTGAGGAACCCTGTCTTAGATCCTTCCGGTTTGAAAAATCTAAAGGCAGACCTGTGAACCTCTTAGCCTGAGAAGGGAAGACGTGACCCACATTGTTCCTTTTACGCCACAGGTACCTCTTCTTATAACACCCCACAGTAGGATTAACTGCTTGTGCTTGTTCTGTAGCTTCTGAACCTCTCATTTCCCTTGCAAAGCAACCCTGGGAGGTACGGTCTCTGGAAAGTGGGCCACGCAGGCGGCACAGAGTTCAAGATTAAGCCCCTTTCATCCAGACACTGGACTTTGGCTTCTTCTTGGGTAACAGAAGACTAAGCTGGGTTCAGCCACTAAGAGATCAGCAAGTAAATCCCAGGTCAAGAAATCAAACCCCTCCAAAGTCTACTTGCATCCATAAGCCTTGCAAGAGAAATGCCAACCCCCCCCCCTCCCATGCAACTCCCTCCCGAGTGATTTTTACCTGGGGGAACCATCTGCTGCCTAGGGCACAGGTGACCAAACTACAGCCCATGGGCCGGATCTGCCCCGACACCAATTCATCCAGCCCATGCTGCCTTTGTTGCTCCCAGACATGGAAGTAAAACACGCCCGTATGGGACTTGCAATCTGTTTTGCAACAGGATGAAATAGATTTTTTTAGACTGCCATTTTCTCTGCTTAAACCAGCCCCCCCCCAAACTATGGCTGGTGGGCCAGATCTGGCCCTCAACACCAATTCATCCGGCCCACACTGCCCTTGTCACTCCCAGAAACAGAAGTAAAATGTGCCCGTACAGGAGCGATGAGGGCAGCGTGGGCCAGATGAATTGGTGTCAGGGGCCAGATCTGGCCCACATGCCATAGTTTGGGCACCCCTGCTCTAAGCAGAGAAAATGGCAGTCTAAAACCTATCTCATACTGTTGCAAAACAGATTGCAAGGCGCGGTTTACTCCCGCTTCCGGTGGGAGGAACCACGTGACCAGCCCGCAGCCCCAAAAGTTTGGGCACCGCTGGCTTAGGGGAAGAGGATGTCCCATTCCTTAAGGAAGTCTGCAGGGTCTACGATGAAGGCATCATCTCCCTACCTGAGGCTAGCAAATTGATTTCAGCTGCCTTTCTTTCATAGTCCTGTTTCTAAATTTAAGGCCAAGATTTGCACACCGAAGGACCGCTGTGTTCTCCTGGCTCTGAACCACCCCAAGGAGCTTCTGTGCACGTCTTTTTTGTCCACAAGGCAAGAGAGCAATCTAAATATCCACCTTGACCCACCGTTGTTATAAGAACCTCCGGCCCCTGCACTTTAGACATTGGGGCATACCTGTCAAGTTTTGGATTAGGAAATAAGGGAAATTTCCTGGCAAATACGGGATACTTGACAGCTATGCTTATCCTGTACTGCCCTCCAATGGCGGCAATAGGGCATTGCAGTCTAATTAATAAGGGATGACAGTGGGAAAGAGGGTAAAATAAGGGGTTTTCCTGGCCAATAAGGGATACTTGACAGTTATGCTTCTCCTGTGCTGCCCTCCAATGGCGGCAATAGGGCATTGCAGTCTAATTAATAAGGGATGACAGTGGGAAAGAGGGTAAAATAAGGGGTTTTCCTGGCCAATAAGGGATACTTGACAGTTATGCTTCTCCTGTGCTCCCCTCCAATGGCGGCAATAGGGCATTGCAGTCTAATTAATAAGGGATGACAGTGGGAAAGAGGGTAAAATAAGGGGTTTTCCTGGCCAATAAGGGATACTTGACAGCTATGCTTATCCTGTGCTGCCCTCCAATGGCGGCAATAGGGCATTGCAGTCTAATTAATAAGGGATAACAGTGGGAAAGAGGGTAAAATAAGGGGTTTTCCTGGCAAATAAGGGATACTTGACAGCTATGCTATCCTTTGCTGCCCTCCAATGGCGGCAATAGGGCATTGCAGTCTAATTAATAAGGGATGACGGCGAGAAAGAGGGTAAAATAAGGGGTTTTCCTGGCAAATACGGGATACTTGACAGCTATGCTTATCCTGTGCTGCCCTCCAATGGCGACAATAGGCACTGCAGTCTAATTAATAAGGGGTGATGGTGGGAAAGAGGTTAAAATAAGGGGTTTTCCTGGCAAATAAGGGATACTTGACAGCTATGCTTCTCCTGTGCTGCCCTCCAATGGTGGAAATAGGGCATTGCAGTCTAATTAATAAGGGATGATGGCGGGAAAGAGGGTAAAATAAGGGGTTTTCCTGGCCAATAAGGGATACTTGACAGCTATGGTTGGGGAGCTCAGAAAGACAATGGCCACAGAACTCTCAATCAGCTTTTGTGTGTGTGTGTGTGTGTGTGGGGGGGGGGGGGTCTTTTTCCTCCTCCTATTGCCTAAATCACGCACCATCCAAGCTACAAAAGGGTTCTGGCCAACCTGGAAGTTGCCTTGTATGTGCAATCTTCATGCTTTCTAACAGAGGCAAGATTGAACCCAGCACTGTGTTACCCCTCCTTGTTATCATTTTATTCTTCCTTTCCTTGCATACTTCTAGATTTCTACCTCATTTCTTGCATGCAAATATCTCCTTCTTGCCCCCAAAGAAAGACCCACATCCAGGCTGTTCCTGCTGTAGTGCTCACAACGTGAGCAGTTTTGACTGCAATAGTGCAACTTAATCACTCTGCCACAAAGGTTCGTTTTTTAATATTATTTGACCAGACTGGCCATTATCGCCTTCAACTCATCTTGTCTCACTACGAAGAGTCGCACATAATTTATTTCTGAATCTGTCATTTGAACACTAATGCACATTTGAATTATCCAGCTGAAAATGTCCTAGTTTGTTTACTGCAAGGACAGTGGTTCAAAGTCTTGTTTTACGCTTCCAAGTCTATGTTATTCATGCGTCTCCTATTCCAATCATAGGCATTATACAGCTTCAGACGAGGGCGGCCGGATGAATTGCAGCAAAACCATTCACGGGGCTTGGGCTTCTGGGAATTGAAGTCCAAGAACATCTGGAGTGCCAAGGTGCGCCATCACAGTTGTAGGTCAAATCCTGCCGTGTTAATTGAGCGAAGAAAGGACTTTTAGAAGGACGTCCTGCCATCTGAGCCAGTTTGGCCATGCTTGGCCTCATTCCTCATCTCACATTAACAGCCTCAGAGGTTTTTGCTCACAGCTGACGGTTTCATTCCACATCCTGCCCCTTTCTTCCTATGTCACCAGATTTCGAAGCAATTTCACAGAGGCCCAAGAGCTGGCAGAGATATGCTCTAGTTATCAGAAGCATCTTTCCTTGCCAACTGTTTGCAACCTCGACAGAAGGAGTTACACATTTGAGAAGGGTGAAACTTCACTCTAAATCCAGTTCTCATTTTCAGTGTGGGAAATCGCAGGGAATGTTAAAATTTGAGGGAAGGAGGTGCAATACTATGGCTTCTGTAACGTTCATGTTCTCTGCCTCAAACACAAACTCAGAGAGATGGGGTTAGTCTCTTCGCCCCACTCCCCATGCTCTGCATGGAAGCCCAAACCACTTCTTAGAGGGGGATATGTCTCCAGGACTGTCTCTGAAGTGCAAGCAGGGGTTAAATGCTACAACCGTTGTATGGGTGATGCCTCAAGACTGTCCTTGCAGTGCACATGCCAGGCATCTCCTACTGCACATTACTCTTTTTCCTAAAAGAATGTCTGTAGCGCAAATGTCTGCAGCATCAAACATTATTAGAAATACAGCCGCCTTTGGCCAGTCCTGTAGACCAGCAAGTGAGCCAATGGATTCAGTATCTTTCCACATGCACACAGCATGTTGTTGTCTGCCAGCAGCCCCCACTTGAGCATGTGGGTCTTACATTTAGGGACTCGGACCCTCAGCCTAAACATATAAGACCCCTGTGAGTGCCTTCCGGGGAACGCCCTGGCTCTCCTTCTCCCCATCCTTTCTCTCAATCCTTGTTAAAAAGGATTTACAACCCCTTGAAAAATAAAGTCTTGCCTTCACACCCAGAAACGAAGATGCTGTTGGGGACGTTGAGCCCCATGCTCTGTCGGGGATGTTGAGCCCCATGCTCTGTCAGGGACGCCGGGCTCCGTTAAGGACTTTTTTGCAATCTGTTTTCCATTGATATTTTGGTGCTCAAGTGTGTTTTATTGTATAAATTGTACTGTGTTGCTTTTGTAGACTGAATCTCTGTACATTGCATATTGTATTGTTGTGTATTTATTTTGTACTGTTGATTTATGTCGTGATTGTTGTGAGCCGCCCTGAGTCGGCGTATGCTGAGTGGGCAGCATACAAATCAATCAATCAAATCAATCAATTTATTCAATTCAGTTGAATTGGCAGTGGAAGTCTCAGACAGATACCTGACCTTGTTTGACAGTCTTCCGCTATTGCCCCTTTGGTGCCTTAAGCACAGGTTACCAGTAAGGTCAAGGTTGCCCTTGCTCGAAAGCCAGTCGTATCCAACTTTAGGGTTCAGTGCTCATCTCTGTTTATAGCCAAAGAGCCAGAGCTGTCTGCATTTGCATACGTTTCTGTGGCAGGCATGCCTAGACACCGAAGTGTGTGGGATGCTGTTTACCTTCTCACCAAAATGGTACCTATTTATCTACTTGCAATGTTTTGCTTTCAAACTGCTAGGTTGGCAGGAGCTAGGGCAGAGACAGCAGCTCATTCCATTGTGCAGTACTCGGTTCTTGACCTGCTGACCTTCCAGTCAACAAGTTTGGTTTCTTAACCACTAAGCCACTACAGTCCCAGGTTACCAGTAAAAGGGTCCTAACTACAGCAGGTGACTTTGTAGCTCCCTCCAGAAAAGAAAGCATCATTCATTTACGTGGGGCAGTTCAATCGGACCCTTTTAGCAATGTCAGTTACTCGCCATAGCAGTGGGGGAGGATTATTAAATGGTGGTGCAAGAGAAATCTCACGGGTTCAAAAGCTGGCTTAGGTTCCCATTGGTGCTGAGACCCACGTGGGAGGGCAAGCTTTGGGCCACAAATCCAACAGCGCACATTTCCCCATGTTTTTTTAAACAACAACATGTAGCAACTATTGGTTTTGTATTTCTCCCAAGTAACAAAAAAGAGGGGTGTTTTTTAAAGGATAACTAGTAGATACAACCCATCATACCAAAAGAGATGGGTGGGTAAGTGGGTGGAACTCTTGCTTAACTAAAGAGACTTAATGAGCTACGGCCTTAACCTCTGGTAATGAAGAAATGTGTTGCAGGCAGTGACGTTTCAAAGGAGTCAATCATAATCCACAATAAATCTCTATCTCAAAGTTGTCACAAGGGTTTAGGTGTTGGTTTTGTTCTTCTTATAAAGGTAAAGGTAAAAGAAGTCTAGCCAGGTTATCCTGCTGTGGTAATAGAGTAGACCCTAATGCCAGCCACTCAACGCCGAGCATCAGGCGGTGATTAACTAACCTGAGGACTCACGGCCTTGAGTGCCAAAGTCCACAGGGAAGGAAGGGTAATGGTCCTCAAGTGGATTAAATGGTCCCACTTGGATCCCTCTTGATGGAGGGTAGCAGCTTCATCCATCCTGGTCTGGGACCATTGAGGAATTTGTGCACCAAAAGGGCTCAGGACCAGAAAGTGACTCGTGGAACTGGATCAGTGGTACTATGCGTGTCATGCTGTGATGCAGAAGGCAAATGGAAGGCCACTGCTTTATATGGATTGCCAGAATGATACGCAATAATCTGATATGGCATCGGCACTAGAAGAAGAAGCCGCCTTGAGTCGGCTCACGCTGAGTAGGGTGGGGTATAAATTTAAATACATACATACATACATACATAAAAGATAAAAGTTTCCCTTGCTCGAAAGCCAGTTGCATCTGACTAGTGCTCATCTGTATTTACAGTGAAAGAGCCAGTGCTGGTTGTGACTGCAGACGTCTCCATGGTCATGCAGCAGGCATGACTAGATGCTGGAGCACAAAGAACATTGTTACCTTCCTACCAAAGTGGTACCCATTTATCTACTTGTGATTTTCTGCTTTTGAACTGCTAGGTTGGCAGGAACTGGGACAGAGATGGGAGCTCACTGCATCATGCAACACGGGTCTCAACCTTCCAGTCGCCATGATCAGCGTCTTAACCACTAGGCCCTCACAGTCCCTCTGTTCTTATAGATAACTGGAAATGTGTCATCTGAGGTTGAGTCTTGAGGTGCAAAGTAAATGTACCAAGAAATAAGGAGCTTGTTTACTCTGATAAGTAATTTTACTCTGATTAGTAGGTTGCTTTAAGGAGGTTGCAGAATTCTCAGCCTCTCTAGAAGACGCAGGAGCTGCAATTTTTTAAAAAAAATTTTTAGTTTTTTTTTTTGGGGGGGGACAAATTGAACTTTTGGGAAATGAGAAAAGCCCAAAAGCCAACCAAAAACTTGGGAAGGCATGGAATGGGTTTCTCTTTGAACCTCTCACTCAATGCCTGTCCTTCGTCCATGTGAGCAGAGCTCACCTGATCTCTCCTTAAGCCATAGGTCTGCAAACTTGGCTCTCCAGATGTTCTTGGACTTCAATTCCCAGAAGCCCTTGATGAGCAAGAATGTTGACTTGGGCTTCTGGGAATTGAAGTCCAAGAACATCTGGAGAGCCAGGTTTGCAAACCCCATCCTTAAGCGCTCTGCGTAGAGGCACAGGACTCTAAGTGGAAAGGGCTACGGAAGGCGTGACATCTTGAGAATGAAGCCAGATGGGCAAAGACGGTGCCCTCAGCTGGACTCTGAACTTTAAGAGGCTACTACTACACAACAGCACATGGCTAGGTTGCTCCCGCACCCCGCCTGCACACAAGAAGGCAAGGAAAACTCCTTATTCTGCAGGCAGCAGAAGTCTCGAGTTCAGCCCCAGATTAGACAGCTCTTGTTTTGCTTTTAGCTAATTGGAACAGAGACCATAAGACTATCACCTGCCTCCAGGAATTTTCCTACTAAAGGAATTATACTGATGAAAACATTGTCCTTAAAGACTGCCTGTTCAGCCTAAGTCTCCGCTCCCACATGTTCCTGCTGTTAAGAGGGTTAGCCACGGATATCCCAAGCCAGAAGCACAAGGAGACCCTCAGTAGAGGAAAGACTGGAATTGACTACATGGTATGGAGATTAGTTCTGGAAAGCAAGAGGAGACCTGGCCTGGGCTAATAAAAAGTACAGTCTGGCCAGGTTATCCTGCAATGGTAATAAACTAAGGCAGTGGTTCCCAACTAGTGGACTTCAATTCCCAGAAACCCCACTCAGTCCATTGGCTGATCAGTGCTTTGGGGAATTGACTTAGGCTTCTGGGAATTGAAGTTCCAAAAACAAAAGGTTGGGGCACAATGGAGTAGACCAGGGGTTCCCAACCTTTCTACGCTGTGAGCCTGACCACACACTCTAGACAGTTGAGCGGGCTGGACCACACACACACCCCGAAACGAAGGTGGGTGCATTTACGCCAGCTGTAAATGGGTTCATGACAGCTGTAAATGTGCCCACTTCCACGTTTACAACAGCCATGGGCACATTTACAACTGATATAACCACATTTATGACAGTCGTGGGCGCATTTATGGCTGACGCAAATGTGTCTGCTTCCACTTCCGGGTGTGGCGGTGGGCCACATGAAATGATGCCACGGGCCAGGGCCAACCTGCGGGCTGTAGGTTGGGAACCCCTGGAGTAGACTATAATGGCAGCAACTGGACACTAACTAGCCTGACCATCCTGAGGACGAACGGCCTTGGTTGCCGAAGTTCACAGGGAAGGGCGACGGTGCCTTAGTGGATTAAATACAAACCCGAATCCATCTTGATGGAAGACAGAAGCTATGTCAATCCTGAGGAGGACTTTGTGTGCCAAAAGGGCTCAGGGCCGGAACTGGATCAGTGGTACGAGTGTCACACTGTGATGCAGAAGGCAAATGGAAGGCCACTGCATTATATTGAGCCCAGGACAATCTTCATGGCTGATTGACATGAGGATCGCCAATATTCAGAATCAGATACGGCACTTGAAGAAGGATAAAAAGTGCCCACAAGGGTAACTGAGACAGGGCCAGGAAAGTTTCCCTGGGGAGGGAGTTGCAAAGATGGGCTATCGTGCTTGGGAAGACTTTCTCCAGTGCCTTCGCTTGATTCCGTGATGGCGAACCTTAGCACTCCAGATGTTCTTGGACTTCAATTCCCAGAAGCCCAAGCCCCCGTGAATCCACACGAATGGGTTTGCTGCCATTCATTTGGCCCACGCCACCCTCGGCGTTCCTGGGAGCAGAAGTAAAACGTGCCCATACGGTTAAGACTTTTCCGGGTTAACGCTTCCTCTGTATGGGCGCGTTTTACTTCCGCGAGCGACGAGGGCAGCGGGGCCAGATGAATTGCAGTAAACCCATTCATGTGGATTCACAGGGTGCTTGGGCTTCTGAGAATTGAAGTCCAAGAACATCTGGAGTGCCAAGGTTCACCATCACGGATCTAGTGGCCCTGGACGTAGATGGGCCTCTAGATCCATGGGGCTTGATTTTGCATTTTGTATTTAATATTGTGTTTTTCCCCTGACTTGTAATCTTGTAATTTGATGACATTATTGCTTTATTATTATATTATTGATTTATTGTGTTATATTTACTTGTGTTATTGTACTATCTTATTGTTACTATGTACACCGCTTTGAGTTGCCCGCTGGGTGAGTAAAGTGGTATAGAAATTAAACAAAGCCGCCCGGAGTCGGCCTTGTGTTGAGTGGGCGGGATATAAATTGAATAAATAAATAATAAATAAATAAAACTTGAAATGAAATGGTCCTCGTGGCTCAAGACCCTGAGAGACTGGTGAGGAAGATCCTCCGAGGAGTTAGGAACAGGAAGAGACTATTGCCATGATGCCAAGATCCAGAACAGATAGTAGTTTCCTAGAAATATGCAAAGGAAAAAATCCCAGAGACATCTTGGCTTCTCATGGCAGCCTTCACCTACCTTCTGTAAGTCTACACCTGGCCCTAATGATTTTCAAGCTTTACAGGCTTAATTCCCCATGTTTTTCCTTCCACACACCTGGAGCAGGTGAGCTCTCTATGTTCAGGAGAGTCTGGGGACAGAAGGAGGGCTGGAGGCTCCTTTTTGGCTGGCTTTCGGCAAATGCTGCTCTCTCCAGGTATTTCTAGTCTGCAACAGACTGCAGGCCAATACTGAGAGATCCTGGGAGATGCAGCGTCATAACATCTGGAAGGCCCCTGTGCTGAAGGCATCAGAAATGGTTTTATACAGGCAGGCACACAAGACACACACAGAGAGAGAAACTCTGCCAGACCGTGAGGTTTTCTCCTTGAACTGGAAGGCAAAGCTGAGTAGTTTGGGGAGCTTTTAGGTGGACAACAGACAGGAGAACCCACCCAAAAAAGAGTCCAGGCAATGGTGCGCTGCATCTCATTTGAAAGCCGTGGCCCTCGGCAGCAGTATATTTATTTATACACAGCTGTTTTTGATGGTGTTACTTGTCTTTTATCTTGATGCATGTAATGTTGGGTGGGATACCAGTCACATAAACAAGTAAAGTAACACTCCTACAGATTACCATTCTCTCCTTGATGCATCAACATCATAAGCTAGATGCTGATTTCTATCTCTGTTTCCTAGACAATAAAACCCAAACCTTCTCCGAAATCACCGTGAGTCAATCACCGTCTTTGCCACAAGAGTAAAGGAGTTGGCTTGGCTACAGCACCACAGTCTCCTTAAGGCACGAGATTTGAATTTATATCTGACCAAGTCACCTTCATCACTTTTACAACTGCTTCATCCCTCTTGGATCAGAAGGTTGATTCTCTCTCCAAGTGAGTTCTTGAGCTTCATGCGCACAGTTCGTACAAAGCAGTTCTAAATTCTCAAATGCCCTCTTGCGCCCAAGGCTACAAGACAGGCTTCTCTGAATCCACAACCTATATGGACTGCAGGCAGACAGGAATCCTTGGAGCAAGCCATACTTACTGCCTTTCTACATCCAGGAAGCAAGACTTAAAACAAGAGAAAATGCCTCTTAGTAGACCTGTTTCTGCCAAAGATAGGGAATGTGAGCTGTTAAGCCTCCCATGGTGCAAGCGCATGGCCAGTTATAAAACACAGCAATCAAGGAACAGCATTATCTCAAAAGTGCCACTGACCTCTGGAAAGAAAGAAAGGAAGGGGCTCTTTTGCACATTCCTGCCTAACTGTGCCCCAGATTCAGCTTCCCTTGACTGTGCAGGGGGGAAGGAGCCCCCCCCCCCCAGAGTTCAGTATTCCAAGGGGGGAGATCTAGGGTTGACAAAGGAAAGTTTAGCCTCCACTTATGCTACAAGTGCCCAAACCACCCCATCCTGCATTGAAACTGGGCAGGAAGGGATCATGGCTCTGCAGGAAAAGAGAAAGGCAATCCCAGCCTGTCACAGCCTACTCAAAAAAAAAAACTAGGGAGGGGACAGCCTCCCCCAAATATATGCCGTGCACTTGTGCAAGCAGTGAGTTAGATGAATGTCTTGCACACATCAGCTGGCTCTCATCTGTGCACAGTGGGAGGAATAAGCAAGGAGGCGCTAAGAAAGATGCAATTAAAACAGGCACCAAGCCCGGGGGGGGGGGGGGGGGAAATCAGCACACCAGGAACCCGGGTATAATCCCAACTGCTTGTACTACCCAGCATTGGGCATTCCACCCTAAATGCAGAACATCTTCGCCACAAGAATTAAACACGTGTGCTTCTGCAGTTAAGCCCTCTCTGTTGCTCTGTTCTGCACAACTGGCCTTTTCCACTCAGACCATTCCTGTGCCTTTGGGTTAGACTGGCCTGCCTCTGCCCCTCCCTGGTTGGTACTTGAGGAAGGCCACATCTTCATACAGGAAACTGTGGAGAGAGAGAGTGAGTGAAAGTTCCCACAGGTTGGCAAAGAGCACCAGCGTTGTCCTGTAACTGGTGCAAGCATCTTCCCGACTCACCTTCCCGGCTCAGCCCTCTCTGGCGCAAGCATTCCCACGGCCTAAGAAACTCACACGCCTACCTTCCAAATTGGGAGCAAGGGAGTTTGCTTGCAACACCTTGCAGCTCCCAGGCCAGTTGAGGGGGGGTGGGGGTGGGGAGCTAATGCAGAATCTGCACAACAGGTCCTTCAGCCCCCGCCCTACCCCAAGGTAGGATCAATGCATTACACAACCTGCGCGACAGCACACCATTCATAAGCAAAAAGCCCATTCACCTGTCGAACCAGGACTCCAGATGTACAACTTCCATAAGTCAGCAGAAAAAGCAGCTCATTATGCAAAAGTAAAACTGCATCAGTGCCCAGAAGCCATTAGCAGGAAGCTGCTGCCCTGAATCCTCCTCATCCTCCTCCCCCCACCCCCACCCCCGCCTTCAGCAAATACAACATCTGGTCTGCCTCCAAGCTGGCTAGTGAGATAACACTCTTTTCTTCCTCTGCACTGCACTCCCAGCAAATTCATCATCCTATCCAGATCTGATCGAGCTGCAGAGCATAGTGTGTATTTTTATGAAAGTCTGTGAAAAACTCAACTGCACATCTGGTTTTAGAACAGTGCTGGAACTCCTTATGAATCTCAGTAGGACGGGGCAGAAAATGGAAAGGTGAACTTAAGAAACTGATGCAGAAACAACTGACAAGTTTCATGCAGTGACCGGGAATATGTTGGTATTAAGATATGAATGAGACGAGAGAAAGCCCACAGCTCTAACCTTCTCTGTTCCTCCCAGGTGGGCAACAGAACTGTGGGGCAGGGGCAGCCTCCATGCTGTAGATGGAAATCTGATCCACAGTTCGTGCGCAGGAGCAGCAAAGGGAAGTTTTAAACCCACTTGACAAGGAAGCCAACTAGATCTCCTCATTTTGCGCACAAGGCATGCACCACTACTGCCCCCCTCTTCTGCAATAAAAAGCCACCGGGACACTGGGGAAAAGGAGGCCAGGAAGACTCCCCTTGATTTGCTGCAAGCATCTTCCCTTTTATCTCATGACAAGGAGAGACTCTGAAAAAGAAGTGGTTACCTACACAGAGCCAAAGGTGCATTTCTGTGCAGGTACTGGGGAACCTCTTCTCTCCTTCTGAGCCAGGTGCAGATTCTGTGGCTGCTTCCCATCAGGCAGATAAGGAGCAGCTAAGGAGCAGGGGAAGTTGACCTACGGAACAGAGAGCCACTGCGTTGCCCACCACCACAAACACTGCAACGGCCTCCCTGCTGTGGCTAACAGTAGGTTTCCCGACCCATGCCAGGGGCTCCTTAGTTCAGCAATAGCAGAGACCCAGGGAGAGCTGTTTTTGCAAAGAATGGAGAACCTTATTCTACAAACATTTAAAAGTCAACAAGAGTCACAGGCTGTACTTTTCCCATTTCAGAAATGGAACCTCCTTTCTCAGTCTCTCTCTCTCTCTCACACACACACACACACACACACACACACACACACACAGAGTGCCCTTTGCACCCAAACCAGCCAACTGAGGATAAAACTCCATGAACCTGACTAAGCAGAGCGCTCGTCCGCCCAGGTGCAAGCTGTAATGAACTTGTTATTTGATGCCTCAGGACTGAACGCCATTTCCCTACTTTAGCATGGCGTGTATGTGTGCACAGTCTGGCCAGGTTATCCTACTATGGTAATAGAGTAGACCCTACTGCCATCGATCATCAGGCGGCAGTTAACCTGACCACCCTGAGGACTAATGGCCTTGGGTGGTGAAGTCCACAGGGAAGGATGATGGTCCCCAAGTGGATTAAATCCCACTCAAATCCTTCTTGATGGAGGGCAGCAGATTCATCCATCCTGGCCTGGGGTTGAGGAGGACTTTGTGTGCCAAAAGGGCTCAGGACCAGAATGTGACTCGTGGAACTGTATCAGTGGTACTATGGGTGTCTCACTGCGATGCGGAAGGCAAATGGAAGGCCAGTGCATTATACAGGTGAAACTCGGAAAATTAGAATATTGTGCAAATGTCCATTCATTTTACTTAAAAGGTGAAACAAATATATGAGATAGACTCACTACATGCAAAGCGAGAGATGTCATGCCTTAAATTGTTATGATTATGATGAACGTGGCGTACAGCGTACATGTGATTATGTGATTATGGGGTACATGAGATTGGGGTTTTCATAAGCTGTAAGCCATAAGCATCAATATTATAAAACAAAGTAAGGCTTGAACTATCTTGCTTTGCATGTATTGAGTCTATCTCATATATTTGTTTCACCTTTTAAGTGGCATTACTGGACTGAATGAACATTTGCACGATATCCTAATTTTCTGAGTTTCACCTGTATAGTTCCCAGGACAATCTTCTCATGGCTGATCACGATTTGGAACTGGATACAGCACTTAAAGAAGTCGTATGCGTGCACACCATGCGTTATGGTCAGGCCCCAGGCCCAGACCTTCCTCTGTGTGTTTAATTAAATAGACAATTAAATAATGAAAGGAAGAAAAGAAAAGGCAGATGGGCTGTTGCTTGCTGCCTTGCTTCAGGGTTGGGCTCCTTGCCCATCCTCCACCCGGCACTCCCTCCCTCCCTGCTTGTGACTCACGCGCCAACCACCGTTCCCAGGGCTTCCTTCCAGTTGCCTTGCACTAGTGCAAACCCTCCTCCTCCTCCTCCCCATCTGCCCAGATGTGTTGCACTACATCCCATGCCTTCCCAATGCCAGGCCACTGCAAGACCTGAGAGAGGGCCTGACAGGGGGTCGCCCTTCCACCACCACCACCACCACCACCACCACCCTGCTTCCCCTCCTGGGGACTGGAGGTTTTATGGGATGGGGAGTGGGAGCAGAGCAACTCCCTGGTTGGGGGAGAAAACCTGAGTCAAACAGTTTTCCAAGAGAGTGCGTGTGTGTGTGTGTGTGTGTGTGAGAGAGTGCTGGGGTCCCCCTACGGTGGCCCAGGAGGGGTCAAAGCGGGGTCATTCAATCTCAGCTCTTCTCTCCCCCCCCCTCCAAGCCCCTCCTTCAGCCGTCCAGGCACGGGTGGGATTGGGGGGGGACGAATCTGGGGGAGCCCCCACTGGCCTGCCAGGGCGCTGTGGACCGCGATACACCCGGGCAGGGGGAACCCTCCAGGCCGGGGGGAGAGGCTGCCACGCACCCCCCCACACACACACACACACACACCCCACACACGGGGGTCCGCTAGAGGAGGAGGAGGAGGGGAGCGGTGGTGCAGCCCTTCCGCCTGCTATTGGGGGGGGGGGGAGGGATGTAGTCGTGAGACCCACCCGAGGGGATGATGGGAGTTGTGGTGGTGCAGACCTTCCGGAGAGGGAGGGGTCCGTCCGTCTGTGAGTGTATGGGCTGGGGGGGGGGCGACACACCGACACACACACCCTCCTCCTCCTCGTCCTCCTCCTCGCCTACCTTGTACTTGTCGAAGCCGGCCAGCTGCTCGGCGCTCGCGTACTCGTAGCCGGCCATGGCGGGGGACATAAGACGAGGCGGGCGGGCGGGCGGGCTGCCTTCCTTCCTGCCTTCCTTCCTTCCCCGGGTAAAGGAGCTGCTCAGCCTCCGCCCGGCGCCTGCCTTGCCTTGCCTTCCTCTGGCACCACCGGAACGGAGGAGGGGGAGAGAGCGCACCACCACCACCCGCCGCCCGGCTTCCTGAGTGGCTGAGTGAGGCGGCGGCGGCGGCAGTGGCAGCGGCGGCGAAGGAACAGGAAGGCCGCCCCTCCTGCCCGGCCGTCCCTGCCGGCACCCGTAGCGCCACGCCCACTGCCTCGCCGCCGCTCGTCGGCAGCGATCAGCCCACGCGTGACGTCAGCACCCGCCTGCCTCCCAGTCCGCCTCCCGCCGCCATCTTGGGAGCGGCAAGAAGGAAGTGCCGCGGCGGGGGGGACGGAGGGAGGGAGGGAAGGCGGCCCTCCACACCACGTGGGGCATCGTCACGTGATGCTACCCGTCGCGTGGTAGTGGTGAGGCTGTGGGCTCGACAGGCCTCGCCTGTATGCCTAGTGGGGCGAGGGCCCCCTCCCTCCCTCCCTCTTCTTAGCCGACCTCCCTGCCCCCACACGCGCACCCGGGCGGCGGCGGAGCCTCCAGGCGGGCCGTTGTTGTTGTTGTTGTTGTTGTTGTTGCCACCCGCGTGTTCTCTCGCTGCTCCTGGCAAGCGCCACGCACGGAGCGAGCCGGGCTTTCCCCTCGGCTGATCCCTTCACACGGGAGCCGCTCGCTTTCGGGAGCGGCCAATGGGACCACCACAACCACCCGTCTCTCCCGGAGGGACTGGCGTGGGTGGCTCAGGGGTAAAGAAGCTCCGCCTTGTGAGCTGGAAGGGCGACACTTCCAAGACCCAAGTACATGCAGGACGGGATGAGCGCCCATCTCTCTTCCAGCTCCTCCTGCCAAGCTAGCCATTCGAAAGCAGGACATTATTGCGAGTAGATAAATAGGGGCCAGAGCATCTCATATAGGCCTCATGAGAAATCTGTACACGAACCAAGAAGCAACAGTTAGGACAGAACACGGAATGACAGAGTGGTTTGGAATAGGAAAAGGAGGAAGACAAGGCTGCATTTTGTCACCCAGCTTATTCAACCTATACACAGAGCACATAATGCGCAGTGCAGGGATGGAGGAATCACAATATGGAATTAAAATCGCTGGGAGAAACATCAACAATCTGAGATGTGCAGACGATACCACCCTAATGGCAGAAAGTGAGGAAGACCTAAAGAATCTCTTGATCAGTTTGAAGGAAGAGAGTGCAAAAGCTGGACTGAGACTCAATATCAAGAAAACCAAGATAATGGCAACAGGCCCCATCAGTTCCTGGCAAATAGATGGGGAAGAAGTAGAAGCAGTGGCAGATTTTACTTTCTTAGGATCTAAGGTCACTGCAGATGGAGATTGCAGCCATGAAATAAAAAGGAGGAGGATTCTTGGGAGGCAGGCCATGAGAAACCTGGGGAATATAGTTAAAAGTAGAGACGTCACCTTGCAAACTAAAATTCGCATAGTCAAAGCAATGGTATTCCCAGGGGCAATGTAGGGTTGTGAGAGCTGGACCATTAGGAAAGCTAAACACAGAAGAATAGATGCCTTTGAAATGTGTTGGAGGAGGGTTTTGAGAGTCCCCTGGACAGCAAGGAGAACAAATAGGTCAATCTTAGAAGAAATTAACCCTGAATGCTCATTGGAAAGTCAAATAGTAAAGCTGAAGCTGAAGTATTTTGGACATCAAATGAGAAGGGAGGATTCACTTGAGAAGGCCTTGATGTTGGGAAAGGTGGAGGGGCAAAAGAAGAAGGGGGCGGGCAAAGATGAGATGGATAGATGGTATTGTAGACACAATGGGCACAGAACTGGGAGGGCTGAGGAGGATGGTGGTGGACAGGGGTGCCTGGAGGATGATGGTCCATAGGGTCGCAAAGGGTCAGAATCGACTGTGCGACTGAACAACAACAAATAGGGGCCACCTGAGCATTGAGCAAGAGGTTGGACCCAATGGCCTAAAAGGCCCCCTCCAGCTCATTCTAGGATTCTAAGTATACACACTTGGCGTCTAAAGTTTGGCCAGCTTGACATGTTTGATCTACTTAATCAGCAGTCAACAGGCCTGTTTTATGTAGTTTAATAAAACACACGAGTGCTGAAAATGGGTGTAAACATTCCAGTGATTATAAGGTGATTTTAGGAATGCTGCCAGTCTGATCCTGCTATGGTAACAGAGTAGACCCTACTGCCATCGATTGTCAGGCAGCAGCTAACTAACCTGACAACCCTGAGGACTAACAGCCTTGAAGAAGTCCACAGGGAAGGATGATTCGCCAAGTGGATTAAATCCCACGTGAATCCATTTTAATGGAGGGCAGCAGCTTCATCCATCCTGGCCTGGGGCTGATGATGAGGACTTTGATTGCCAAAAGGGTTCAGGTCCAGAAAGTGACTTGCAGAACTGCTTCAGTGGTACTATGAGTGTCACGCCACTACGTTATATTCTCAGAGTCCTCATGGCTGATTGCTGCCATGATGATTGCCAATATTTGGAATTGGATACAGCACAAGAAGGAGAAATGCTGTATCCCAGAAGTTCTGATTCAGAAGAACCGAGAGAGAGGGAAAGAACAATGACGATATGTTGGATATTTTCAAAACCCTTCCTTAAAACAGAAGGGGAAAAGGTCGTGCAAAACACATTCCCCTTTGATTCCCTCCACTTGCGGTCATTTTATCGTACCTGCCCTGTGATAAATTATGAGGGGGGGGGGGGGAACATTAGACCATTTTGGTCAGAGACAAAACCTGCCTGTATTTAGGAATGGGAGACAGTTTGTGCAAGTGGTTAAAATGTCAGAGCAGAGTTAAAGAGTTACATCCCTGCTCAGCCAGGGATACTCTGGTCCTGAGCATATGTCAAAAACCTGAGAAAATATCTCTATGGTTCCTGTACTTCACAATGAATGGATTTTTTTTCTTCCATGTCTAGGCCAGATGTGAAACACCCAAAATGAAGCCACCTTTCGGTGAGTTCATTCAGTATAGTAATTCCTTTCACCTGACCTAGTGTGAGAAAGATTAGCCAGCAACACAAGGTTGCCGTTACCAGGGTGCGCCCTATTGTGGTTCAAAAATACCACAATTTTCAAGGAGGTTGTTTCTGTGTACCCCATGTATGGATGTGAATGCTGGATAGTAAAGTTGTCAGGAGGGGAAATGATTTGCTTACTGGCAGAGAGCTTTGCAAATACCCTGGGGCTGGGCTGTCAGAAAGACAAATAAGTGAATTTCTGGTGAAAACTTTCTTTACCTTTTTTGGTGTGGCCACCCTTAGTTTCAACATTTGGGTGCTCTGGGTTTTATTTTCTAGGACGAGGCGCTCCTGTAGGTAATGTGGTCTTAAACTGTATAGTTCTTAGTACAGTACAGTATGTTAATACGAGGACCTTGGACCTGGCACCGTATTGTAACTAAGAATCATGATTGTAATAGAAATTAGGAAGGTGTTGCTTCTGTATGTTCAAGTCCAATTCTTTCCAATAAAGCAAAACTGCTCAGCAACTAAAGAGTGTTTTCAATGGTTCTAATTAATTGAATTTAAATGTGACAGTATTCAACAGGTAACCAACATAGGCTGCCAGGACTGTGTTACTATGATCATAACGACCAATACCTAGAATCAATCTGGCTGCTGCATTTTGCACCTGCTGTGGAGTCTGTACCACCTTCAAGGGCATTGTAATAGTCAATTCTGAAGATTAGTTCAAGGAAAGGCGAGAGCTCTTATCCAGAAAAGGGCGAAGCTGGGCAATTTCCAGTTATATTTTCTGTTGGCTTTCAAATTGTAAAATGTTTGAAATGTTTTCTGTAATATTTTGCTTACTACTTTTAAAATATATCATTGGTGGTGGCCACAACTTGATCCGAGTACAGTGGAACCCCGCATAACGAATGCTTCATATAATGAAAATTTCATACAATGAAGTGTTTGTGCGGCAATTGCGATACCCCACATAACAAAAGAAATCGTTATACGGGTTTTTTGTTAAGCGGGGTATACCCCGGTTACCGAACATTTTCTTTTTGTTATGTGGGGTATAAGCTGACTGCATTTGAAGCGAGACAAGTCTGGAGTCTTTTGGCAAATGGTATGCCAAAAATCCTGTGAATCCCTCTAATGCAATCGGAAGTGAGTCACTGAGCTGCATCAGCTGCTGGATCTGATCCTTGGTGAAATGAACAACAATTTTCGCTAGATTGTGCCCTGAGATATCCCTTGCTCTCAACCTTCCTCGGTAAATCACCACGGAAACGAATTCCTGTGGAGGGACGATGTTTCGGGAAGAGGTCTGTGGTAAATACACCCATTCCACGATTTTCGCCCCTCGCTCGGAGTCT